>CAXHWN010002425.1:257500-638000 GCA_964020975.1 Hermodice carunculata | reverse complement strand
TGTAAAATATTAGCTTTTGCCAGTTGTTGATCATGTAAGCAGATTGCACCTGAGCAGATGAATTAATTGCGTATTATCATTAAATACTTCAGATTTAATTATTAAAAATATTATTACAAGAGTCCATTGGAACCACTTCGGTAGCCGAAAATGATTTACTACACTCAGAATCAAGAAAATCGGGGAACAAGTACATAACTGATTCTTCGGATTAAAGAGAAAGATGTATTTGTATAAAATTCAAATGGTTACCTTTTCAATCTCGTATGTCGGGTTTAGTCAATTGCTCGTCATTAAAACATATCAGTCTGATGTAATCAATCTGCTGGGGTATGTGTGTTTCTGGTTTGAATTGTGCCAAGTGGTGTGGTTGCATTGGCCAGAATACGCACGGTTTTGTGTTTCTGGCTCTGTACGCTGTGCCAATTCAGTTGTTTGCTATAGATTTAAACGTCTGCAATCGGAAGGTTATGGTGGGAATGAAGAGATGGCTGTCCCCTATTAACACTTTCCAGTCTGAGTCCGCATACATACGGACTCACACAGATGAGATAATATCAATATAACGATTTTATATTTGTATTCCTCATGAAAAGACGTTTCCAACGAATACCAACATGTCATACATGTATCTACCATTTGCGGTAAGTCAACAGCTTTCCTCGGCGCCCAGAGCGCGCCGAGGAAACCTGTTGACTCAGACTGGAAAGTGTTAATGTCACCACACTGTAGCAAGTATGGCTTTTGCAGAGAACGAGTCTTTTCATGAAGACCACAAACCCCCAATTCATGACAGTCAATATATAATTTACATTCATACAAATTAATTTTGTTCTTCTAAAATAGCATGTTTCATTTATTTTATTACTTTGTGCATTTGTGGTTGCCTTCATGTGGGATAAGAAGCAGAAACATGACAAAATCCGCAAAAGAAGTACTTCTTAATCTGTGACAAGTATATATATATATATATATATATATATATATATATATATATATATATATATATACATATATATATATATATATATATATATATATATATATATATATTTATATCGAGGAAATGCTATAATCAAATTATTAAAGTCCGGGTGAGTGTGAGGTACAACAGAAAGATACTGCATAGTACTGAGCACGGTATTTCAAATAATTCAAAGAAAAAAAAACTGACATTCACAAATTGCAACCCATTATTGAGAGCAAAGCTAAGCGAAGGCACCGGGCACCGGTTTAGGTTATATTACTACTCATTGCGATTCGGCTGGCACTCTATGTAGTAATAAAGCACTGGCCATGACGAGAGGGATTCCTGTAATGTTGAAAAAGGCACCAAACAAGCCCGAATGTAAACACGTGAAAATTTACTAACAGATATTTCAGGTGGTATCAGATGGACACACGACTAAAAGAAATCGTTACCCGTCACAGATTTATTTTTTCACGTGTTGATTCATGCACCCCAACCATAATGGGTCATATAGTCCGCTTTCAAAGATTATGTTTTGGATCATTTTTATTAATACATACTATAAATGTATTTATTTTTGCTTTTTCGTTTTAATTACACTATATATATATATATATATATATATATATATATATATATATATATATATATATATATATATATTTATTTATGGTTTTGTACCATAAACGAAAAATGAGCAAAAAATAAGAATGGTGCAACATAAAGTTTAGTTGAAGCATCACTTCTTCATAAATGCATCAAGGTAAGTGGGGCAGCCGACTCTGTATGTTGCTCTTGCACGTTCTGTAGGGTAAGCATTACATTGCAAAAGTGTATTTTGTACTGACATAACTGTCAGGATATCTCGTCTCTTTATTTCTGAGCCACACCCATCCGGATTGTTTTTGTCACCTGTGCGTGTTCAAAAAAATACTTTAGAGTAAACCTCTTGAGTGGCTTAGTCACATGGACTAACGCATTTTGGTGCAATCATTCCTAAAAACGCGGCATAATGAGTACTTGTGATGCTGTGTTGAAGATCAAACCGTGTCACACAGTTGGGCCGCATGCTCATGCGCACTCATGCCATTCTTAGTAAACGCTTTCCAGGACAAAACAGTTCACTTAAGTGATACAATGGAAATATATATGTTGGCAAAATTAAACCTCTCAGGAAAACCGTTGATCTGTATCATCTTTTTGCATTGTCAAACATGAAATTTTCTATCCATGCCGTAACCATGTGAAGTACAAAATATGGTATATTCCATTTTTCATGATGTTGTTCATATAGCCTGAAGATTTTAGAATCAACCAGGATTTTTTTTTTTTTTTTTCGTTTTAAAAATACCTCGTAGAACGTTTCTTCAATAACTTATTTTGCCTAAAGTGTAGGAATGACCGAAATTCTTTTGTGTTTTTATGTACTCAGTAAGCCTGTTAAGAGGTTTTTTTCTAAAATAAGAATTTTCTCAACTTGCATTGGTAATAATTCTAGTTTGCCATTTTTTTTTTCATTTTTTCCTTAAATAAACTTTTGTTTCTGTATTGGGTATCGCGGCATGGAAGTTTATTTCTAATCTTGACGTGTAACGCTTCCCTGATCACCTGTCCAGATATGTTTATTGACAAGGCCTAACACGTTTATTTTCATATGTACAAACACACGTATATGTTGCTTATGTACGCCTTTTTAGTACTACGTACACATTTTTACATTTCTTGATTCTCAGACACACATATCCACTGACGTTGTCGTGTCTTAAAAGAATGGTCCTCTCGTGGTTCAAACATAAGGGCTGTGCATGGAGGAATCTAGTTTATTCCTCCATGGGCTGTGAAAACAGCTAGACGGAGGCTTACCTCGATACTCTCAACCCAAAATAAGTCCCACCCTGTTTCCGGTCTTTGACCATTATCACTTTTTGCAACGTCAGTCTCAATCACGCAGTTCAGGAGTTATCAGTTTTAAATGAAAGGTGACAGCATCCATTTCTACAAGATACAGTATTGCGTTTCAATATCAGTCAAAGTCGATATAAACAGCCGCAAAAGGAAACACACAGGTGCTAGGTGCTTTCACGCCCCGCTTGAACACTCGAATGCCAATGCATTGTCAGGGGCGCGATCTGGCGAGAACTAGAAATACTACTATACCAATATGGCGCGCACTGAACACTAAACACTGCACCCCACCCTAAAATGGACAATTACGCACCTTCTGGTATAATGTCACCAAATATATAAAGAAATATCGCTAACAAAGGGTTTTTTTTTGTTTGTTCGTTTACTTCAACGATGCATTCCTTGTGTACAGTATATATTCATATTATGGTAAAGCGGTGGTGGATTCTAAACATTGGCCGTTGGAATTTGCACACAACCGTGACCTTCAAAAGTCTCATTATTTTCAAAGCACGGCGACTGAAACATCCGCTATATGAGTAGAGTATGTTCTGTCCTTCCAAATGATCAGATTCTAGTCGACGCTTGGTCATTAAATGTAAAGTTATCGGCCTCTGAAATAGGTATGTAATCTGAACAATTTTGCTGTTCGTCGCTGTACGATGCAGTGACTTGGCACCCAAGTTCTGTCGACATCTGAACGGTCTTTGTAAAATGTAGAATCAGTTCCGAATTTGAAATTGCAAGATAAAACGTTCACAGGTGGCACTGCAATAGGCAATTGCTGTTTCATAGTTATCTATGGTAATATCCAGTGAACAGTTGTGTGCAAGTTAAAGTTTTATTTCTTTTGTTTTTGTTGGTCTTCTGAGGTAAAACAAACGTTGTAGCAATTTAAATTATGCTACGTAGCACCATTGGAAATTTTAAATCTTTAATAACTTCACAGCTATAACAGATAGAGATGCATAAAATTTGTGGCTAACGAAAAAGCTTGAACCTAGGATGTCAGCATCCTTAGTGCTTGGACCGAAAATTGAAGACCGTATCCCATGAGTTCTCATTGTAATAAGTCCTGAATCCTCATACCAATATAAGGAAAATGCTTACTGTTATCGTAGTTCAATTCATAATATATATTGTGGATAACTATGGGCATGTACATATAGGCCTAGATCCATGGAGGCAATGCAGAAGGTATCCTGTCCCTGGTCCTTTTTCCAAATTGTTTATTATTTTTTTTTAAACCACATTTGCTGGAACGACGCAGACAATGCACATTGAACAACCAACCAATGCATGTAGCCCGGTCAAGAGCGGGAGTGATTGCACTAGCTTTTTTTTTTTTTTTTTTTTTTAAATTTATTTATTTATTTTCTGTTTGTCGTGTTATGATGGGGGAAGGGATTAATGCCTCAGGTTTGTGCGCTGCGGCCATTCCCTTCACTGGAAGCACGTACAATCATTATGATACAGCACATCCAGCCTTTGAACTCGTGTGTTGTACGTGCTGCCAGCACAGGGTACGCCGCAACGCACTCACCTGCGGTATTAATCCCTTAATCTTCCCATCCAGGCAAATCGCGACTCATCTGACCACATCACATTCCTCCACTGATGTCTGGTCTTGTCAGCTTGACACCACTGTATATGTGCCGCGTTATGTTCAGGGCCGAGAGGGCGCTGATGGCAGGGCGGTATGATACCAGTTTGGCCAACATGAGTCTCCTGTTCATTGCATATGGCATGATGCCGCAATGTTGCAGGCCTGGCTCCACTGCTGGCGAAACTTTCCGCCAAAATGAAATACGTGTCTCTTCGCGTACTGCACCAGGTAACGGTCGTTCCTCCAATTTAAAAGCCTTGATCTTTCAAATTCAGCTTTTCTCTTGCACGATCTTCTTCCTTGAAATTAGTCCCACCAACCTCTGTACCACTGACCTGGATCATCCCGTTTTCCAACGTGTCAATGAATCCTCCCTCCCTTGAATTCCAAGAACTTTGAATAACCCGCACGCCTTGGCATTATTGATTCACATTGATCCCTGTGGACATTGGCCCTTTTTAAGGGACACATACACCCTCAATTTGTGTCTGTTTTTGCTTTTGCTGGGCATTTTGGATTTTTTTGTGACCGTTCAGGCATACTTTTAACTATCCTGTTCATGTTACATAACAGTCCATATGACACTCATATTTTCCACAGACATGGAACAGTCCATGTTAAACCAATAGGGATGCCTGTTTTTGTTTTTGTTTTTTGCTTTGTTTTGTTTTGTGTTTTTATTGCTTTTTTGTGTGTTTGTGTTTTGTTTTGTTTTATTTTGTTTTGTTTTGTTTTGTTTTGTTTGTTTGTTTGTTTGTTTGTTTTTTTGTCTTGTGTGTGTGGGTTTTTTTTTTTTTTTTGTTTTTTTTTTGTTTTTTTGTTTTTTTGTTTTGTTTTTAGGAGTATATGAATTGTGGACGGGTGACGTACTGATGACGGATGATCACCCATCCCATAACTTCAGTTGACTGATAATCATCTGTGATAAAAATAATTGCCACGCCTGTATGGGATGGCGGCGGATGATGATTGGCTGCGTTGTTCACAGTTGTTAGAAGTACAAAACCACGATGGCTAAATTTAAAACGTCATAGCTGGTCTATAAAAGGCTACAAATTGGAGACATAGTACTACCAATTGCAGGCAGGTTCTTTTTGTAACATATATTGTGTCCCATGTTATAGATTAATATATATATATATATCCATCTCTTGAAAGGACCTGATCAATCAATTGGCAGGACGTAGGGTCAGTGTCTCTGAATAGCCACAGTAACATCAGGAGCCAGACGATCATACACGTATACCATATACATCAATTTCCCTTCTGTGCGTTCCCAATTGGTGGATATTGCATTCATTTCTGAAGGTCCTTGGCCTAAAGAGGATCAAATTGACGGGAAGATGGATGTTGCTAACCATCTGCAAACAATACTAAAATTAGGCGTGGATTCCCAGTATAGTAAGAAGTTCATACACCTGAACGGAGAGATAATATAAACACATAAACCAACTCAAGCATAATGTGAATCTGCATGTCATACATCCTTTGGCTGGTCTCTGGTCGCACAAGCAAATCTTCCTATGTCTGACCTTGACATTTTATAGGTTATCTTTACTCTAATGGCCCTTATTGAAAATAAAGACATTTATGATTCAGTCAGGGTCTAACATAAGACGTGCTGATGTGCCGTCAGCGAAAAAAAGCAATTTACGGTATGAAACTGCAACCAGGTGAACACCCAAACAATGAATAAAATAATTTACAACTATGACACTACAACCAACTGGGCAGTTCATTGTCTACTGTTAAAATAATGATTGAGGTCCCTTTTTTTGGGGGGGGGGGGGGCATCTGTTATGTTTTTCTTTTTCTGTCGGCCACGATAAAAATGTTTGCTGTCTTGCGCATTTAATGTCATCTGTGTCGTCATTATCATTCAACGCCGCTTGAGAGTTTGCCCGCGGCTCTTTTCAGACCCGATCATCTTCCTCTGCTAATGGCAGTGATTGACAGGCACCAGTTAGAACAAAGTCGTCTGTTTTATGTTTTTATCTTTAACACCATTACCAAAATAATTTTAATTATTACAAATGTCTCAAGATAATTGAGCAAACGTTCAAAGGGTGTCTGCTGTAGCTGTGCCGCCCGGACGCTTAGTGTGTGTAGTTAGTCTTACAACACCACCGACTAAGACTTAATCAGACCGACACGGAGTCCACTGATCGGTTACCGTAGTAAAAACTTCTAAGTGGAAAGAGGAAAAAATCCAATTCATACATCATAGGCATTTATTTCAGGAGATGCCAGGGGATGTGTTGCCTGAGGAAATATTAACTATCGCCCTGTCATACCAATCTGAAGATCCCCTGTAGTTGCCTGCTTTCATCCTACAGCTCAAGTTTAGCAGACGGCCGCCTATACACTAAAACACCAGGCGACGCAAGTCGGGGCGACATGTCTTCTGTAAACTGAGGGTGGCTTTGGATGCTTAGCACAGAACATTTGCGCATGAAACCCATCTCACCCAAGCTTGCGAATTAAGTGTTAGCTTGAAACTGAAAAACACAAGGTACTGGAAGGAGCTTTTGGCTGAATGCTTAAAAAAATCCAATGCATAAGAAATGTATTGTAAATTCATCTGATTTTGCTGAATATTTATCGCTTATTTCGCCGATGATACAAAAGCGTGAACACTAATAAACACACACACACACACACACACACACACACGCACGCACACACACACACACACACACACACACACACATATATATATATATATATATATATATATATATATATATATATATATATATATATATATATATATATATATAGTGCTTTAACTTAGGTTTCATCGGAACTATCTGTAAAAACTGAAATTAAAATATATCACTTAAAAGCCTGAAGTGCATAATCTGTGAAAATTTATAACTTGAAACTAAGTATAATTACATGATGATACAACTATATGCACTATGCGTATATCTGTCCCTCCGTTATGCCAATTTTTTCGAGAGTTTTGTTCCACGTACGTGGTTTAATTGACCCATGTTGTAGCGTAATGGACGTAAAATATGGAAGTAGATGCTGTTTTGATCCATGCAAACCATCAAACTTGTCAATACTGGTATTTGAAGCTGTGTGTAAAAGTATATATGTAATATATATATATATATATATATATATATATATATATATATATATATATATATATATATATATATATATATATATATATATATATATATATATATATGCATAAATGTGTGTGCGTGTGTGTTTGTTTGCCCCGAATATAGTGCTTGATGAAAAATTACTTGAATAGCCACATGATTATCTGTCAAGATGTTTATATCACTATTTTTGATACCTTGACGTAGGGACGGATCAAGGAATAATTTCATTTCAATTGCGTCTCCATTGTAAATATAAAGTTTCCGAATATATCATTGTCACTATAATTTTTAGTATTCAAATATCAAAATACCAGCCTTTGGTCTCTCAGTCTCTCGTGGTGCCCCACCTTACAGTTCTTTTTATATTTAAGCACAACTCAACAAGTTATTAAACGGTCTGCAGAATCTTTGAAGTCTGTGGTTTGCATGGCTCAAGCTGCACATTTTCAATTTCATGCAATAGGTGAACATTTTGAAAATGAAAGTCTACGGGTCATTCCATAAATGCATTGCATTTGCAAGTTTACACTATTATCGAGCATTCTTAGAGACAAAAAAACACCCCTACTTTTGTGTGTACTATAGTGTAGTCAGGATCGTTACATTTCTATATTTCTAGAATTTCAACACGAGGTGTCAGAGTGTGGATTTGCTTGATACCTGTCTTTATACACTAAATGTTATGGACAATTTTCATCGGAACGTTGTCGAAAAATGTACACCCAATGTCTTCTTTATTGTTCGAGCCAAAAGATTATTATAAAGAAATTCTACCCGTGAGTGGTTTCAATATTTGTTGTTACTTGTTTTATTTTTGTTTATTATTAATTTGTTTCGATTAAATTTAAAAACTAAACAATAAGTGACCTTCTATCTTGGAAAAATGTAAAATAATATCTTTATTCAAGGATGTAGATTGGTTGGGTTAACAATTGCAAAACATTGTCTTCATTCCAAGCAAACAAACCAGCAGTGGGTACAAGTACATGGACACGTAAGTTACCACGTAACATTTGTAACAGTAAATTAAATGAATAATAGCGCCATATCTACATTAATCAATATGCAAAGACTTTATCTACAAATTATTGATTAAATAAAACCGTTTTATTACTAAACATAGGATCCACTTAACCCTTTCAGTACCAAATTTTGGACTGAGTCAACAGCTTTTCTCTGCGCGCTTTGGATGCAATGCGCCCAATGTGCGCCGAGAAAAGTTTTGACCTTGAGTATTCTCTCTGGAACTATAAGCGTGCTTAAATGAGAGGTCTTTTCAGGAGGAATGCGAAAATGGGATCCTACTGATATTTAAGACTTGTCTGACTTAAGTAAATGGACTTAAGACGTGATTGGCACTGAAAGAGTTAAATATAGACATGATTATTAGATGTCCTCTTCGTCCGGCTTCTGGTATGTGTACATCTGGTAGAGCCATCCGTGAAGTAGTTGCAACCTGACCATCCTTCATATATTACTAGTCTAGAACCTTATTCCTGTAGCACCTCAATAAATTTATACAAGCTGCGTCACATGCAGCGTTTGACTGTACACTAGGGTGAGTTACATCCTTTAGAACACCACCGCCACGAGCATGTGAACACCAGTTGTAGTATGGTGCGTTTTTGTACTAGAGGCTTTGAAAGAAGTCTAGTGAAAAGAAAGCAACAGTTTTACAAGTCAAGTTGTTTAAAATAAATAACACAATGGGAAAAAAAAGATGCATCACCTGCTTGACAAAATATGGTTTTGTGATTCCCAGAAATGTTCCTAAAGGCAATGTCAAAGCAGTCACCTTGGGTTTTCAGAGAAGCGTCCCCCCCCCAAAAAAAAGTTTGCGTTTAATGCTCCTGTAGCCCATGACACAAAACTAACACCAATTCTTAAGTCCGGATCGTATATAGCTTGAGAGATTTTCTGCGGATCTACGATACCATCATTTGAGGCCACATGGCACAGTCACGTGGAGTGAGTTGCTGAGAATATACATCAGCCGTTTTTTGCTCGTGTGCTAATACAATGCCTGCTGTTCGTTTGTTTATTTTTTTATCAACTTTTGGCACGACGTTTTGATATACTTAACATATAAAGGGAGAACCATAGAGCCATAAAACGAAATTTCCAGATGGAGGTTTCTGTTTACATTTTTAGTTCCTTTTAACCCACGGGATAAGTCACAGGAAGCAGAGCCAGAAGATGACATTATTGACCAGTGGTTTGTTCAAGTGCACCTCTTAAAATAAGACAATATACCATACTACAATGCACCATGAGCTTTCCTAAATTAGGCTTATGTCAGTGTCTTTGCTGATGCTACAACACGAAGAGAGTAGTGAGTTCACCTTGAAAGACGAGGAGCGCAGTAGATTGACCTTGTAGGACGTGAGAAGTAGTGGACTGACCTTGTGGGACGGGCCGAGTAGTAGATTGAACCTGTTGGATAAAGGATCATCCTCATACCTCGACTCATTTCCATCTGTGTCCGTTTCGTTTGTAACCCTGAGTGCGGGCTACTAATTCAACGCTATTGAATTACTCACCCTTTTGAAAATACGCAAAGAGTAAGCGTTTTGGAACCTCAACACCACCGTGATGTATTAGTGACTCATGCACCCAGCAACGCTCCTAGTAGTTTGGCTACTTGTCTGTAAACAGCTTTTCGCAATGACTCTTCATTGTCTCTTTAAACTCAGGCCAAAAAAAATTTGATATCCAAAGAAACTTGATCTTCCCTTGCAACAACTTTTTCAACACAGCAGTCATCTGTTGCTTCAGGTGGGTGAGACATTTGTCTCAAACACTCAAATATAACGAACGATGCATTTGCTTAAAATCATGATCTCACAGAAGGAACCGTAAATGCCCTTAACAACGATACTTCCAATTAAACAACCCAAAATTTCACAAAAATACGCACATCGCACCATGGCTCAAAGGAAAAGCCGAAGGCTGCTTTTTTTTCATTTTCCCACTATGTACATAGGCGAGTTTCATCCAAAAGTTGTGTATGTGGCAAGCTGACTTTCATCCAGTATCCTGGGCGCTTCTGTGCGCTGTTTTGGTGCGTTCAAAATGATTTACAGCTCCACGTACACAGAGTCATCCCATCACAGCCACAGAAGCAAAGCAATATACATAATTTGGCGGTAATTCACAATAAATATAATATAGTAAAAATGCTTGAAATAATATGATAATGTTTGGGTTTTTTTTTCAAATATGCTAATTATTTTAAAAGGGAGAGTTTCGTGCTTATTTCTATGTGTCCGTTATTTTTTAAATTGCTACGCTATGCTCTTGGCCGTATGAGACATGAAGTAATGATCGACACCAAGAGACCTAAACGGACACAGCAGATGTGAACAGCCTGCTTTAGTCTTTGTTTTAAAGTCTTTGCGCATACCAAGAAAACACGCCAGGTGTTGTTACATCACCATTTCAATAAAAAAGTAGTTCGTCACACCCATGTCGTGGAAGGGGTATGTTATGGGTTTGAACTGATCAGATAAATTTAACAATACCAAGGACAGCATCACCTCATGCTGAATTGGTCTTGATGACAAACCACAGCTTGACATCCATCACTAGACATCGGACTTGATACGCAAGAAAATACTGAAGATAACTCAGTATTGGATCTTCTACAGCTGGCAGTCATTCTGTAGACAGTTAAGCCATACGCATCTCCAGGGCCAATAGATGGTCCCATTCCAAGTTTTCAAGAATGATGGCTTTGCGCTTTATGAAATGTAAGTGCTTTTTGTTTCCTATTCTCCTTGGCTCGTTAAAAGAACCAACAAGCAAACTGCATAGTAGCCATCCATTGATGTTGGCTATTTATCCAAAAACCATTAAGAAATATATAAATTTGAGTGAATCATTTACCATTTTGTCCATTTTTCAGAAATGTGGCTGACTTCGTAAGAACATTATAATGACAATTTGGCTGACTATGAAAAGCGTCTCTACTTATAAAAGTTGCTTTCATAATGTGTTTAACCATAGATTCAAAATCCCTATAGATGCAATTGTTAGTACTGATGGAAACCCTAAGGGGGCGCTGTTATAGGCATTACAAGTGCTCTTGTCATTGCAGCAGTACCAGCAGTCTGAGGGTGACTTTCGACACAACCTGGCGTCATTCAGGTCTTGTCGTCGCTTGCACACCTCATATGATATGCAGCCCTGCAAAATAAACAGAACAAGTTGCTGACACCAATTTCTATTTGTGTGTAAAAAGTCCATTAAAACTTACTTGCACAAACTACTCAGAGTAGTACCCGTGGGCATGACCGAACGAGATGATATATTTTTGGTGTGTGTGTGTGTGGGGGGGGGGGGGGGGGGCTGAGGCCATAGGAAGCTTTACAAAAAGTTGCTTCCACCATGAATACTAATTGAAATCTGACCATCAACAGATGCAAATGGTTGATTCTGTGCCTTTGTTCGCTGTAAATATATACCTCTGTCCTGTACTTTGCCATTATATATATATATATATATATATATATATATATATATATATATATATATATATATATATATATATATATATATGCGAAGATTGTAGTACCTGTTTAAATATGTTTTAATAAAGAAATCTTTAAATCACCAACGTATGGGACATATCAACCACACGTTATAGAGAAAAAGTACATGCTCTCCAAGTTTGAAGTAAAACTGCTCAACCATTTGGAAAAGACTGTCTGTGAATGCATTTATAGCAATACATGTATGCCAACAACTTCACACGTACTTCAGCTAATCCTCAAGTAATTTCAAACATGATAAAGGACATGTAGGGCAGTACAATACCTGGCAAGCGCACCCTTAATTGAGACGGGAGAGACAGAGAGGAGCCAACCAGAGGGGCAGTACATTTTTACGGCACGAAGGGGTGCTATGAAACCAGCATAATCATGAACACAGGTGGTTTTTATCGACCATTTATATGACATAAACAAAGCTAAATCATATTCTGAAAGCAGTTTTTTTAGTGTGCTAACATCACTAAACCCAAGGACCAGTTTCATAAGTTAATTATTGCACCTGTGGGAAATAATCAATATTTTGTTCAAGAGCAAATGCTTTATAGTCCAATACCTCAGCGTGTAGTGTCAACGAAGCAAGCCTAGAAATCAAGATTTGTGATTTTGATCGTGCAACGGCGTATATCCTGCAGATAAAGATATATTGCCTCGCGTCTTCACAATGTGATCCAAAGGCGCACTCATGAACGTCCTTTACACAAATCTTAACCAGATGTAAGTTTAATTGACAAACATCTACAGGGAAATGGATGTGCCGAACAGCTAAAAACACATTACCAGTCATCTTCCATTGAATATATGAATTGAAGCACAGCTCTGAACCTGCAAGGACATTCGATTCCACAAAGTCCGGAGGAGAATGACTTATAAAAATCTCAGGGCGAGGTCTAAAACGGAGAGATAAAGTGGAAGGAAAGGAAAAGAAGCGAAATGAGATAAACTTATTGGTCCTGTCAGATAATACAACTGGCATTTTGCTAAACACAAACGATAAACAAACGGAAGACATAATGGAGACAGTAAATCACTAAATTCCGACTGAAAAAAAAAACACTCTGGTGATAATGATGAAATGCCGATAACATTGAAATGTTACGATATTATGCTGAAAATTACAAACAAATTTTTTTTCTCTCTTTTTTTTCTTTTTTTCCCCCTTTTTTTTTTTTTTTTTTTTTTCTTTTTTTGTTGTTGTTGTTGCTGTTGTTGTTGTCTTTGCACTGATTTCATCAAGAAGAATTTATCATTTATGATGTGCAAGCTCCGTACATTTTTTGAGCAATGCAATATGTCAACAGAAGATCTATGTCGTAAACGTGCAAAACAATGGTTCAAATAAGTTTCAGTTTTGGACAAACACCAGGGAAGATTTAATTGTTTTTTTAACAATATGGAACGATCACAATATTTTCCTGTCAAAGTGGGGCCCTTTTTTGGGTACATTTGACAACCAGTAGTAAGGACACCGGCATACGGATGAGAAATCAAGGATGTTACTGAAATTTGTGTCACGGAAGAATATTTATTTCAAAAGTATGACAACATCTTTTATTAAGCTTCATATAACCACAATTTTATCAAAATTGCTTGTTTGGCAAGGGTAACCTTTGGCCGTACATAAGGGTACTTCCTTGCTAATATATTTGAACACGCCAAAAGCAGCTAATATTAATGCCCGGTATTGAAAATGTTTGGGTCATTTGTACTGGCAAAAACATGTTTTTACTTTTGTGTACTGCTTCCCAAAGGCTTCTTGTCGTTCCACTTGAGTGTAGCAGAAGTCGTGTTTGGAACTGGTGCACTCCGCCACATTCAAGTTACATTCCTCGTTCGTCTTGGCCTTCTTACATGAGTGACACCTCAGACCCGCGGTCACAGCCACTGCAAAATATACAGAGAGATAATATACACACGGGATATAAAAGCTGTCTTGCTCCAGCGACGAAACCCTTAATTCAACACATTTTGAAAGAAGCGAACTGGTTAGCTTTAACTCTTTTGGTGCCAATCACGACTAAAGTCGATCTGTTTAAGTCAAACTAGCCTGAATCATCCCAGATTCGCATTTCTCGTAAAAAGACCTTTCATTCATGTAGCAACTTGCCCAGAGTTCTGAAGAGAATACTCCAGGACAATACCTTTTCTCGGCGCGCACCCCTAGAAAAGCTGTTTACTCAGTCCCAAATTTGGCACTGGAAGAGGTAACGTATTTTATTGACAAAATATTACATCAATTATATATACAGAAATATGTCCCAATTGGGAAATAGGGCAATGCCCTATGTTGATCCCTCTCTGCAGAAAGGACAACATGAAGACAGGATTGCACTGAACACACCACAGACGAATGATAATTCACACATGCGCCCCCTAATGCCAATTTTTTTCCGGTACTCGGTTGTGTTGGATATGCATGTTGGTATTTTCTATAAACCTATTTCTATCCTTGATATCGATAAATTTATCAACTATCAGTCATAAATAGAGAGTTAACGGGCTATTTGGGGGGGGGGGGCATATGTAATTTATTTGAACAGGATAACGAACGGCATCACAATTGTGCATGGAGAACCGGGCATTTCTGAAAGCTGTAATGTGTATGAAATATTTACCGGTCCTACAAGCTGCTATCAATGTATTCCTCATAAAATTAAAGACGATCACTAATACTTATAGTTATGCGCTTGTTGGCAAGAGTTTTGCCAGCAGAACAGACTGATCTCCATTTTTTTTTTCCACCAACCGATGCCTTTTGACGACTTGGTCCCTGTGTTGAGCGTTTTGAGCACGATGAGTTGGTGTGACAGTGCAGCTTTTTCACCCTCACCATAAGTCAGACCAAGTGTACAGGAGAAAATATATAGAAATTGGTCTGTTGCGGAGGCAAAAGACATTTCGAAAGGGGTCCACCAGAGCAAGGGCCCAGGTATGATCCGGTCCTCAGGATTGATACTTGAAGATAAATGGTGAGGGCATATGTACAAATATTATAAAATGATGGGTTTGATTACAGAATGTTGTAATTCATGCTCGTCAGTGAAGGTTTTCAACTCGTTAAATCCATCCTTCGTGGAATGTAGCACACTACATTAGAACATTACTCAGTCTTCACAATGTCGTTATCATTCCTGCGCCGTTGAACATGTTATAGCAGTTTTAATAGCAAGCAACATATATATCATAAATCTCTCCCATATTCCATGATTGTAGATGATGCTGAGTATAAGTGGTTCAATCTTGATTACTCCCAATGAAGAGGGGGCAATCAGATTTTATGTTTTGGGTGGCCATCAACGCACGAGCATTATATACAACACGCAATTTAGAGTTCTTGCTTATATTTCAATGCTTCTGCCCAACAAATTTATACTTTATGGCGTTCCCTTTTATCCAAACAACAAATGTTTGGCAGTTACAGATGTGACCTTTAAAAGTGGCATCTATTAAAAGAGCGGCCCTTTCTAAGAACTCAGAACTGCGAGCTAATCTGTTCGGCATAATGATGCAAATGGGATATAATATGCATACACAAGATTTTAATTGAAAACAGAAATTGGAAGTACATAATTACGTCAAGGATTTCCCGGTTATAGATGCGCTGTTGGGCCAACTAAGACAGAACAAACAGCAATCAATATTTCAGCAGGAAGTTAAATATAAACAGGATTACAATTGAAAAAGGAGAA
Organism: Hermodice carunculata; assembly: GCA_964020975.1. Classification (NCBI taxonomy): domain Eukaryota; kingdom Metazoa; phylum Annelida; class Polychaeta; order Eunicida; family Amphinomidae; genus Hermodice; species Hermodice carunculata. Next base: position 622,161 of record CAXHWN010002425.1, on the reverse strand, counting down.
GGACCGTTAGTCGCCGCCTACAAACCAATCTATGACGGTACATTTTTTAATGTATTTGTTAATTAAGTTAGTTTCGCACACTTTGAAAACTCATATGTGGAATGAGTATTGAATTTTGTTTTTAATACAAAGGAGAGTTGTTTTATAGGATGGAGGAATTGAAAATGACACAGGGATTTATTTCCCATTGCAAAGGGACTTGCAATGTTCTCAATTGCATATCTGACTCTAGTGTGGATGTAATTTATAACATTACATTCCTTCATTTTGCATAATAGATTGTGCTTTGTTTGCAGTTTATTGGTGAAGAGGTTTTTGCTTTGTCTTTTATTGGGTCATGTCTCCGTCCCGCAGTTTTGCTATCACAAAATTAAATCGCTGTTATTTATAAATGTCATATCGCTGTCACTTCAAAACGTTAGAGCGCCGTCATTTATAAATATTAAAGCTGCCATTCAATTTTAGAGCACTGTCATCTATATATATTATAGCACTACCATTTAAAAGTGTAAGCGAGGTGTCATTTACCCTTTTTCAAATATATTTGGGTGGACATATAACACTTCTGCTGCTATTGGTGAGTGGACAAGCAACTTTGACGAGCTGGTTCAAAGCCTTATCTCTACAAGGCTACGGTATTTTTGAATGAGCTTACAGGCAGTCAGATGTCGGACTTTAGTTTTGTAAGGGTACTATATATATATATTGGCATATAATCAGTTCATAGCTATGGCTCTGTGGACTCAGTCATTCCTTCTGCTGGCGCTTCGCGAAGCGTCAGAATGACTGACCTCACAGCGCCACACAGAGCCCTTGTGAACTGGAGCGGGTCCTGCAGACTGGTCCGAAGAGAACAAAGGTCTGGCTGGTGAGGGCAAGGTTCTCAGACCAGATGATTGTAAGATGTTTTCCTTCCTTGCCATAATATATATATATATATATATATATATATATATATATATATATATATATATATATATATATATATATATATATATATGGTTGTGTTTCTTGATAAGACTATCTCCATAGAGAGACCTTTCCTATGTTAAGACCAAAAATTTGCAGTCCCATTTTTGTATATCTTCATTTAAACAATACCCCCCCCCCCCAATTAAAACCTCAACTTGCTTGTGTTTTTGTCATATACTAAATAATATACCACAATATGTGCGAGGTACTTCTGTATTGTCTCCAGTTGCACAAAATGACCATTGTACCATGTCAGCGAACGAACTCTTCCGAGGTCAAACGGACAGGTCTTGTGAAAGGCTGGTATAGCAGTATTCAAAAGCTAATTTTAATTGGTTTAAACATATCTTTATTGCAAAGGAAAGCTTTTGGAAAACAGGGCGCAGCCCTATATAAATCCCTCTTGCCCATAGAGAGGTAGAGAGAAAAGACTGGATAACAACATCAAACATGTCAGTGTTAAGGTATACGTCACGTTTCAAAGACTGATAGAGTGGCACTGCCACACAAGCTTGAGTAAATGAAACGAGACAAGACGCCAGGGATAGGGAAAGATGGTTGAAGTACGTCCTCGTTTATCAGATATATCGCCAGCAAATTAATTAGTACTTAGCTAAATAGTTATTTTGCATGTAGCAGCCTATTTGACTGCTCCCAGTCTGCCTGTTGTTTGGATATAGTTATGTACAGCGTCCAAGATTAGTTCATTTTGTTGTAAAGTACACCTTTTGGAGCCGAATAAAAAGTTTGACTAGCGAAGGGTGCAAAAGGAATAATTTTGCTGTGTAATGTGTTTCGTTGATTGATGTAAAAACGACATTCACAAAAGTAGTAGAATACGTCTTCATTAAAGTTACGGCAAGCACACCTGGGAGAAACTGCAATACCTTTTTTGAATAAATCAGATTTCAACTTGCTGCATCCCATGTGCAAACGTGCATAGAACACAGCAGGTCGTCTCTCGCCCCTGTAAAACAGTTTATTGACTCACTCAGTTCCCTGATTTAGGTTTTTATTGAATTCTGCAAGGTCTTCCGAGTTAGGGACTTAAGTGGGAAAATTGTTCCACAGTCGAACAACAGATGGGAGAAGGGGAGAGTAAAATAATTTCGTTCGTGATCTAATATGGGACAATTTCGAACCCGATCTGATGTTGTACCTGTTTCTGTTACTAACAGGGTCAGGAATAGGGTTTTGTAGATGTGGTGGAGTGTCACCGTTCATCATTTTAAAGAATAGAATGAGTTTGCTTTTTCCCCGACGTGAAGATAATTTCTCGAGGCCAGATTCTTGATAAATAAGATTGTGGTTAGTCCCAGCAGTTGCACCAGTTATAATTCTGGCTGCAGCAAGTTGAACATTTTCTAACTGCATGGACTGCTTTAAAGTACAGTTGTCCCAGACTACTGCCCCATATTCCAGGAGAGGTCTTACGAAAGAAAGATAAAGTGTTTCTAAAGATATCTTATTAAGCCGAAATTGCAAATATTTCAAAATATTGACCATTTTCATTCCTTTGATAAACAATTCCCTTGATATGACTAGACCATTTTAAATCAAAACGAATGGTGAGGCTAATATGTTTGTGATCGGTTTCATTTTGCAGTGTACTATCCATAAAGACTAAATCAGAGTACTGTAAGGGATTTCTTTTCTTAGAAATTATCATGCTCTTGGTTTTTGTCGGACTGAAGGATACCAGCCACTGCTGCGACCAAGCTTCCACTTCCTGTAAGTCAGTGTTAAGAATATTGGTCCCAGCAATGGCATCATCCACCGTAATAAAAAGAGTTGTGTCAAAAAAAGGGGGTCCAAAAACTGATCCCGGAGGGACGCCTGCTTTGACTTGTCCCCACTGTGATGACCCTCCTTGAACAACAACTTTTTGTTTGCGTCCCTCCAAGTAATCTCCGAACCACTGCTACAATGAACTGTTTTTCCAGAATATTTTAATTTATGCAAAAGACCCGGGTGATAGACGCGGTCAAAAGCCTTGGTTATATCGCAAAAAAATAATTCTGACATCCTTCTGCATATAGACAGCTTCACAAAAATTGCTGATACAAAAATACAAATTGGTTGACCGCGCTATCACCCGATATAAATTCTGACTGCGATTCTGATATCGCCACGTTCTCCCAAAGGAAATTAAACACATGTTTGAAAACTACTTTCTCGAAAACCTTGCTTACAGAACTTAAAAGTGATATTGGACTTTAGTTGTTGCAGTCGTTCAGGGACCCTTTCTTGAAAATTGGAACCACATTTGCCTTTTTTACATTCAGATGGATTTTTTTTCGGCTAAAGAAATATTAAATAATGTTATGACAGACTATGAAATAGCAGGAGCATTTTCCCGGAGGAGAGGCGCAGTAATACCATTTGGACCATTAGCTTAAGAAATATCTAAGGTTTTTAATATCCAAAATACCTCGTTGTTGTTAATTGAGATATTTTCCAAAATATTTATGTTGTTCCTTTCATGAGGCGGGAATGAAAAATTTGCACCGTCAATTTTGGTTTGGTCAATAAAAATGTCATTCAATAGCTGGTCTTTTGCATCATTATCGGTAAATGTTTTAGTATCATGGAAAAGCGCCAGAATACCAGATACTTCATTTTTTCGTAAGAGGATTTGACTGTGTGCTACCAGCTTTTTTCCGCTTATGGTCATTGTTGAGATTATTCTCTAAACTTTCAAAGTAGTTCTCTTCTGCTTGCTTTAAGTCCTCAATATATTGACTTCGCAACTGCCTAAAATATGGCCAAAGTGCTGGTCTCAGATTGGCTTTTTTGTGGATACGTTCCACCTTGCGTTTTGCAGTGTGGAGGGTAGATGTGTACCAAGGAGCGTCACTTGGTCTAATTGTTACATTCTTGTTTGGTACATACTAATCAGGTACTGACATGAAGGTATCTGTCCACTTTTTGCATATTAAGTCAACGTTGTTTGAGTCAAAGCAGGCGTCCCAGTCACTTTCTAAAAATGTCAAAATCAGCTTTGTCATACTCCCACACCAGTCTGGTGAATGTGCTAGCTTTCTTAAGCCCCAAAAGTAGACTAGCGCTTAAAAGACAGTGATCACAATTTGCTGGTGGGGCAGACACATTTACACTTAAAACAAAATTTGGCATGTTTGTAATGATCCAGACATGTGGAAGTATTTTCAATTATTCTTGTTGGCTCGTTAATATGTAAAGTAAGAATGTTTACAGAGCAGAAGTGTTGCAGTTTGTTGCCATGGTTGACAGCTGGATCTGCATTTAGATCTCCCATAATTATAATTTTGTCTACACCAGCAGTTTTTGAATCATCCATATTGTCTTGAAGCTTCTCCCAGAAATTAGCAGTGGAATTTGGGGGGCCTGTACACAACTGCTAAAAGAAATTTGTTATTGTGTAGCCGAATTTCAATCCACATAACTTCTAAATCATTTTTAAGAACGTAGCGACGTTTAACAAAGAGCGACCGCGACGCATAGAGAGCCAAGCCTGGGATCTCCAGGTCGCGGTTGGGGTGTGCGTTTGAGAGAAAAGTTTCAGACAACGCAATAATGTCGAACGAATCAGCTAATGATGTTTTAATACAACGCAATTTGTTGGGAGATAGACTACGAATGTTTGCATGGCAGATTGCAAAGTCAACGAAACCATCATCAGGCCCTGGGTTAGGTTGGTCATCCCCACATAGTAATAGAAGAATGGCACTGATACAAAATAAATATTCCACGGGTATTTCAACTTGTTTCTGTAAGATATGCAGCCTAATCAAGGTCTCCATGTTAACCTCTGAATGATGAATGCGTTTACACTGAGAAGGTCGTGAAACAGCAAAGGCTAATATGCATAAGTACGCAGTAACATATAATATTGATGCACGAGGCATTAGTATGTCTTCAACCATGCAGTCAATTTCTAGGAAAAGGAGGTTGAAGCCATAACTGGCTACAGAAAATAACATTGAGCAAGATATAATCAATTGGTATATACATTTCAAAACAATTATAATGAAGTTCAAAAATCTTTCGTGTCTACGAAGGGCAGTATGCATTATAAAATATAGTCTGACACCAAACTATACCTGTGGGGCTGGAGCGAGTATCCATCCACTCTGATGGAAGAGACCAGTACAGTGTGCCAGAGTTGGGCTGAAAGAAGGTTATCACCAGGACGTTTACCACTACTACCGATAGGCTAGTATTACAAATAAATTCGATAACATTATGATAAAGTAATATTGATGTGTATTTGAAATATGAATAAAAGTGAATTTTTATCGTTTGGCAATGAGTATTCGTAGTCGTTACGAAAAAATACACAAACAAGCATCGTTAAAGCCGGGCACATTAGCGAAGGATCATCAATAACTCTATGTTTTATTCTAGTTATGCCTGAGTTCAGCGTATCCAAAACACTCTGATTTGGCAGTGGCCTTGCTTGGTATTGGCCCCACTGTACATGTACATAACACCCAGATTGAAGACAACATAGGAACACTGAAAGTTGGCGATGATTGAAAAAGTCAGATCGAAGAGGCGTACTTTAGAAGAAACATATAACATACAATGCACAATCGTTGCGACACAAAAATGCAGGTGCATAATGGCATATGTAAAAAAGAAATCATGAAAGACTATTGGTTTAATTTTAAGCTAATAACAAAAAATACATATTTTAGAAGTTGAGGATCAAAAAGTAAGCAGTGTTGTTAATATAACCATAACCACTCAATCGAATAGCTACTCCTAACTGTGGAGGAGTGGTATCTTGGGCTGTTGATATAGTATTATCCTACATTTGAACAGGAACGCCTAACTCAGTGCTCGCTTGGGCTGTTGATATCGTATAAACATATGCTTGAACAGGGACTCACAACTCTGTGCTCCCTTGAGCTGTTGATATCGTATAAACATATGCTTGAACAGGGACTCACAACTCAGTGCTCTCTTGAGCTGTTGATATCGTATAAACATACACTTGAACAGGGACTCCTAACCCGATGTTCTCTCATGAGTTGTTAATATCGTTTTAACATACACTTGTAAATGAACTCCTGACTCCGGCTCATCTCTCTCTTTGGGCTGTTCGCACATTGCAATAAACAGTCCCTCTTATGTACTGTTCCGTAGTCTTGAAATATGCACATTTAGCGTATATTCAGAGGACACCCGTCTCTTCCTGTGGAATACAACTTTGTGGTATAAATAAGAAAATAATAGAGACAGCCATATATGTATATATATATATATGTATATATATGTATGTATATATATATATATATATATATATATATATATATATGTATATATATATATATATATATATATATATATATATATATATATATATATATATATATATATATATATATATATATATATATATATATATATTGACTTCCTCTGACACAGGAAATTATCGTGGTAATTTCCGGTAGCAAAGTTAAATTGCTGCTTGGTCGTGAACTGCCCCCATCCTTTCCGAATTACACACATGGTATTTTTTTTTCGCACAGGCGAAACAATTGCCTGGGTATAAGAAAATGTATCAGAGAAAAAAGAGAGTCGATGGAAATTAAAGATAAGGATGTTCTACTACTTGGCGGCATTGGTGAAACACTGCGCTTATTGCAAGGCATTATCTGACAGTGTCTCATTAATTATTGCACCCTTTCCAGGTGAAGATTACTCTGAAGATAACGTCCATGAAAAATACAGTCCCTGCAATGCGCGTGAAGGTCTCTGAAGTATACCAAACATACATACATACATACATACAGACAGACAGACAGACAGACAGACAGACAGACAGACGGACCGACGGACGGACAGACAAACAAACTTACACACTTGAATACATACATGCATTATTATAATACAGTGATACAGTGACGTTTCAGGTACAGCATGCGACATTCCAACAGCTCTCCCTGACAAGCTGACTGGCCTCCAAGCTGCCCGCTGCACGGAGTCAGGCAGCGGACATGCTGCATTGTCCGACTGCTACCTCCTAAAACCTCAAGGCACGAAAATTGTGAGCACAAATGATTTGTTCAACGACTGTATTTGTATTTACGGTCTGCAATCGACTGGCTTAAGTGGTTAAGTGTCAAACCATCGAAATACTGTTTTTTTAAAAAAATGTAGCTTTTGGGTCAAGGTTGACGAACTCAATAGAGACGCTATCTTGGTTACATCACACCGCTAGTGCCAAATATCGATCGGCAGCATTTAGAGAGACATTTCTCCTCACACAGAACATCATTTCTTGAAAGGGAGCAAATTGGAAGCTTGAAGGCTTTCGCCTGAGATTGATGAGCTCTGTCCGGTTGATCAACCAGATGAGGGAGCAGGGTCATGTCCAAATCTTCATAGACTGCTTTGGTGCTCAACTCTTGTCATGTGTATCGATTTGAAGCATTTGATATTCTTTACACTGCTATCTCAATAATTTAAACAAAATAGCTTGATGTTTTTCGGAAAGTTTCTTTTGTAGATATTAATTGACAACCCTGGAAATATACAATCCATGCAGATTAGGTCATGGAATAAGTGATATGTGTATCGCTCAATAGTTTTCAAATCCCTGCGCTCAAACGGACCAACTGGTAAATAACCATGGGTAATTTAACATATTATCTGTTTAATAAATTCTGTGTGCCAAGACAGACTTTTAATCCCTTTATTTATTTCCGTTTTAAATTTTGTCCTCAGCTTTTGTCCGACAGTAGTGTTCCAAAAAGTACCAAACTGGCATGACGATTGACCTAGAAGCGAAATGAATCCTTTGGTTTGTAATAGTCAACGTGTTGAAAATTATGCAAATTTGAAATTTGAAATGTTTAATATCTTCAAATCTGTTAAAGGTAGAACTATCATTCTAACTTGTATGGGCTTTCAATAAACCAAAACCAAACTTTTTTTAGTTTTGCAAATTAGGGCACTTTAAAGTTCAAGTATTGCGCATCTTCAAAACTATTAAAGGTAGATGTACCATTCAAAATTGAATTAATATGTTTGTTCTACAGAGCATCCAATGAAACAATAAGAAGTTGTGCAATTTTAATATATGCTGATAAGGAACATTTGAACAATTTAAATAAGTCATTCCTTCAGTTATATGGTTTGTGCTATAGTTTTAGTGATACATGTAATTTGAATGTCTGATGAGGGCTTACTAAACATTATGTCAAAGTGAAACTATGTTGATGATTTCAACATTTAAAAGACCACTGATGTCATTCTCACATTCCCACATATTTTGTTGCATATGCAGCATAAGAACACGAAAGTTAAGACCATAGGATTTTAATTCAGGCAAGCTTTGCACGCACACAGGCTGGTTTGCTTTTGAAGCCAATCTTCTTTTCTAGTATTATTTGTTTCCGTATCGCTGCGCTTTACCAAACTTTTCGCAAAAGGGTTAAAAGCTTTGGAGGAAATTTAGCAGACTGTTATATACCTTAACATGGCCTGCTAAACGGACATTTTTAGATCATATGACGCTTGAATTATCGTTTTACGACTAATGCTGATGCACCTTGCCACTCCACGGTCAAGGTAAGAAACACAGAACAAAATGAGAGAGGAAGACAGAAAGAGATAGTGGAACAGACATTAGAAACTGGTAAGAGAGAGAGAGAGAGGGAGAGAGAGAGGGAGAGAGAGAGAGAGAGAGAGAGAGAGAGAGAGAGAGAGAGAGAGAGACAGAGACAGAGACAGAGACAGAGACAGAGAGACAGAGAGACAGACAGACAGAGAGAGACAGACAGGCAGAGAGATCATGCCATTAAATACTTTAAAACCCTCTTGTTTGTTAAGCTGCAGACACGTACTGTGTTTTCCACTGCCCCTAGTATACAGAGACTACACCTTGAGCTTGGTCTGTCCAACAGGAAAAATATTTCTGTCAAAATGATTCACGGTAGTCACAAATGTTGCGAGAAAGACGAGCAAGTGGCTTGATTAGACTTGTCTGTATCATCCATTGTCCTCATCCGTAGAGCTTTACACACTCATTGAGACTGTGCCACTTTAACGATAGAAACCGTCATGAGCAATTTCTAATTTGTGGTATCATCGTATATGTGTACTTTCGCAGGGGCTGTTTGGGGCCTGTCAGAACCGTATCCGGTCACTTCGCCATCAGGATGAAGCCCTGGTAGCCTGCCTCCAGGTCGGTTACGTGGACCAGGTGACCCTGACCACTTGGTTGAGATTGTCTTATTTTCGCATCTATAAATATTTTATAAATATTCGTTTTTTTTTTGGGGGGGGGGGTTGTTTGTTTGTTTGTTTGTTTGTTTGTGTGTGTGTGTGTGTGTTTGTTTGTTTGGTTGGTTGGTGTTTTTTTTTGGTTGTTGTTGTTTTTTTGACTTTTCACTGCACTTTTGATTTTACTGTTTTGGACATAATTCCTATTGAAACAAAATATTAAAATACTATTTCACTCTGCTTTAATCTTCACGGTTTTGTGCCATCTGCGAGATGGCTTTCGCTTGGCAAAAAACGCGATTGTATGTTATGCAGGTCACAAATAGCCTCTCTATGTACACATACAAAGAGGGCAATATTTTGCTCATGACATTTATCAATCGAGCATACACACTTCTGGACCACGTGATGCTATTAAGAGGAATTATTATATGTTAGTGATGTTTAGATACGGCCTTTAGAGGCGACTGCATGCAAGGACGTGAAGGCAGACTCGCGTCCCTGACGTGTGTGAGGAAGCCATAAGTGTGGCCCACAGACGCCTGCTCCCTGTATCTCAAGGAGTCACCGGGCGCTATTTCAACTTTCCCCACTCAACCCCCCCCTTCCCGAAAACAGTGCATGTCAAGCTATTTCTACGACGTATATTTTTTTTTATAATTCATTGAAATAACTTTGAATGCGAGTGGCACGTAAGACATGTCGAAATAGCAATCTCGATGTTAGCGTAACCGTTTGCCTCTGGCGTGGGTTGGCGGGTAAGGGCAGCGCCAGCGTCAAGGAATAATTATACTGTCCCTCAAACCACATTTCTACAAACGGGAGCGACAATGCCACATCTTTCGTGCAGTGATGAACAAAACTAAACAAAACCAAAAACAAAAACGAAAACACCCCCCCCCCAAAAAAAAAAAAAGCCATAAACGCAATCAAATCTCTACGCTCCGGAGTCAATCCTGTCACAGTCTATGTCTAAATGTACACACACACACACACACACACACACACACACACACACACACACACACACACACGAATATATATATATATATATATATATATATATATATATATATATATATATATATATATATATATATATATATATACAAGTTTGAAATTTCAAGGCTACAGCACAACATATGAACGTGAAATAATATCAAATACATAAACACCTCGAGTAAAACGAGTTCTTGTATAATGGCAAGACACTGAGAATTTATCTGAACCAGTTTATGCATAAATATACCTGAAAAAGAATATATATATAAACACACCAGGGGAAAAGTATTCTTATATCCATGTATCTGCTCAGTGAGTGAAAGCAAATAGACCAGGCAACATACAGATCCGAGCACATAATTACTGCCTTGGAATTCGGAATGAGATAAAGGGGTGCGGTGATGGCGACTATAGATTTAAAGATATGAGGAGTAACTTTTTTACTTTGATCAAAGGTAGGTTTGTCCTGAATGTCTCAGTTTCCACTTTTAAGTTTACTGAAGATAAAAACCTGTTGGTGCCTCTGAAGAGACCACAGATACAGCGGTCATGAATCATTTAATATTAGGAGAGTAGAGTACCAGACATAGATTATTTTTGATGGGGACAGCATTGAAAACGGAACCCTATAGGTTTTGCTGAATGATACGCTTGGAAGACGGATAATTAAGTCTCGATGTTCAAAATGACTGGTCCCTGTGGATAGGTTTGAACAGAAAAAAATGGCAAAAAGAGGAATACAGCTGTAACATCCGAGATTCCCGTGGCTCCGGACGTGTGCAAAACACTTGAATGCTCGCAAGTTGTCAAAGCGTACCGAACTGACAAAAGCGCCATGGAGTTCACGCCCAGTTAGATAATGGTTCTTGCGGAGGGCAGATATGACAGGTGCGCCAATGTTAAATATGCATCTGTCACCCCATAGATATCCATTGTACGCGACTGCGCGACCAACATGCTGGAAGGGTCAATGCAAAGAATTGTGACCCCCACCGAAATTAAATTATCCCGTCCAATGAGACAAAAAAATCCCCCCTTTTTTTTATTCCAAATATTATTCACTTCGGGCAACAGTGGATTCAATTTGAGGCATTCATTTTTCATTTCTTTCTCGGCAATAACAGATTGTTTTTGCCGACACCTTGCCACCACAGTGAAACTTAACACGTCTCTCTCTCTCTCTCACTCTCTCTCTCTCTCTCTCTCTCTCTCTCTCTCTCTCTCTCTCTCTCTCTCTCTCTCTCGCCATGCCTATTACACGAATCAGAAGATTACTAAAATGTCCCAGGAAAAACAGACAATGCCTTTGAGCATAATGTTATCACAGAAATCTGAAGTAAAAGGTGCCATCAAAAATGTGTTTAGCAGATCATAGCCCATAGCCATTGCCTTGCAATAGACATGATGCATTAAACGTGCGCATATGACTCGTTTTTTTTTTTTTTTTTTTTTTTTTTTTTTTGGGGGGGGGGGTAAGGTCGAAAGAAACCCCGACTTCAGCAGTCCAAATTTAATTATCCTCATCGATGAAATGACAAGTAGGTATGCTTCAAAAATATAATTTTTTTAACGTAATTTCTCCTTAAAATGTGTTCAACAAGATAGCCGATATTTAATGATTGTTTTCCAACCCAACCTCCTATTTCTTAAAGCGCTGCGAGCAGCTGCCATTAGGAGGTCAAAACAACTTAACCACCAGTTTTAGATTATAATATATGTGACAAGTGTTCCATTTGTTTGTCATGATTTTATACGGCCAGCATTGAAGGCTGTTTCAAACGTTTCATTTAGCGTGAACTTGACTTGATTGCAGCACGTTTAGTACCAGCAAGCAGGCAGGACAGAAGCCATGGGCTTCACGATGCCATTTTGGGATGATATTAGATTATCTGAAGAGGCACTCTCCTGCTTTTGTCTCTGTGCAGTCTTATTCCGCTAAAAGAAAATCAAGCAAATTATTTCACCCACTAAACGACCACATTTGTTTTCTCTTGACACACATCATGGTTTGCACTAATAACAATTCTGTTCCCCCACAGTATAGTAACGCCTTCAATCTCATTGAAACACAGCACCCTCAGCGTGCGTGCAAGTAATGAATAGGTTTATAGTTTTACCTGAGAAAGACTCCTCGGGTCGAGACGATTAAATATAACAGCAGTAGATTTCTGTCTAGTATCTGTACCCCTTGCTGCGGGCAATCTGCCTTCTACTCCGTAATATTTTGTATTTATCATTACTTTTACTTACAACAACATTTTAACTATATCATTCTTAATAAATCAATATGCATAGCTATAGCCATGCTTTTGGTTTTTCTCGCCCCCCGCCACCGAAGGTGGCATATGGAGACATAGAGTTAGTGGGGATAGGGGCCGTGTCCGTGCGTCTGTCCGCCGGCCGGCCAGCAGGCAGCAAATCTCTCGAACGCTCAGAGATGGAATTATGAAATTTATACCATAGATGTATAATACCACGGGCATGTGAGGTGTGTTTTGTTTTTGGCCCAAGAACATATCCATTTTCGTGTGTGTGGCAGCATATCTCTAGAACTCTTAATGATAGAATGATGAAATATATACCAGAGATGCATCATACCTAGGGCATGTGCGCCATGTATTGCTTTTGACCTTGACCTATTTTCAAGGTCACAGGGCCCAAGAACATATCAATTTATGTGCATCCAGACATGCTGTATATATTGTATAACTTTCTTCTGTATATAGTGGCGGGGGACCTCGATCTTTCAGATCACTTCACACTTGTTTGCAGTGTTTTTGGCTGAAAATCTTTTAGCTTTTCTCCTTGGCAGTAAAATCTTTTATAATCAAAATCGATGCCTTTCTTTTACCGTAGTTTTGTTATAGGAAGATGCGCTGTTGTTAAACTACATTTTTTCTCTGGTAATAACTGCATAAATTATTGTGTCAAATGTTTGCGGCTGTAGTCATAGTTTTACTCGCCTGTATCTTTATAAAAAAATAAAATCACAAAAGAGGACAATTGTAAGCTCATAGCCACAAAACAAAGTGATACATCATATAGTGTTTATTTCAACGTGTTGACCACAAATATGCCCTGCACAACGACATTTCTGCGTGCTTCGTACTAGCAGCTTAGGTACTACAAGAGTATCGCTTTCATACCGATAATAGAATAATATTATCGTATACAATTAATTTTGAAAATGTATGCTGTGTTGTACCTTAATATTTTCCTCAAGGTGCACTTTCACAGACTAATCTGCAAATACGTCAACACAGCGATTTTCACCACCCAGTCACGTCCTCTATTTGTGTGCTAACTTTACTAATCAAGCGCTTGAATGACACAAGAGGGCCAAACTTATTAGATGCTGGTGTAGTAGTGCAAGTGGGATAAGTAATGATCCAGAATAGTAAATTCATTGGCCCAAGCAAATCCCAAATGGCAATGCACCTGTTCCATACCAAAGGCCTCAATCAAGTGAAATTTGGCAAGGAACCGATGGTTCTGCGGCTGCCGACGCCCACAGTGTATGGAGCAACGTCTGGGCCGCGTGCGATATCAATGTCGTCAGTGGACAACAAAATACCATTTGTTATATACGACCAAAAATGTACAGCTGCGAAACAAATCATTTTAGATGTCTAACTTTACTTCTATGAAGCATTATAACAAAGGGGGTCTTCCTTCCTGCAAAGATGGAAAATAAAACTGATATATAATCTGAATACAAAGTACGTTAAGAATGACTTGCTTTTGCGACATAAATTTATATTTTAGTCTAGGAACCGTGCTCCCGGCATACCTGGTGAACTCGTTTAAGGGAGAGTAGGTTCATAGAGACAGCTCAATAAGAACGTATTTCTGCTAAAAGCCTGTCATCGGCAGGCTCTGATACCCCGAGGCAGACTATTTCAATCAGCGGAGCACTCATTAGCAGAAACGTGCGATAAGGCTAGCGTATAATTAGATATTTATGCTAAATCAGTGCATTTATAAAAAAATCGCTATTGTAAGAAAGAAAGGGGGGGGGGGGGCATGAGGATATCATTAGGAATCTATTTCGTTGAAGCAAATGTCTTATATGGACATATTCCACATTACCTTCTTTTATGCAATAGAAATGTAAAAAACTCAAGCCATCAATAAAGATTTCAGGTGCATCATTTTATGTATCATAATATAAATATTCTGGCGCTACAGTGTGTATATCGCGTCACTTGGTCATACAATGCATCTAATTAAACGTTTTACACGAAATTAAAAATATGAAGTCATATTTATTCCTATTCTGCTACTCCAATTGTTATCATATATATGTATTTGTACGCAAGATGTACATCCATTAGAACAGCAGGTACGTTAACACATTTACCAAATTAACAGCGACAAAACCCAGTCCACTTCATCCAGGATAATCAATACTCCGGTGAGAAAGCTCCAGGATGACATATAATTATGATAGATTAAGGATCATTGAAGAACTACAAGCCATAAAATATCAACCGATGCAAAGTTTATCTGTGGACTCGACAATTTTCTGTCAGTTCAATATGGTCGATAACTGACTATCTCTCGCATTGCATAGCCCCCCAAATGAGCATGGCAGGTTCTTAGAGTCATCATCGAACTCGGTTAAATCGGAAGAACAGATTCGTCCTAAACTAAAATGTAAAAGATGTGAAGAGAATGTATATCGGCTTAAGGTCCACTCAGGAAATAATGATATCCATTGATTTACATGCGGGTAAATAACTTCCTTGCCAGGTCACGTGATTTCACAAAATTGCTACTGTGCAGTGTTTAAAAGAGAAGATTTACATGTATGTATGTATGTATGTATGTATGTATGTATGTATGTATGTATAATTCCCTTTAAAGCATACATGTCAATAAGAGATGCAAATTAACATCATGGAGTGTTTTTTTACATGTTGTCATATCCATTTTTTGAACGTGCTGTGCAACTTATTGATATGTTGCAAAAATTATAAAACCTAGAGGTACTTCAATACATTGACCTATGGGTCTAGCTTTACATAAATATTGCTCATTTGACCTTCGAAATGAGGTCAAGGCTACTAAATGTAGTCAAGTTCGGTATGTTGTCAGGGTACAAATGAAGTAAATTGGACTTTCATGTAGAAATATGTCATGCAATCATTTGTTCACAAACAAAAGCACATATGTGGCCCCGGTGACCTTGGGAATAAGGCCAAGGTCACCAAAATGTAAGCAAGTCAAGAAAATTAGTTATAAGGTGCAATGAGGTAAATTTGAGTTTCAGATGGTCCTGAAGTCTTAAAATCGTATAGATTGATAGTTAATATGCTATCCTGTGTTTGCTGGAAACTTGATGAGTCTGGAGAACTTGACGCTGCAGGCAATATGCTCTGTAATGCTCTGTAACGCCAATTGTTCGGGGACTATAAATTGCCAATTTTTCTAAATTTTCGTATATTGCAAGTTGAAAGTGATTATTCCGGTAGACCTTACGGAGGTGCAGCCATTTTAGCTACACAAATCGACGGATTTAGCATCCATGAAATTTCTATCAACAGTGACCGTGTTATTGCAGTGCTATGAAGGACAGTGATGACGAATTAACTCTGGTGACACTGTGTTACAACCTGCCTTACGAGGCTTGGTTGAAAAGTTCTAAGCCTAAGTGGGACATTTCAATCGGATTGAAACAAACTTTTGCCCCCAGCAAGTGCACCCTTTTAATAAATTATAAACATAAGAACTGCAACTGTAGTCTGATTAGTGTCTTTGTACCAGACCATCTTGTAAACCTATCCATTGAAATTACCAGACATGGACAAAACTGGCCACAGGGCAGTCATTAAGTATCTTCAACTGAACAACTCAAAGGGCTAATTCCAATACACATAAATGTCAATGTGGTCTTCACGTTAGGGGATGATGCCCCTTCTTTTTGCACTGTTAAGAAGTGGGCTGTGTGATTCTTTCAGCATTTATTGAGTTCTGTTTATTACCCTCTGATGATGTTTGTGACGCTCAGTTTGGATATAGAAAGTGAATGAACGTTTTTTCCAGCTGCTCTACTGGCATAATCTGTTGTCATACTTCAATTCTCTCCTGTTTTTGTTTGCAGTCTGGTTGCTGCCAAAATGTTTCAACGGTTTTTGGCATGAGGATTTTTTTTAATATTTTTGTTGGGGTTTTTTTTTTGTTTTGTTTTTTTTTTTGTTTGTTTTTGATTTTGTTTTTGATTTTGTTTTTGTTTTTTTTTTTTGTTTTGTTTTTTTTTGTTTTGTTTTGGTTTTTGGTTTTTTATTTTTTGGGGTTTTTTTTGGTTTTTTGTTGTTCTTGTTGTTGTTTTGTTTTGTTTTGTTTTGTTTTGTGTTTTGTGTTTTGTTTTTGTTTTGTTTTGTTTTATTTTCTTTACAAAGTGTAGTCCCGTATCCCCATAAACAACTGGATACATAATTTGGGGTACTACAATGTCGCTCTTTGGAAGCAGTAGTTGCATGGAGAGGTGAATGAGGAGATTCTTTTAAAGTAACTACCGGTTCCTGGTAGGAATGTGTCTTATCTCTTAAACCCTTTAAATGTTTTGTAGAGAACTTACTGCCGTGGCTGACAGGCCTAGGATGTGGAATATGTACAAGTGATAATATTCACAAATGTTACACATATGATGACGATGTCACATTTTTTGCAGCTACTATTTCGTAGCTTCAATCACTCGAAATATGTTCTACTTATGTTAACAGGGAGCATTTAACTTTCAGTATAAGCAAATCAGTTAGTATAGTGGCAGACAAGACATCATTTTACATGGACCAAAGAGACGTCTGGATATTATATATTGAACCACGTAAAAAATTGAGAATTGCGAAGTGTTATGTTTCAGAAGGATCTGAAATCAAATTGTCATGTTGCAAATAAAATTTCCAAAGCTTGTCCTACTTGTATAGATACTTTGATGTATGGGTCCATCACACCTGGTAAGACTGTAAGCCAAATCATATTGTTTTGGAAATCATTGGGGTACAATGCCTGACAATTGACTTCGATACCATCAATATTACTGGGACTGATATACGCATAACCTCAAATCAGCTGAGAGGCTTCAATGGGTCTCAACGGGCGATCGTGTTCCACTCCACTGCTGACCGCACTGAGAGTTACCCCCCATCCAAAACACGGCTAGAGACAATGTGTCTCTCTGCCGTAGACTTTTCAATGTTTCTTCCCCAGCAAGGGATTTAGAATTTTCTTCTATCACAATATCTACCCCGCTAATGTGTCATGGGCACCTTTGGACTTAGATATTACTGCCAAACGTTGCTTGAGGCGGTGCCCGTTCCCGTTCAGCCCCTGGTGTACTCTGGAGTCAATCGGAGATGGGCACCGCTGACGGGTTTACAGACACCCTCAATTTTCTCCTGGCTTACTGCAATTATAGCAAACCTCACAGCATACAACATAGGCTAGCCATCAGACTCTCTGCCTGTTTTACAATCATTTTAGCTTAAGGATCAGCAGTAAGATGTAATTACACCTATGATCATTATGCGATACAATATTTTTATGCTCTACTTTTCAAATTATTTTCCATTTTAGAATTATTAATTCTGTCTGAGCCTTATCTAATATTTAAGTCATGTCTTTGGTTTATGATTTATTTGTATGCTTTGTTTGTACATGAACTAATTTTTCTATTTTTGTGTATGATTTATTCTTTTCTCTCTGTTGTGTTTTATATTACTAATTATTATTAATCTGAATAGGATACAATCTATAGTTTCATGATTAGTTTGAAGCATAATGTAATGTGTTTATGTATTGTATATTAATATTTCGATGTATTGCAGATTTATTTCTCCACACATGGAGGTTCAAAATTAATTATAATCTGTAATAATGTGTGAAAAACCTACACCCCATAGTTCATTGATGATATTTCAGTCAATGTGTGACATTTGAAAGCACACTATTTAATTGGACTCTGTAATGTTGCCACCAGAAATCTGGCACAACATAGGAATATGAGTTTCAATGTTTACTAACAGCCTTGACGACCCATTTCGAGGGGATAATGCTTTCATTGCACCACCTTGGATGACGCACACTCGGAAAAAAACAGTATATACTCATGCACATTAAAGTTATGTTTCCAGCGATATACATTAATTTAGGGATAAAGCTACAAGCTTTAGATCCACAACTAACAGAAAGCTCAACCAAGGGAAACTCCAAACCTGTTGGCCGATAGTGCTTGGTGTGTAAAATCAGTTAAGAATAACTGACACTAAGACTAAAAAAATCTATTTATTCAAGCAGATTTAAGTATCCATCATTCATCCAGGATTTATTTTTGATGCCCGCAACATTTAGGGCATGCGCATGTTATGGCTGCTCTTCGCACCAGGATGGTGTTTTGATCCGGCTTCATTTATCACATAAAGCCTGTTTCGTTTTCTCTTGAGTTCGTCAAGCATTGCCGATCATACAGTATCTCAAAAAAAAGCAAGGTAAAAAACTTAATTCCAGTCCGAGTTATCAAGCATAAAGCATGTTTCTGTCTGTCTCTATGTGTGAGAGTTCTCAAGTATAAAGTGTGTGTCTATATGTCTGTGTGAGAGTTCTCAATTCAAAAGTATGTGTATGTATGTCTGTGTCAGGGTTCTCAAGCATAGAACGCGTGGCTGTATGTCGGTGCCAGAGTTCTTGAGAATAGAATATGTGTCTGTATGTCTGTGTCAGAGTTTTATAGTATAGAGTATTTGTATATATGTCTGTGTTAGAGTTTTCAAGTATAGAGTATGTATCTGTATATCTACATCACAGTTCTCATGTATAGAGCATGTGGTTGCATGCCTGTGTCACAGTTCTCAAGCATAGAGCATGTGGCTGTATGTCTGGGTCAAAGTTCTCAAGTATAGAACATTTGTCTATATGGCTGTATCAGACTTCTTAACTTTACAGTATGTGTCCGTATGCCCCTGCCAGAGTTCTCAATTGTGGAGTATGTGTCAGTATGTCTGTATCAGAGGTGTATTTTCCTCCTTTCCGACACAGATGCAAATTGCATTAAAGGTCACCGTTCCGTAAAAGTGCATAGGATTGTACTTTGTGCAGAATCATATCCAACTTTCAACATGTGTTATATTTCATGTTCGCAACTAGCGGGATTCGAACCTGCACCCTTTGGCACCAGTCGCCTAGCTGAAATGAGAATCGCACATATCCACTCGACTAAATCCCCATTCAAAAGAATGGTTCAATGGAGGTAGTTATATGCGAGTGCATATCAAAACGATTATGCGGTACAAGTACAGTCGGCATTTATTTATAAGCAGAGTCGGGAACTTCAATCCGGGAGCATTAAGGAAATGGCGAAAATATATATTTCATGTTCGGAATGAGCGGGGCTCGAACCTACAACCTTTGACACCAGTCATAAAAACACGCACAAGACCTGAAAAATACTTTACATACGAGTTTGTTCCCATTGTCAAACGATGCAGTTGATTTGACAAACTCAGGCATTTTTAAATATATTCGGTGGGCATACTATTTATATTTTTCGCTACATGGTGTGTAAGTTATTACTGATAATTCAGAATGTCGATGAAGTGCGAATCTTTGCCTCATCAATCATTATTCGGCCACGTTATTGGCTTATTCATAGCGGAGGACTTGCCCCTTTTGGCGTAATTCCTAACCTATGTAGACTCTTACAGTACATATGCAACATGTGCACTGATAACGGTACACAACAGAAGCTACCATCAGCTCAGAGGAGACAGATGATCCTAGATACTCGCCCGTAGCACTTCACCACCAGATGTCTGCACGTTTTCCCATGTAAATTTAACTCGACACCGTTGCTTCGTGAAATCATAATATACCAGTAATTCTAAACCAGGACTCCTCAAAACGGAATGTCAGTGTGACGCAGTGGACATGTCAATAAAGCTAGCAGTTGCGTGATGTTATACATGCACGTTTTGTCACCAAATGCTATTTATAGTAACATATCTAGTTTAACCACTTCTGCTTTCAAGCCGGTCTCCAGCGACGCGTTATTACCACTGTTCCCTTGATCCTCTTTAATTTGAACTTATAGAGTTATTGGCTGTTTTCCTACAGAAACATAGGGATTACTACAGGGTGAATACAGAGTACAAAGATAAATTGTGGAATGAGTATGATCACGTGATCATGCATTGAAAAGTTGAAATGCCTAGAATGGACATTTTGAAGGACAACTCACATTGAAACTGGAAGAAGGTGCTTGCATGACGTGTGACTAGATCTCTGAGCCCCTCTTATTCTGTAATGGTTTCATCATCCCATTCGCTAAACCAATTATTACAGATGTGAACCTCAAGATTACGAAGAAACTTAACATAGGTGATTTGCATAAACATCAGCAACCTGAATTAGCTTCTAGATCAATTATTGCATCAATGTGCATTCTGAACACCATGACATGTACTTTAGTGACCGCGAAGGCTAGGTAACTCTGCAGTGAAAGAGTGGCTTTTACTTTCAATGTTTATTCCAGGCTTCTCGCACCAACCGCAGATTTATGTTGTAAGCGTATTGGAACCGTAAATTAAATGTACTTTGTTTGTTTTCTTTGTCTTAGAAATTAATATACAGAATGCAACACCGCTTCGTTGATTGCTGTACGTTTTTCTCCAAATTGGAGTATGGTGTATCTTCTCTGTGAAAATGAGAAAGAAAAAGAAAAGAAAACTCATATGACGGAAAACAAGTAAAGTAGATGTTTTTCCCGAACATTGCTATTTTCCTCTGACGCAGTGAATTTAAATTTGTATTTCTTCAATAAACAGGCGACGAATTGGATTAGGGAATCACACCCACCCACACAAACACACATGCTTATATATATATATATATATATATATATATATATATATATATATATATATATATATATATATATATATATATATATCACACAAGAACCTAGTATAATTGGTACAATCCTTACAAATAAACTTAAAAACAACATCTTTGTGTCCCATTAACTGAGTGTTGGATATATGTAAGTTTTTTTCAGTATTTAGGGTATCCATATGATATATACATATATATATATATATATATATATATATATATATATATATATATATATATATATATATATATATATATATATATATATATATTAGATTATAGTTTGCTTTATTGGTGATATGAAGTATATCAACGAGCACTGGATGTCATATAGCAGAACGAGTTCTTCTATATGGTATCCAGTGCGAGTTGATTACTTCATATTGTCCACAAAGCATGCTAAAAATTTGTTAACTGACGTTTGGATCGATTTGTACATTTCAATACACAATTAAAAAATAAGAACGACATTTGCAGAAAGTTTTACTCCTCACCAACACAATTACCGATGAAGCCGGAAGAGTACCGATACTACCGGCAGAGTGCCGATACCACCGGAGTAGCACCGATACATCATATCTCGGCACTGTAGTTTTTAGGCCTATGATACGGTATTTATACAAGCCTGTTATACTACTAAAATCCACAAAAATATGAGATATATATATATATATAGTTATGTCTTGGGTGGTTTATGGGCAGACTTGTAATCATCAGACCGTCTTCTAGGCAGTTGTTCCTGTTTGTCGGCAGTTGAAAAATGCCCATAAACCACGTTTGCCTTAAATTCAATGCGCTACCTAGGGGGTTTCAGAAACGTACAAATTAGCAAATCTGCCCATATATTATTGGATGCTAGAAACTATGGTAAGCTATACTTGGTATATGCTGCCCACGGTCCGGTTTGAGGATTATGATTGACCCGCAGACAATGGGCATGACCCACAAACCGGCTGTAGGACCTATTCCACTGTATATTTTTTGTGGGCAGTGTATAATTGCCCATAAACCATCCAAGACATATATATATATATATATATATATATATATATATATATATATATATATATATATATATATATATATATATATATATATATATATTTATTTATATATATATATATGTATATATACTCCATGATTTGACATGCCGAGGTAACCATGCCTTTGCTATTCTTTCTGCTCCCCCCACTTCGCCCTACAGCAAGTACACCACAACCAGAACTGGCAGAAGAAGACATTGGTGGAGCAAAGTTATTCACGTGATTTTCTCTTGTGTCCACAATTGTCTTTGTCAGTATTCTTTTTGTTGTTCTTCAGCAGAAACAGTCCATCACTATGTAATCTCCCTCTGCAGTTGCTCACGATTAGGGAAGGAAATGCTGCTCATTCCAACCTAATGTCGTCTAGTCGCTTGTAAGCGCCTTACGACTAAACCTTTTGACCGACATCCATGCCTCATCAAGACAAATCAATTTGCACAGCGTTGCCGAATACTCCCAGTTTAGTGGCTTGAATTATCGCCAAGTAAAAATGGCAGAGAACCACTGTCTGGATTTGAAGGACCATTCCCTCGTCCAAATACTTTTCAATCAGTTGATGACTTTAAGGATTTTGTGACTTGACTGCATGCTGTTGAGCCGAACGCGCTCGGTCAGTTATTTGGCAGAGACATAGACAAGTGACTGTATGTCGTATACCAAACAAGCCAAATGAGCAGATCAGTTGGGCGTGCTCAGCGAGGTGTCTTCAGCTATCATATCACAGGTCACTGGTTTCAAACTTCTGTCACATTACCAAAATGTGGAATAGTCAAAATTAAAGCTGCCTAAAGAACAGATTTGGGTGAGAATGTGTATTGGTAAGAGGTTTGTTGGCGTCTATTACAGTCAATAGGTAAGCCTTGTTTTCCTTAAATTGGCTGAGGAATGTGATCAAAAGAACAATCCTGGTATGTAAGATAACTGCACAGGTTGTGGAAGTTCACTTTCTCTGTTGAACGACCTCTGACATCAGTTTGCCTGCATGCAGTTGCGCTGAGATAGCTACTTGGCTCTTATTTTTATAGAATTTTTGCTCTTCCTGTACAATTCACATTCGTGCTGTCGCCACAATATCCCCTGCTGTGATAATTACGACATGCATAAAGATTGTACAAGTCTTATCCCGATTATTTCAAAGGCCAACGATTAAAGGCTCAGATAGCAGTTTTGTCATTTCGTGTTTACTAGACTTATTACATGTATTCTGATAAGGAGAGTCATTTTCCGATTTGGTGGCTTTGTGGTTGCTGTAATGCCACCGGTATAACGTTAAAATGCACTGTTTAGTTGGATGTCTCGTCGGTTTAACTGTTTGCCAGTGAAAGGAGGATTTCGCATAGAAGTAAATGTAGCATCAAAGATACGGAATTGTTTCTTCCAGTTTAAAAGGATTTAACTCATATTTTATACCTGCATTTTTGTTCACTGTTGCCATTTTATATAAATGAACTACAACCTTAACTTTTTACGAAAACATAAAGCAGCTCTGAATATGACAGAAGACATAGAAATAAATACAGTCACCAGTTTTTACGTAGCATTTTGAAAGGTATAGCATTTGTTTAATATGTACATGGTCTTCATTCTATGAAAATTCTCATTTCCTCTCACAAATGATCGGGAATCTTTGGTTACTCGCTCCGCTATAACAGTGCATCCCTCAAACCATACACACCTAAGTGGATGAGATCTTGCCTTACCAACAGAGGTTAAACATGCAGGATATCACCCCCTTCAAATGGATATGGACCATTAAAAGTCATGGCATCTTTTAGTCCAATGTATGGTAACGTGTAGTAGACTAAGGATCATGATGTCGTACTTCCCAGGCGAAAACATTAAGATTGATTATAGAATAGTGTAATAACCGCAGTTTTTATTATCTCAAATTAAGCGGACGGTCTCTTCTCGACTTGGGCCAGAAGAGAGGTAGCCTCACGCACAGCCTACGATCAACTGTCTTTACACCACGCATTCCATGCAATACTTCCATTTACTTGCTCCATCTACACTTGCACTTCCATCACTGAAAACGACGGCTTGTTCTGATTGGCAAATGTGCAAATCTTTGGCAAATTGAATACAATCAGCCGCACAAGCCGCTTGACGCATTAGCTAGCTGCTTACCATTCAAACCGACAGACCCGTTTTTATCGCAATCGCAAGTAACTGCTCACCATTCAAACCGACCGACGCGTTTTTATTGTGACCGCATGTAACATTTCCGTAATACTTACCGTTGCAGTTTGCGAAAATATTTTTTGAGTGAAAGTCTAATAGGACCACAATAAGTTTCCAGAGATTAGAGCCGCGGCTAAGAAGTGATGCCTCCGTGGATTGTTATTATCTAAGCTGTGGTATTTTACATCAATCATATTCGCATATGTGCCGGTGATAATGTCTTTCTAAGTAATATTTTGCCGATTTGCGTACCCGCCATGTGTATTTTTTCCCTGTGTACCCGACGAATGAGAGTACCCGACAGATCTTTAATGAAAACTCACTGAACTTACCGGGAAAGGTTAACGGGTTTTCTTGGTAGGTAGAGCTGCTGGCATAATACCTTTTGATCCGGTCTTTTACATGGTTCTCTATTCTAATATTTTTGAAAGTCTACATGTATGATTGAAGAAACGAATATAACAAATAAAAACTTATCATTGGTTTATACGGAAACTTGCTCATTCCATAATACCTTGTCTAAAAGTATTTGATATCCTTAGCATTACGTAAAGCTATCTTTTGTTTGTGTATTTTTCGTCACGTAGCCTGAAATTGAGAGACTTACTGTTTCAGTGCTAAATTTTGGACTGAGTCAAGAGCTCTCCTCGGCGTGCAATTGGACGCGTTTATGCGCCCAATGCACGCCGAGAAAAGCTGTTGACCCAGCATTTTCTCTCTGGCACTATAGCCACACCGGTACTAGACCGAAAGGTCTTTTTACGAGGAACACGACTTAGGCATCCGTATGATAATTCAGATTATTTGACTTACGTGGAGCGACTTCAGTCGCGCTCGGGACTGAAATAGTTAATCGTTTCTCGGCTATGATCTTGTTCTTGCATCGCAATGAAATGTACTGCACGCCGAGACTACCATAAATTGGAATGGAAACTGTAGACTCCTCTGACACGTTATAATCACTTCCCGCTTTTGAGCTTTTAAGAGAGGCCGTAAGGCGGTTTTCTGGAAATACATGCTATCTGAAACGAAGTGCAACATAGAGAAAATTGCATTCCTAAGTGACTCGTTTTTTTGCAGCTGCTACTGCCGGCTTGAACGTTTACACTAGATGTGGAATTATGTCATCCATACACAGTTTGAAACTGAAGATTGTTATATACTTCAAGGTCCAATTGGTAAAACAGTCCAGAATTAAGCGTTTAGCAACCAAACTGAGTGAACATCCGATGAGCCCATTGTAATTAAATGAGGTTAACCGTGTCTCATCTCAACATGGTCAGTATAAAAGCCCATCATTACGAGCAAAAGGAAATTTCTCACTTTGGAAGTTTTTTAGTTTCTGTATGGAAAAAATCATAAAACTGGTAAGTGACAGAGGGAATGTCAAAGGCACTCAGGTGCAATCAAAACGGAGATTTAAGACAGGATCAAATTTATATTCGCATTAAAGTTTCATCACGAACGGTTTAGTTAGACGCCAGGTACATGTTTGACCAAATTTGCTCTATGACATTTCTAACTGGGTTAAGGTTACCTATGTGACTAAATAAATTTGCAAACTTGGGCGGGAGGTCCTAGATGAAAGAAACAAAATATTTAGCGCGTTTGAGGCCTAACCGAATGAGCGATTTCCTCAATAGTATCGGACACGCACGGCAATGACAACGCCAATTTATGCCATCGTAAGATTGCAGTGTAAAGTATTTTCACGGAGTGGTGCTTTGATGTGTGAAATTTCAAAATCAGGTGTCGGGTAAAAATACAACGTGAAAACAATGGATGCCAAGAAATTACCCATAATTCTAGGTTTTGTACACATGGACCTCCGGCAACTTCTTATCAATCACAAGTTTGTACATAATTAAAGTGTGTGTGTCAACACACACTTTTCAGTTTTTCCTAAAAGTCTTTTTCTTTCTTTCTTTTTTCCTTTCTTTCTTTACCAGTGAATTTGTCCGACACTTTTCTCTGACACTATTATGCATAGAAACTCCAAACTTGGCATGGTTGTACCTCCATACAAGGAGGTTCGCCTTTTTATGCAGTGGAATGAAGATGTTTAAAACTATGCGAATTAGGGGTATTTGAAATTTCAAATCTTGAATATCTTCAAACGTATAATAGATAGAGATGACATTCCAGCTTCTACTAAGGGGTTCTTGAGCATTGCACATCTACTGAATTTAAAACACAATTTGTAGCAATATAAACTACGCTAATTATCAGCAATTGAAACTTCAAATCTTGAATATCTTCATAACTATTATAGATGGAGACGTCATTTTAACTTCTACCAGGCGGTCATTGATCGTTGTGCATGTAATGAATCTACAACAAAAGCTGTAACAATTTAAACTATGCTAATTAGCAGTATTCGAAATTTTCAATCTTGAATATCTTCGACACTGTAATACATAGAGATGTCATTCTAACTTCTACTAGCGGGTTGGTGACCATTGCGCATGTAATGAATAAAAAACAAAAGATGCAGCAATATAAAATATGCTAAGTAGCACCATTAGAAATTTTAAATCTTGAATAACTTCAAAGCTGTAATAGATGGAGATGCCATTCCAACTTATATTCCAATGTTATGGACAAGCTATACATTGCCATACCAATAAGCTTTGAACACACACACACACACACACACACACACACACACACACAGACACACACACACACATTTGCTATTAGCGCATTTCATAGGACTCGGGCATCAAAGACATTTATAAAGCAAGCGTCCCTTATGTTTTCCTTTTTCAGTATTAAATATGGGTGTATGACTTGGGGACTGTAGATGGTTGGCTCTCATCTATCCAGTGACTGCGTACACAGACAATCAAACTGTCATCTCGGCAACCCCAAAAGGAAAATAATGTCTGCATTCATCTGTTAATGTGTAATGATACAACGATCAGCTACTTTCTATCTTTATTGGTGGCTGATTAAGGGTTCACTGAAACGTTCCTTGAAATGAACGAGCAGGTTGCTACATATGACAGCTTTGAACGGAGAGTCTTCAGGCGGTGGACTGTACATCGGGAAGTCTCAAAGTAAGTGGTGGTTTGGTTAGTAGCAGTTAATTGTCTGAGTGACAATGTGCCCAAGGGAACAAAGTAGTATCTGATGGACTGTCATTTGGACGAGAAATAGTACAAATTAAATAATCAAGGACATGAGAGAAAAATTACACACACACACACACACACACACACACACATATATATATATATATATATATATATATATGTATATATATATATATATATATATATATATATATATATATATATATATATATATATATATATATATATATATATATATATATATATATATATATATATATACATGTAACATCTCCTGCAGACGAACGGTTCGCGGATAGTAAATCTCCGGCATTACCACCCCGGCCGTTATTACAGACGAAAATGTATATTTTACATTCGTAAACTGCTTCTGCTTCAAACCAGAACAATTTGACGTTTTAGATGAAACGCATTATTTTCTAATACCTTTAACCAGTATTCGTCATACTTATGATGCCCAGCGACCATGATGCATATATATACATGTGTCAAATTACTCAGATATCTCTCAGGTGTGAAGATGTATAATTATTGTTCCATTAAAGCCTAGGTGATTCACAACAAATGCGTATGAACGAAATCACATGTGTATTACCTTTATGTTTGTAATCTTTTTCCCGCTTCCATTGGCAGACAAATAAATAAGCCACGTGTGTATTGAATTGCGTCAGTTAGGAAGCCATTTTCCAGCTGCTTGTAACTGACAGGAAAACACGGGTCAACAGTCAGGTCATTTGTAGTGGGTAAACTCGTTTGCCCTTTCTAGTTATTCGTGTAGACTATACTGGTCCCCATCAAACTAGCTGCAGATGGTGCAAACTGCAACAATTTTCACGTGCGCCATGCTTATTCTAATAACACCTGCTGTCTTTATCCGCGATAGGCATAGCTGCTTCACCGTTGATGTGGAGCAATACGAAAAGTTTAAATTGAAAAGTATGAAGTCATCTTATCCGGCGGCCAAACTTTGGTGAAAGGATGGTGTCGACAATCCATCATGTCGTTGCCCGCCCATCCACATTTTTTCTCATCGCGATAACTTAAGAATGCAAATCTATGACTGTATTGGAAACAGACACCTCACGGCCGACGCGAGTCCTAAATAAGTAAACAAGACAGCATACCTAAGCTGCGCTGGAAAGGTTAACTAGGACCACATAATCGTCAGTTGTCCACGGAAGCTGTTCCTTTGGGATTTCCTTAATTGTAGTGGCTCTCGGTTATGCAACTAAGAAGTGTGTATGGAGCATCCGTGAAATCGACGAAGAAACAAATCAACATATCAGGGGAGATCCCAGCGGGAAGATCGTCCGAACAAGTGGGACCCAGGGCAAGACTCACGTGACCCCTGCAATAAGGTGGAAGCTATCGGCGCTTACATGTGGGACTCTTTTCAAGACTGATATTTGTCGGAATTTGGGAGGCCACAGTGCAGATCTTCACTTTGCTTCTGCCGGGAATCTATTCCTTTGCCGATTTATCACGAGAGAAGTCCTGTCTATTTGAATCGTGAAAATGATTCCACATTATATCTCTATATATGAAAAAACTAGGTTTTAATAAATTGTTCAGAACTTATTCTAGGCACGGAGCTGGCACTCTCGTAGTAGCGCCATGGTCCAGGTCACAAGTTTTCTTCTGCGCGCTTTGTCAAAATGTTGAGGAAAGCAACTGGCTTTTAGTCCACAACTGAACACTTGCAACATCAACACAGATACCGTCCTGCTGGTTTCTTTTTTTTTTTTTTTTTGTTTGCTCCTTTATTGTAGAACGGTTTTGACCATCCGAGGAAAATCCACATAGAAACGTTATTTATGTAATGGCCTCCAAACTAGTCATAAACACGCAACTGCTATTGCGAGTGACCCGCTGACGCTGTGACAGTTCTGTGGCGCCTTTGATCACCAGGGAAACAGCCGATTTGGCTTTAACATCCTTAACTGCGGGCTTCATCTCATATTTCGCTTCAAATTGTGTCGGTGAAAGTCCAGGGGAAAAAAAGGAAAACGACAAAGCAAATTTGAGTCTGGTTTTATCAATCATCGTTGCTCCGTTTGCTCTGGCCTGGAGTGCAATGAAGAAGATTGAAAGCCTCTCAGTTGTGCGGTCGGTGCAGCAACTACATGTACACCAGCCACGGTCATTCAATGAACACAGAGCCTTCGCCACCAACTTCACTTTCTTGCTGGAATCTCATATCTACAACAAATCCGTTACACTGATAAATACACCCCTTTCGAGCCTCGCATATCCGACAAGTATTCTACAACACAAAGTTCAAGTATCTGGCATCTCCTCGCCGGCCTTGTTTATCCAAATATCATACCTAATGCCCCGACGTCTGACGAGTATATTTATTACAACACGGAGCTACAATAGCTCCATGATTACAATAACCTCAGTTGTCATATGGGTAAACCTGCCGCATGAGGGTATGTGTGAGTTGCCTCCGCACTTTTCTGTATTGAACTTGTAACAGCAGCTGGAGGTTCGTACAGATTGCGGGACGGGGCGGGGGGGGGGGGGGGGGTAACGTCAATCCGTGACCACTGTAAGTATGAACCGCACTTCAGGCTTCTTGTTTGCAGTTAAAGTACTCCAAATCAACTTGTGTTCATTTTGACCAAAATCCTTCCAAAAGAGATCTTTTCTCCGCCCTGTGCCAAAAAAAAAACAACAAAACAAACAAAAAAACAAAACAAAAAACAAACAAAAAACAATAAAAAAACAAAAACAAAAACAAGAACGAAAAAAAAAAAAAAGCAAAAGAAAAGAAAAAAAAAGAAAAAACATCAAATTCCACAACAAATACAATTTTCCCCTGGGAGCACCTTCGCAACAAATATTTTGCTATATTGGTTTTTAAAAAACCCAAGCGTGGTACTTTTTTTGCGAAAAGGCACTGTATTGACAAATGTGTTTGGTAAAGTTCGAGCTGCAGACTTTTGCCTGCAACCGGGGGAGGGGGGGGGGGGGGGAGGGGGGGTTCTTGATACTCGCGGGTAGGCCGTCAGCCCAGCGGCCAATGCGTAGCTCTCTAAAGAGATGAAATTCTAAGACAAGTGTTTGAAATTGTGTTTGTTTTCCCATTCTTCGCCTTTGATTTCCAATAAGAACCAAGCATGTAGACACGAGACAATCCTATGACACGACGACTAAAGTGACCTGTTCCTTTGACAGAGGAACCACTAATTCGTGTCTCCTTTCAAGGGTGACGGGAGATACAAAACTGATTACCTGGTAGATACACAGGCGCCATCACAATATGTACCGCCATTGATATGCCTCAACTCACGTGGTACTAAACCACACAGAAACGAATCGTTAGAGTAGTTCTTGCAACAGGTGTACGTAAAATATTTCGCTTGAGCAAAAATAAAGATACGCTTATCCATTCTTCATCCTTAACCCGTGTCTACGAGATTAGACTTGATCCTTCGGCTTCCCTCCAGAATTTTGGCAAGATCACTCCGTTGGATGTATGGACTTTTTTTTTCAGAACTTCGAAGTATTACCAGCTGCTAAACTACTTTGTGTTTGATTGATGTATGTTTTACCTGCGGCTAATTAAGCATTATGAAGACTTTGACATGCATCGATAGAATGGAGCGTTGTCTCGGACGAAATATTTAATATTGCATACCTTATCTTCCCTCTGATACAATAATTGGACTTATGGGAAAATAGCTCGACAGTTGAACATTATGTATTCATACATTGGCTGAACATACATGGAAAATCCCAATGTTCGATCTCGACGTTGGAATTTATTTCGTGCGCTCAAGAAAAAAAAAACATGAGCGTTTACCAAAACGGACACAAAGTGAGCAATTTCTATGTAAAGTAATCAGTTTAATGGCCAATTGAAATATGGTACATGATTAAGCAAACAGCAAAATTATTGTTGTCTCCTTAACCTTTGGTAACTATTTCTTAATTATTCACTGCAATGTTTCAAACAAATAAAATACATGTTTTGGCACATTATGGTGGGAGATCAGTTCTATAAATAGGCTATTTCTAACGCGTGCCATTAAAATGAGGAAGCGTACTTATTTTAACACTTGTGAAATAAACGCATCCGGGAATTTCAGCACGCATGTTTACCTTCGCGTTTATGGCACACAAAATGTCTGTTTCAACTTTCTCAAACATATTTGAACTCAAGCCTTTTTCTTCAAGATTGGCAAGCACAATTTACACCGTAATTATAAAGTGGCAACCACTAAAGAAGAAAGCAACATAGCACAATGTCTTAACTTGCAGCCTACTGCCGACAGTGTAAACGACACTCCAGTAAATAACTGAATGTACATATAGTCAATTTTTAATGCATAATATTTATACAATTATAAATAATATACATATATATATATATATATATATATATATACATATATATATATATATATATATATATATATATATATATATATATATATATATATATATATATATATATATATATATATATATTTGTATAAGGGCAGTTTACCAGATAAGGAGAAACTTTGATGTTTTCGTTATTGCCTGTTTTTATTATTTCATAGGGAGCCTTTTGCAAAGATAGCTTCATTTAGCTTACTGGAATATATATTTGTTATTATTATTATTATTATTATTATCATCATCATCATCATCATCATCATCATCATCATCATCATCATCATCATCATTATTATTATTATTATTATTATTATTATTATTATTATTATCGTTATCGTTATCGTTACTATTATTATTATTATTATTATTATTATTATTATTATTATTATTATTATTATTATTATTATTATTATTATTATTATTATTATTATTATTATTATAAGCATATTTATTTCCCCTTGATACCCTAAGTAGTACTCAGAGTACCAACCTGGAGGTTCCTCAGTCCAATACAAAAGAAAAACGGCTCCATAAACAGGCTGCGCTGGACAAGGACAAAAGGAATGAAGGAAAGCATAAGCAAATAACGTCTGTGGAAGTCAGAGTTAGCTGCATATCGTTCACAACGATAAAGAATACGCGGCACATTTAACCATACTCCTAGAAGACAAAACGTTTAGATTGAGAAATACACATTTAAAGGCATCAAAGTTTTGTTTCATTGTCCCTGTCTGATAACCCTTCGCTACCTTTCAAGAAAATACTTATCAAAATGTCTCTTGCTCCATAAACAAATAATGTCGTGTTGATACCCGGACCAAGAGTATGACACACAGTACGCCAACTGTTTTAGTTGTTAATCTGAGAAAAGTCAGGATATGATGATGCGTATATTCATGCGAGTGAGAACAAGCACACGAAGATGTGAGAATGACGTTTACATTTTTCAAATGAGCTATTAAAACCAAATAGACTGAGCGTAGCTGAGTATGACATATGTTTGGAAAGCGATGACCAGGTGCACAGGCTTCTCGTCAACAGGTAGCAGGTGCACTATTAATTTTGATTTGAACTGCTGTAGAGAGTTTGAATTGCTTGCATCAATGGAAAGTACTCAATGAATAAATAAATAAATAAATAAATAAATAAATAAATAAATAAATAAATAAATAAATAAATAAGTAAGTAAGTAAGTAAGTAAGTAAGTAAGTAAGTAAGTAAATAAATAAATAAATAAATAAATAAATAAATAAATAAATAAATAAATGAATGAATGAATGAATGAATGAATGAATGAATGAATGAATGAATGAATAAATAAATAAATAAATAAGTAAATATGCTCTTTACCAACAAACTTTTGAGTCAAGAAACTTTACTCTTAGATAAAGCAAAGCATGACTGCGCACGTTAGTAAACCAAGACGGGGGTTATTGAGGCTAGAATTGTAACAGTCTGTTGTCTTGTAATGTACTTCAGATAGATAATATATATATTTAAGATTTCTACCAATAATACATAAAAAGTCTGCAAATTTTCTCAATAATGCGACTAAAACAACTCTATCAATAAACTAATTGCCTTGGCCCGGAAAAGGTATAGCCCCGAAATTAGGTGTTATGTTCACAGTCTTTTGTTTGTATTCCTTATTAAAAGGAAATAAACTGTTTGATCGACCTATGCATACATTTGTGCAGCTTAGTTTCTTCATTAATTCTTATGACAAAATGATCAGTCCTTTCAATATTCATTTCTATCAGTTATATGTTATGTATTCCTAAACTATCTATTACCCTAACAACTAGCTCTCGCATTTACTGCTCTACATTCTAAGGATCATAGTAGTTCTCATTCAGTTAATCTTACTTATGTACAGGAACGTGGTGTGCTTTCAGCACTAGATTGTTGGAACGAAAAGTAAGCCAGTTGTTTCTCATATACCAAGCAATTACCACAATCTTTACAAAGGTCAAGAACTGATATATGCAACATCTAGAAGCAGTTGATGTTGGTCTAGCCTGATAGCATATAATAAGGCTTGCCACCATAGCGAAGTGGTTAATGAAAGCCACTTTTATTTCAAACAATAGGAGACGGCAAAATTGCTCTTTGCTGGGGGGAGGTGTTAATTTGGTAGAAGCATTCTGACTTTGTTTTGTTGCTCATCTCACCGATGCATGTGTGGGAGGCGTAAAACTCTAATATTTTGTACAATAAATAATTCATGGGATTTTGTCCTCGTGTATGTTGTTAGCACTGGGTATGGACAGCATTGTGCTGTAGAAATCCTCTCATAACTGAGAAGTAACCGCTCTCCATGGAGCAATATTGCTTTACTCTAAGTATAATCCCCAACGTCAAGCTGCCAGCACAAATGCTTACGGACTTTAATGATTACATATCTATTTGAGGCTGATAAATTGGAAATTCACTGGCATTGTGTCGTCCTTTACTAAGTCACATCGTGCTCAATGCAAAGACTCGCGCACTGTTCTTGCTGTCAATTTTTTTTTTCAGCTGCCTTTGCATTTCCCCAATCAGATCCGGAAAATGTATTGCTTTTTGGCAATCTCGTTATATTTAAAAAAATGTGTTCATGTGTGTAAGGGTAAACTAAATTCTCTGGTGCACAATTACAGACTAATCGCCGTAAGTCATAATACATATTTGGTACAATATCACTGAACCGGAACCGCGGCATTTGTCTCTCATGCGGTCATTGTCCGATTTCTCTACAGGAGAGTGAAGTTGTTCAAATGGTGCGGTCCTTTAGTTATTATGGTGCGACATTGTAGTTTCTACTGTGCAGCTCAAGTGGGATTAATCTCAAAGAGTAAAGTGTACCTGTAACCCGATTCGGATTAATCTGAAAGAGTTGTGTGCACCAATCATCTGAGTTGGATTAATCTTAAAGAGGCATTGCGCACCAGCAATCCGAGTTGGATTTGCTGCTTCACGGTCAGGCCATAGGATATCCAATCGCCCCAAATTGTCATTTCGTCTCGAATTATTAATTTCCTGAAACATTAATCAATCCCTTTTCCTGCTCTTTAAAAATGCATTTCCTTCGTAATATTGCGTTGAACACATGCCAATAAAATTTTCGTTTAAAATATTAACTTAGCATCAAAAGCACCACCCATCTTCATAACATACAGAATCAGTCACCCAACGTGAAGTTTAGTTTCCTTTTATTACAATTCTGGTCACGGTAACGATAGCCCGACCCACTGCTGTGCAAACGTCTTTAAAACAGAATATTAGTACCCTGGACTTGAAACACCATTTTCTTGTTTGTGCTTTGTCTTGTGGGAATTCAATTACTGCATGCATTATATTACAACAAAAGAAAATGATTAATACATGCACAGTTGAGTGTGATTCGCAACGATCTTACGAAAGCAAACTCTTCTTGGCATGTGATTACCCGTGCATTCTTTGGTAGTATTCATCAGTGTTGGAACTGATTTGTTGAAGACATGGCGTAGTATTACTAGTGGTAATACCAGAAATGATTATGTCTTTGCTGAAGATTACACCGCAACACAGCAAATATAGAGTACTTTAGTTATGTGGCCCCTACGGTAGATTCTTGGCTAAAATTGTATGAAGAAACGCGTTAAAAGCACAAACGTTGTGAAACTTCAATGCTATTATTACCTGATGAGTATGAAACGTAAATTCATTGAAATTAGCACCATATTAGTATGTTGTCTTGTCCTTTATCAATTGCAGCTATCCAAAAGTAAAGCGATTTTAAAGCTGGATAGGCTTTGCACCTGGCTTTGAAAAGTTGACTGAATAAAGTCATGCAATAAGGTTCAATTAGCAGTGCGTACCATGGGGTAGTGGATAAATGTAGCGTGCACGTGTGAATAAGTTTGGGGTATATATGAGGTAGCCTATCTTGCGGCAAGGGAAATGGGATTAGACAAAATGATCGTAGGGACCAGTTTATATGTACCTGTATTTACTGCTAAAAGAACCATAATTTCGGAGGCTTTCATTATACCTTAATTGTATTTAATTTTGAGAACTTGGCGCGGGGAGCACGACAAGGACACATGACCTAACATGCAGAAATATGTGATGGTTTGTATTCATTAAACAATAAGGGAGTGGCTTAATATGAGATCCTTTAATAAAACCCAAGGCAAAAAAAAATTACCTGATTTCCCCTCTACGCTTAAAACCAAACAATGGCGTCTTTTGCCGTTTAAAATAGCTAAACAATGTAATGCCAAAAGGCACGTTAGGCAAGGCGGCGTATATGAGTTGAAATTAGAGCCCGGTAACATCTGCGTAAATCTTAAAATTACTAGGCAGTTGCGAAGACATGAGATGGCCTCGCACGTGTGTAAGAAAGAATGGACCTTTCCTGGTGCAGCTAGGAAAAGCAGTTACCTAAAAAATATTATTATGGTAAATTCTTCTGTTTAACCCCAGGCATAATATATTGAGAACACAATAAAATACAGTTCGACCTCTTAAACCCACATATGGGACTGACAAAATATGTCTTACCAGTTGATTCACCTTAATATAGAATGGAAAGTATTAAATAAGTTTCAAACTGGGACTGTGAAATCGTGGTTGAAAATGGAAAGGGTGTTGTTACAGACAGGACTCAATAGGGAGATTCTACTGTACAAGGAAAATGGAAAAGCAGCAACTGGTCAGCCGATTCCGTTAATCTAAACCACGTTGCTTGTGCTGATAGCGAGTCAGTGACACGGGTGTTTGTTAAAACATCCGGCACAACGCCCAGACACCCCTTATTAATACATAGGTTAAAGGTAGAAAAAAGTATAAAATGTTAAAAAAAACTGTTTTCCTATATCAACAGAGGGGTCGCACTGCATGTACAAGCACTCCACAGCTTCTGTGGCTTTTTGAACTTGCGTGTCCGTCCGTCCGTTTCGAGTCGGCCTATTGCATTTTTTCCCAGTACATTGGATACATGTATACCAGTGAATGTATATAACTGCAGAAAAAGGACAACCCATTGTTTGTCTTTTTCTATTTACATTTTATTTCTTTCATGTTGCAGGAACCGATATCCTGATGGCACAGGGGCACATTAATATTCACAAATGGAGCATTTGTACACATGTATTTGATCGGACAACACTTGCAACGCAGTTTTTCTGCATTTTACCCACAGTAGGTCAGACAAATTATTATCTTCCTGTGATCCTGTTAAATAGTCTTTTCACAGCAAAACACAACGGCTTGTATACGACGAATAACCATTTTGAAATACATAGTTACAACGACCAATATGATGACCTGCAGTGCTGTCAAGCCTCCCTGATAACACAGGAGGCTGAAAATTCTTAACAATTTGCAGATTTTTGACAATTTTGGGCCACCTCACTGAATTGCATTTATACTCTCCTTCTAAAGTTAAGATTAATTCATCAATCTCTCTGAATTTTAATTTACAACACCCGAAATGTTCGTTTGACCGGCTGGCAGCATTTTTATAAGCAGTTTGTATTAACACGTGACAATAGATTAGCTTATCCCCAACCCCCTCCCCCGCACACAAGTGTTGGTACATACTCCAGTCTTGGAAAGGCAAAACATTGGTAACACATAGTTTTGTTTTGCTAAAGATCACTCTTCGTTGTCAGAGTATACAGTATAGGGAATCAAGGAAGGGCATTGACCGCATTGACAAGATTAATGAATGTTTCAACCGACTGAAAAAGTCCAAGAAAGCACCAAGACCATCCAGGATTTTGCTTGTTCCTGGAAAATGTCATTGTAGCCTCATGAGTTAAGACGAAACCAATGCTATGACAAAAGTGTAGCACAAATGACTGATCGACAGTGGAACCTTGTCATGGTCGTCTTATGAATGGTCGCAGACGACCTGGGTCATGATCGTTTTATGACTTGTCCCACACGACCTGGGTCAAGATCGTATTTTGACCTGTCCGAGGCGACCTGGGTTATGATCGTATTATAACTTGTCCTTGACAACCTGGGTCATGGTCTGGTTATGCTTGTTCCTAGACGACTTGGGTCATGCTTGCGGTATTGCCTGCAGATAGTGCCTTCTGTGCTCTTTCTTTGACCTTTTTCCACTCTTATCCTGATTTATTTTCAAGCACGAATTAAATTAACATAGAGACGGGGGAAATCTATTTCTGGTGATACGCGCACAGCTGTGCTTTTGCATTGATTGTCTATGTTTTGCCCCTCCGTCTATATAGCCTATACAGGGGCGTATTCACTTTAATCACGATGCTCTATCGGTATTGGCGTTTGCGTTACATTCAAAATGACCAAAATACATATATTGGGTGTTTATGTTTCTTGCATTACCCCAGATGTTCCTAATTGGTTGTTACAAAATTTATAACCCTGTGTTGTAGTACCACTTTCAGGTGCAGTCGATCAGCCATCTATGCCACGGCTAGGTTAAACCAACAGCCACAGATAATATTCAGCCACGAACCCGTGTAAATATAAAAGAAATTTCGGTACCTGTTTCTGCTTAACAAATTCCTGCAGTTGCTCAGAATAATCTTGAGTATACTGTTAATTAACGTTTGGCTCCATTCATTTCCACTAATTAGAGACCTTTTAATCCCACTTCATCCCACGTTCTACCACGTCGAGATATGTCTCTGATCTCTTTTTCCAGCACAGTTTCCAATGGCAATGCCCCCGTTATCTAACTTAAGAACAATTGAATGAACCCAATATTGTTACATTCCATGAACAAAGCATTCCGCGGCCACCAATTGAAGGTCTCACAGTCTGAAACTTTGAAGGAATCCATTTTCTGCTACTTAGGTTGTAACGGCAGCATCACTTAAGCTTTACTTACATCATTATTGCTTACAGGGCAGTCTGTCGCGCTGACCTGTGACATTTAAAAGAGGAAATAAGAGTGGGTGATAAGAATTAAGTCTTGAAATATTAATATGAGTTTGTACTTTTTTTCAAATGCAGAAACTAAAATTGCACCTAACGTCAGGAATCTTGGTCTCATGTTGGTCTTGCCAAAACGTTATGGAAACGTGGTAGTTATTATCACTGCTATCGTTAACGTTACTGTCACAACTACCTCCATCGTTATCATTATCAATGGCTTTTATTTGTTGTTGTCTTTTTGTTGTCGTCGTTGTCATTATCAGTATTATGATGCAAAACGGTGAATGATGTTTATTCTTTATTGGGCACAAAACACTTAACAAACACAAAATTACCGGTTATATGACTAAAATGTAAAATGTTTGTCTCAATATTTTGTTCTTATTGTTGTGGTCCTTCTTGCTTACATACAGTTTTGGTTTACAAGATGATATATAGGTCAGCTATCTTAAACCGACTTTTGCGAAAACGTAAGATTAAATAGGGGGAATTTATGGCATACCTGTTTACCTAATACAATACCATGATTGTCTTCGCTATATAACTGGCAAGTGTCAATATATGTCCACAACACTGTTTGTCACAGAGCATGATGATCATTATGTAAGAATACAACAATGCAAATGTACAATTTATCCTCTGTGCTAAAGTGCAACCCTTTTTAATTTAGAAATAAATTATGGGGTTTATTGGACAATTGGTGAGCAGTACCGGTAATCGGACGTAATTTTAATCGCTTTGTAAACTTCATATAAAGTGTACGCATTGGCTCAACGTGGTTTCGCTGCACAGGCCAGACAATTTGCACTAGCTCAGAAAACAGATTGAGACTTGACATTTATGGGCGGCACAAGTGGCTGTTAGGACCTGTCAATTACGATGCAATATCAATTGATCTATGTCAATATCCAGCTTACATGAAGTTACATGCAAACCCTGGCTGCTCCGAACGGGCAAAATATAACCCTTTTCCATCCAATAAATTCAATTTCTCTTTTGGTATTTAAGTTTGTTGTTTTTCGGCGTTTATTAATTACCAATGGCATCGCCCTAGATATATACTCTGTAGGTAATGGAGTAGTTTTTTCACTTTTTTGAGCAGGAAAGAGATTAAAGTCTGATGGAAGATCAGACTCTTTTATTTACCTTGGCCCCATACCCATGAATGACAGCTTGTATATAAACGTATCAGTGAAAGAAAATATTACAATAGCATTTAACCCTTTGATCAACATACAGAATAAAATGTAACTTAAGGCAAGGGGAACGAAAAAAAAAAGCTGTAAAGTCACTATTTTGTTTTAGTGAAACAGGACAAGGCTGTAACATGAGCACACGTAAAACTCCTGATAACGTAAATATACATATACTTTTACTTGTTTGAGAGAGGGGCTAATACATGCTTTGCCTTTCCCTAATTGCATTGTCAATAAGATATGTTCAAACCAAGAAAAGTAGAGGAGACCTTCGTGGGAATATAAGCATGGGCGAACCTCATTGTAGCATGAGCACAAGCGATGCATATTCTTGGATCTTGATATTTGTGTGTGTGTGTGTGTGTGTGTGTGTGTGTGTGTGTGTGTGTGTGTGTGTGTGTGCGTGTTCCAATATTTACAAGAAACAAAAGTTCTAGAAATGAAGTGAGATCACCTATGCAATTTAATTCTGCCACGATGAAGTTTATGTTATCCACCTTTTCATGTTTCATCCGTTAGAACGAGTAAGTGTAAATGTCGTAACTCTCGAAATGTTTCGTTAGACGTACTTGGCAAGGAAGATGATCGATATCCTTTAGTTAGACACACTTGTCTGGTAACATGGTCGGTATGATTCGTCAGACACACCTGTCCTGTAAGATGGTTGGTATGATTCGTTAAACATAATTCCTTGTGAGCGGCTTGAGGGATTGCACGCTCTGGACTTGAGCCGCGTACCTCTCAGGAGGGTGCCAATCAATCGTGCATGCTCAACACAGTAGATGGGAAGCACATGTTAACTATGAAGTCATATATTGTGACAGATGTTCTGACATTATCGAGACAACAGCGACAATATGCAGAACGACAATTTTGCAGGACTCCTACCTGCAGAGCGTGCTGGATAAAACGCAATAACAGAAACTCGCAAAAAGTTATACAGCACGATTCAGAAGTTCATATCGGTTTAAAAATTCGATTTTTTTTAGAGATTATGAACCCGAGCAATACAGTTCGGGGTAGTTGATGAGGGTTTTGTCATGAGGAATCCCGGCATTTATGCGAAATATCAGCATTGCTCTTGGTAGGTGTTTGGTCAAAGCCTGAGCACAGGAAGTAGAATGAGTTACGGGAGTTGTCGACATGAACCACCAGAAATCCACGGCATCATCATCATTGGACGTCCCCCTCGGCCATGGACAAGGGATGGTATTTCTAAGCAGGACAAAACGTTTTTTATTGAACGTTAAGCCCCTCGTATCACGACTGTACTGAAAGCTTTAACTTAATTATGTTGTACCTAGTCTACAACCATAGTCTTTTAGTCATCTTTAAGGTAGGTTTGCTGAATTTACTTGTTTAAGTATATTGTTACAATGACATAAAGACTAAGACAAAAAGTGTAATGGCCGTGGTGGTGCTAAATAATAATAATAATAATAATAATAATAATGATAATGATGATGATGATGATGATGATGATGATGATGATGATGATGATGATGATGATGATGATGATGATGATGATGATGATGATGATGAGGATGATGTAAGTTACCGATTTTACAAATCATCACATATATCATATATGAAGCAGCGAGGGGCTCGCAAATCGTCAGAACAACTAGCCACTTGCTATCACAAAATCCTCAATTTCGGCGTGATTTATTACCTTACATGTACCATCAGCGTACTTCGAATTTGCCGTGCACGCAGCCTGGTCAGAGCCCGTCAGATTCTTTATCCTGCAAAGACCGGAAGGATGGGGGGTGGGGGGATACGGCCTTTTGTATTACAAATTGAACGTAGAAAGCTGCCGGGTTGGCAGACAAGCGCATAGAAACATTTTGATTCTCCCGTGCAGACCAAACCTTCGAAGAGGAATATTCTGATTTCCTGTGCCGTTCCAATGGCAATGCTTCACCATACTTGGATATATTGCCTGATGTCCGGGTAATTCTGATTTCGCCAGATTCATCGCCACCCATACCCGCTCAGTTTCAAGCCATATTTCCCTGTGAGTGTTTCGGATGTCAGTCAGTCACCCTATACTTATTTAAGCTTATACCCAGATTTGAATGCCTTGGTATGAGTTTGCAGTAGCGTATAAGAGTGCGTACAAATGTGCTGTTATGATCGAACGCCGCGGCAGGAGGGAATTTCAAAATTTTCGCCTGCTTTGCATATTTCATATGTCATAGCCATCTATATATCTGTGTGTGTGTGTATAAGGATTGAAATCAGTATCCCCTATGGAAAAGGTACCCCCAGAATATTACGGCGACCCTGCAAGCAGGTCAATATGCATTTACCTTGTTGAGCTCTCCATATGTTGAAAGTCAATGTACTGTGTTAATTTATGACAATGATCCGAGCAGTAACAGTTTCCGCACTGTTATGCTCTGTGTATAACCATCGTTGACTCATGGATCATTTGTGTGTGTGTGTGTTTTGTTTGTTTGTTTTTTGTTTTTGTTTTTGTTTGTTTGTTTTTTGTTTTTGTTTGTTTTTGTTTTTTTTGTTTTTGTTTATTTTTTTTTGTTTTTTTTTGTCTGCTTGTTTTTTTTTTGTTTTTGTTTTTTTTTTTTTTGCCCTTGAACATGCGACGATGCCACCATTTGAAATCTTGATTACACCCTATTTTTTCAATGAAACCTATCTAATTCCATATGTATATAGCCTGCCCAGATTGCCCACTTCTAAGTCATATAAGTATCAGACTTTGGTATTAAACTAACTCCCGGAGCATCTCAGTCAAGCCACCCCTCTTATTACACCAGAAGTATGACGAGGCCCGCCAAACATAATCTTACCAAGTGATCAGTCCACCCCCAAAACCATATATCTGGTGTCAAATTGTAGATGATTGATTACTCTAGGCTGCCATCAAAAGTAATGGCCGCAGTATGGACTGACGCAGTGGAAAACTGATATAAAGATTGATATTTTTTGGTCATGCGTCCATTGGTAGCCCGGGCCAGGCCCGATCTGTAAGGTCCTCTTACATATCCCTTTGCATGACCTGGTCATGGAAACTCAGACTTGTGTATATGTGCGTGAAATGTTTGACTTGAATGAACCATTTTTTTTTTACCACATGCAGAGACACCCTGTCTCTTCGAACCAGGGCATGAACACAATATTTATTCCCGCAAAAAAATTTGTATCGTTCATACCTGGATCACGATTTTGCTCTGAAAATACTAATTTTAACATTGGTAACCCCTTCAAAATAATTTACATATGTTCACAATGGAGAATATTGCCTAAAATTCTAGAAGTGCGGCTGTTTACATGTTGGCAAGACAACTACTTTGAGCTATCTGATCGGTTAATGGCTCAAAATGGCTGCCAGTCATGACACCAGAGGGAGACTGCAGCTTACACTTCCTGTATTGAATTGATCTAGAATCCTATTGGGTTAATGGCTCTGTTTCAACGCCCCAAAACATCCCTGCTTTCACAACATTGTGATGAAATGGCGACATAGCAGTCATCACAAATTAGGTTGAGATTTGGCAAACGTATCTGTAGAATACGTACAGAATCTTTAGGCTTCTCCACTTGCAGTTGACCTATACAGGTAGAGATATCTGGCAGTGAAAATCGCATCCCTGAACCGTATATGCAAAGTTTGCCTCTGCAAATATCAAAGGGTTGTGGAAATCCCTACTCAGAAAGTCCAAGGCCAGTTAGTGTGCTGGCGATATATAACCTGTCATCATGCACATTATAAACATGGGCGTGCCATGGCCCATGATCTAAATACCCAATGGTCAGCAACATACATCTCTATGTAAAGACAGTAACCCTTAGACAATCCAAACTGTTATGGATATCCCCGCATGCCTTCGACCCTTCTGTTGAGTCTCGGTGATGGTACGTCTGTAGAGGCTGCGTTTCGCTTCTTGCTGCATAAAACACATCCATTCTCCTGTCAGCATCAATTGTGCAGGCAAATGCCTTTTCCTGATCCCCTCACTAAAGTCTGTGTTGTCACAAGTTCAACCTTTGAAAAAAATGGTGAACTGAGTTATAGTTTTCGCGCCACGAACGCCTACGTTTTTTG
This sequence comes from Hermodice carunculata, assembly GCA_964020975.1. Classification (NCBI taxonomy): domain Eukaryota; kingdom Metazoa; phylum Annelida; class Polychaeta; order Eunicida; family Amphinomidae; genus Hermodice; species Hermodice carunculata. The sequence continues at coordinate 578,228 of CAXHWN010002425.1, read as the reverse complement.
AACATTTTGATCCTATTCTGCCCAGAAAGGTTAGTAGTCATTTGCATAAATTTGGCAGTGTGACTAATGCCTGCGGTTACCGGCCTGAGGGTGTGATACATCGCCGTCTGGAATAGTCCTCCTTTGTTGACAATACTCGGGAATGCGAGTTAAAAGATATAAGATTAGGAAACACCAGCGTTACAGTTCTTGTGTGATACGGAATAGGAAATCGCAATGCTCAAAGTGCGTTGTGGATTGTTTTTCATTCTGATACAAGAACCAACAACCACGTATATGTTGTTACCAAAAACCAGGCAATCCCCACATTATTTTAGGAGAGTAACATTCGATTGAACATCAAGCTTCATGATACTCTACAATCTAAAAAACCGTATTAAACTATAGTTTTAAGGCTCCGATGCAGTCTTGCATGATACAGTACCGGCAGAAATTCTTGAGCCGTCCCCTGTGGTGGCCACTGGTCCTCCTTGTGTAAATATTGTACAAGGCACTCATGAGGGCAACAATGCAAGTAAGTTCGTGTCAGTTACTCAGTGTATCTACATATGGCTCCCGTTGACCCTAAATTGGTTATTGTGTCAGAATAATATTCTTTATTACACTTTGAAAAGTGGCGCCTGCAAGTGGCTTTACTGGTGACTCCCCAGAGTTTTGGAGCAAAACGTTCTGCCGGCAGTGTACCTTCCCCTTGCATGCCCCAGGGTTCAACCAATGTAAAGAAAGGGACGTTCACTTGTAACGGATCCAATGGTGTAACGGTTGTCTGGAGGCGTCCGTGTTTGAATCCAGGTGTATCCCTTTGTTATTATTTTTGTAAAAGGTGAAGAAACCACCTCAAATGTCCAGCTCCCGCAAAGAGTCCAAACGGCAAAAGCAAAGCAGCAGTGGTCTAAATGAAACCACTAAAGTGCAAATCCCAGGTAGGAACAATTGCAAGCACTCAATATTGATATATCAAGGGCATGCGTTGACTACACATTGCTTCGAAAGAAAAATCTCTATCCCAATTGTAATGTTAGTAACCGAATTTCTTGCCACGTGTCACTCAAGAGATGTTTTTCGGGAACTAGTCTGCATTCTCACAGATAATACAAGATAAATTCTGAAAGTCATTTTACAGTTAAAGTATAAATGTTGGCACCCCTGCTGACGAAAGTTCCTCATATCATAACCAGCATTGTATTTGTGTCTTTTTGCCCAGAACCACTTCCTAGTAGTCATTACCCTATTCTGCAATCCGAACTCTTTACTCTCCATAAGCTAACCTGTCCCTGTCTAACCTATATACATAGGGAAGTACTCTTGTCCATATTGCACACGTTCCAGTGTAAAATTTTGACATAGGCTGTATTAGCCCAAATAAATTAAAGGATCTTCAGCGGGTATACATGTTTCGGAGCCTTTTACCCGTACATGTCTCTCTGAGTAGCGGCTCCTTGTCTAAGCTAAATATTCAGCAAAGGTAACCCACATGATAATGAATAAATATGAACGTGGCAAATGATGAATTAGCTAAATATATGAAGTTTTGCTTATAAATGCAGAGCTTCATAATGAAAGAAGAATACCTGTCAAACAAACCATAATTACAAAACTTGTATAGTACAGGTTCAGATAAGAACAATTTGAGTAACCCCTGAACCAATATGTACCCTTTCTAGCTGGACAGCGTTGCCTAGTTAAACCACCCGCCAGTATATAACTGAAGTGGAAACAAGCTGGGGCATTATATTTAGTATGTTACTATAGCTTTTGCATGTGTAGGTCATTTATGTTAAGCTTGGAATAGGTTGCAGCCAGCCACTAAAACGGGACTCTAACTTGTACGTTGCTGCATTTCTTTATATATTACATATATTAGATCGCTTAAAATCCGGGACAGACGTAAATTGCGAAATTCTTCAATGGGATCCTAGAGCGTGCCGTATGTTGCTGTCAAATTACATTCAAATAAGCAATTCCATTTTTACAGTCAGATACCGTGCACGTACTAGAAATACTTTGCCAGTAAGAGAGTTGCCAGTAAAATACAATTAAGACGGGGAATGTTTAAGATTATATGCTCCTCATGCGCAGATTCCTGGGCCCGCTGCTGCGGCTGAAAGTGCAAAGTATGCAATGAAAGGCTCAGTGTAAAAGATGGAACGGGACCACCGTTTCGATGAATATATGTTGGAACAGGGCTTCCCATGTCCGTCCAGCATTTCTTTGGCGAAAAAGACTCTCAAGGACCTGTCTAGCACTTTTGTCTTTCCTGTCTAATGATAGAGCTGGCTACAAATGTGTATTAAAAGAAATCGACATGGTTAAACACACTTTGATCAATGGTCGGATTGGGAGATCCCCCGTATTGGAGGTTGATATGTGGGAAACTGACAGTGACCCAAGACGGGCACCTGCTTGATCGACAAGACGATTGGCCGCATTGAAAGAAAAAAAAAAAAGGAAAAAGAAGGAAAGAATAAAAACATGAACCCATTCGAAGCAACATTGTTACAATAGTAATCTGTTATATGAAACTATCCTAATTCCACGTATTTAGCAACAATCCACAGATCGCCCCACTGGGTCCGCGAGTTGGCAAAGCTTTGTATTAATCTCCATGGACCGAGAGACCTCTCGTTCTGGCGATCAAGTCGTGTGATTTTAGCCACGTACAATTGCTTTGATACATATTTCGAGGACCCCATCTTATCAGATAAGAAAGATAAAGGTGTAAAGAAAGTGGGGGGGGGGGGCAAGAGAAGCACAGAAAAAAAAGAGAGTGACAAGGGTGAGCCATTCCGGCGTACGCATACCCGTTCCGACTTATTCATGCCGGAATCCCTGGAACAGTGCATCTGTTTCGCTTTTTACCTTGAGCTGCAATGGCAGTTTTCTTTTCGGATAAAGATTGAGAAATGGTTTTTAATATGTAAAGGTATGTCGTATGCAGCCAAAATTAAAAACATCGATCTTAAGGGTTAGTATATTCAATCAGAGATGCTGAAATGCAAAGTGATGAAACGTCTGTCGTCCATTTTATATAAAAGAACAATAACACTCTCACGAAAAATGCCAAAATCAGTAGTATCCATACCCCGGGGTATACTACTCGGAAGGCTGTAGGCGTAATGTTTGCATTGCAGCGCTTATCACGAGAGAGGCAGTTTTGAGCAATTATTTGTAAGAAGGGAATTTTCTGACGAGAACAGTTATGAAACCTCCCATAGCACTTTACACATTAGAAGGCATAAAGTAAACGCGCTGTGCACCCCTCATTAGTTTCGGCAACTCGTCATAGCGGGCGTGCATTGACTAAAGTCATCTGCTCTGTTACTTATCTATTTCTTTTCGGTTTTCCGGAATGTACACTAACCGATAAAAATTCAGGAATGCCTGTTATTTAAGATCAACAGAACTGTCAGCAAAATGTGGTCTCGTATTGCAGGTAGTCTTTCAAGAATGTAAATTAATTAGAGACATATGGACTTCATTGTCAAGAAAGGCAAGACTTCAGAGGCTATGCGGTGCTTCACGAGAGGTGGTCCTTAACGCAGGTACCACAAGCACTGTCTCCATCCAACTTTGCTGCTAACCACCTTCGTTTGGTTTGTCTTGAGGGCCGGTACGTCATCAAAGCAATTTTTGGCTAACTACCGTCTATCAAAGCTAATATAGTGAGAACTTTTAATGAAAACATCTTAGAAAATATTTTTCTATTATGAACATGTACCAATGATTCCCAATCTGAATACAATTCTGACCTTGTTCTCTAATTGTTAAATACATAGGTCTGTGACTGACCTACCAAAGGTCAGATAGCTAAGCAAGTGTGGTGATAACTGTTCACAGGTTCCATGAAATTGTGGTTTTATCCAAAGAATTATCTGTGCCCAAGTGGCTACAAAAAGGTGTCATGGATTTCTTTCCTCCCTCGTGAGCTACTTATCATTTTTGGAAAGCCCCAATTGAGATTTCCATATTGTGGGCTTCCTCTTTTCATTTGAAAAGCACATAATTGTAAAAGTAAACAAGATATGAAAAGTCCCTGAAACATTTTCGCCGCATTATTTCTGCGAAAAAAAAAAGAAATTTGAATACAGTTGACAAGGTTTACATACTTATTAAGTAAGGGTACTTCATTTGACATGTTTATAAACGAGTTTTACGCCATTTCAACAATGCGCTTACAAAACTGATTTTTCCGGATCATATCGTTTCAAGAAATGTGCACCTTGTAAATGTTTGCATTAATACTTTTCAGTGAATGCGTGTTGGTTATGTAGTAGTTACCCAAAAATGCCATAATGGTTTTCTGGGCGTAAGTCGAAATTTGAAATCTACTATTTTCCGTACATTGGTGCATATGTTAGTTCATATAAGTTGACTGCGTTTTGCCATTATAAACGAGAACTTATGTCACATTATTGATGTATTTCTTATTATTTATGTTTATACATTCTTTGAATTCAAGTAGGTTGTCTGTACCAATTATAAGGTAAAGGGCAAACCCCATCAAACACACACAAACAGACACACATGGTGTCCAGGAATTTAAGGCTACGAAACATGTTTGCTGGCTTACAGCTGATGACCCGTTGCTAACCTCACTGGGCTGTTGATGCCTTGAAGTTTTCAAAATTTTGCCATCGAACGTGATAAAATGATTAAATAAGGTGTAGATTTTTACATTGACAGCGATGGTACTAGCTATGGCACGAAGAGGCACTGGGTTGTGCTGCATATTTTAGAACTACACCGAACATATGCCACTGTTGCTTCTGCTTATTGCCTCATAAAAACGATACACCGACCATAATAAGCTGTAATTTCTCCTGGGACACCTGTTAAAAATTCCTTTCAATAAACATAAACGGTTGATGTGCCAGTGTGAAGCAAAACACGTGCTTCATAAAAAGATTTTTTGGTACGAAGCAGATTTTAGCACTAATCACTGGTATGCTACTTTTCCGCTGCAAGATTGGAGCTGTTGCATATTCTAAAGCATTTGGCCGACAGCTCTCAGTAAGTGTGCTAGGCCAATTTGTCATGAAGTATTGCTGTTCTTGAATACAACGCTCATATGCTTAAATCATTCTGTGTTGTCAGCTAACTCCCAGCCTGCCACAGTATGGGAGCAACATAAGAGTTTAGTGTATAAAGAATAAAACCTTCTGCCTATGAACCATACAAGCACTAGCATCGCAATTTAAAGCAGGAGTAAGCCCAGCAGACGATGAATGTAAGAACACTTAATCTAGCAGTCAGTAAGAATAACATGTTGCCTGGAAAACCTATGCTTAATTTTCTCTTGTTCCGTGGACGAAAACAACCCAAAATAAAATAAAGCCAACAAATATACAAACCTGGCTTCTGTGGAACTTGAAACGAAAGGTGTTCTGATATTTCATTTTCAAAAGTAATAGGGGTTTGTTCGATGGGTAATCTTGAAAAATAAATCACAGTATAATCATCAAAGCGCAATTTTATAATTTGTGCTCATACACCAAGACAAAGACACGTCACTTAGTCTCAGTTACACATCCCCTTACAGGATTGTGTGACAAGTCCATTTAATTTCTGTGACATGGTTAAATGCGGCTGCTACTGGTCATTTTCTCGTAATCCAGAATGACTTTAATTCACTTGATACGTGTGTGTGTGTTTGTGTTTGTGTGTGTGTGTGTGTGTGTGTGTGTGTGTGTGTGTGTGTGTGTGTGTGTGTGTGTGTGTGTGTGATTCCAACTACGAAAAACGAAGAACGATAGGCGTGAAAGTGAGGTGAGTGTTTTTATTTGTGGGTGCCATGCATGGTGCGTCGTGAGAGCCTGCATTCTCCCAGTCCTGACCTATTGCGGACCTTTTGAAATCCAATTGTCGATATGTCGCCAACACGATCTCACACAAACACTTCACGGTAGTTTCCAAGAGGACGGACAGCAAGCAATTGGATGTTCTCACAGACACACACAGTAAATGGGGATATGAAACGGTGAGGATACATGTTCTAGACTGCACTATTTTACCAACACCCAGAGGTCGGCTGCCTGTGTAAAATTGTAAAAAGCAAAGAGTGTACTGTTGATACAGGTTTAATTTAAATTTTCGGAGAGATGTCCATGGATGTCGGAGGTTAATTTCCATATCTTCCCAAAGATGCTGAACCACGCAATCCCAGTCAAAGAAGTATGGCCCAAGTTCTAACTTTGAAACAATGACGCACTGTAAGTTCGAAATCAGTCAAGACACATTGTAACTTCGCAATCAGTTTTACGCGCCAGTGTTGCGCTGTGGTGTCCGGAGACCGTAACTGGATTTTGAAAAATTCCAATCGGGAGCCGTGATATTGCATAACTTGATACTAAGTGGCCTTCCGCCGGTGAGCATAAGCGTCTGACACGGGCAGGGAGGAAGCGAAGGTCTTGGTCCAGTGGATACGTTGTGGGTGCAGCTGTGTGAGAACTTTCAGTCACGCAATGAATACAGGACCTCACGGGACAGGCTATCAAAAAATTAGGGAGCAGAGAAACTCTTATCCATTTCTTGTCATACAAAGGGAACAAATGTGCCCGATTATCTGTAGGTTTGGGAAGGGTGTCACTTCAACATTTAATCCTAGAACTAGAAATCTTGTTGGGCTATTATTTCACTAAGATTTGCTTTGGAACTGTAACTATGCAGGTAAGCATAAACAAGTACCCGAGTAGCAAAAAAGTTAATTAGTTTTGACCCCATTTTCTATTGATAATGTAAGTGTCGTTGAAGTAACCTTTGAGCAAAATGACAGGTACAGTGTCAAGTAAACCTTTAAATGTCAGAGACAATCTGTCGAATATAGCCAATTTAACATGTAACTCGATTAGGTTTGATTTACTGGTCCCAGACCTCAAGCTTCCCACTGGACAGGACGCTAAGGCCCCTTCACGGGCGTATGAAGCAAAATTCAATCATAGTAGTTGGGTGATTTCATTGTTGTGGCATTGTTGCAGACCGTGTACAGTTTCGTAGCTCATCACGGTTGTTGATTGCCGTGGTGAATTAACCTATGAAACCGGGAGTAGGCCGGTGCTCCTCACCTGATGCTATATTATTTAGAAAATTAGTCCCGATCGGCTCTATTTCTTGTGGCGCAGTAATTCATTGAAGGTTTTTGCACGCTTGAAATCATTGTGGAGATCTTCTGCCAATTTCGCAACAACATTTGAACTTTAAAAGGTAAAATTGTGTGTGAATTAAGAACTTTTCCCACAATAGAAAGGTATCCCATGAGGGTTCAAGGTAGGCAGTGGCGAAACTCTGTACGGGAGGGCTTCGGCAACCTGTGTCCTTCCCTCGCTTTGCTCGGGCGGGACTATCGTCGCCGATGCCCTTCCGTGCAGAGTTTCTGCTGTGCTCACCTCCAGCCCTCACGCGCTTATCGGGAGACTAAAAGCCCTTCGGATCAACACATTTGTTAGACATTGAAAATATTTGCTCATTTCTCTGGAATGTCTTATATGATGAATTGGCCCTTGGATGGATGGGCCCTTTTGATATTCATTGACCGAGTTGAAGTTAATGATTTAGCTCGGTCGGGTATATTAGAAAACTTGCACGTTTATCCCGTGTAACAGAGACAAATTCGACGAGTTTAATTAGGGTGGTACACAAAACACAGACGATGGTTGCTGGACGGTTGGTAAAGCGAGGCTCTTATCAGGAGAATAGTACCTTGGTTACTATCTCTACAATTTATTTAACGGCGTGGTGCAATTTATGACTCTCATTTATATGAGCAATTGAAATTTAATTTCTTAACACTTACAGAGATTTCATTTTCTTTAATAGCTTAATCCAAATGTGTAGTTTTAGAAACTATGAAATATATATATACACACATATATATGTATATATGTATATATATATATATATATATATATATATATATATATATATATATATATATATATATATATACATATATATATATACATATATATGTATAATTTATATGATCTGAAATAAGAAAAAGTCAGGTGTCTATAAGGACATGTTTGGAGCAAAGTCGTTTAAATTTTCTGTGTAAAGTGCTGTAAAAGTGCACCAGGTTTAAATGAAAAACGCTGCTATGTTCCTGACTGCTCGAGGAAGATTGGTTTCGTAAAGTGTTTGCTTATTCAAAATAATGTGACGGTAAGTGATGCTGTGACCGAAACCCATAACTCAAAGTATTCCCGACGTCTTTATTTGATCTTACTGTAAAGGCATGGTTATGTCTTTGGTAATGGTAATTATAGTCATGGTCATAGTTATGGTTGGGTTATGGTCATAGTTTAGCTATAGCGAGAGTTTTAGTAACATCATGGAGGTGAGATACCTTCATGGTTACACACATGTTCATAATCATGGCATCGACATAGATATGGTATTAGGTCTACCGTTACCATTACGGTTAGTTAAAAAACAGTTGCACCGGCAGTTACGGGTACGATATCCCTGTATAGTTACCGTAAAATTGCTGTTAAATACAAGTGCATACTGTACTGTCCATATGAAATATACTGCTTGAGCAAAATGCGCATTTTCAAATTCAGAACACCGCGCTGCAAATCACACATGAATTTGTGTGCTCGAATGATCGCCTCCGGCATAGTCAGCTACAATGAAACCAGCGCTCAATGTACACCTGGTTCATGTACGGCACTTGCTAGTTGAATATATAGCCTGATCTGCACAGCCCACCGGCTAGGTTTGGTGACACGCATTTATCAAACTCACAATGTCAGGTGAGCAAAAAACTTACTGCTATATTATAGGTCTAGTCCGTCAACATGTCACGAGAGCCAAAGATATACACTTCATCATCCGGGGCATAACCTATAGCAGTCGTCTCAAATGGCATACCAGTGGTTATGCATGGAATGTATTGCTAAACCCGTGACATTTAAAAGGCGTTCTTGTGTGTCAAAATCTAACCGCTGTATGCTTTTATCTTACAGTTGAAAGCCATGCAACTCCAAAAATTGGAGCAGTAATTACAAATTAAAGACACCCGCCGCCAGCACCAACATAATCTTCGGAAAAAAAACAACCACAACGAGTGCAGGCGGTGTGATTTGATAAGGTCAAAGTCTAAAGGTTGTGTTAGGCTTGCACATGTACGATACTTATCCTATACTTATACAGTGAAGCATGTCCATTTCGGACACCACTGGGAGTTAGTAAACGTGTTCACAATTGAGAGGTGTCCACATTAGGCAGTGACTGAACTTGTGCGACGTCTAGGTAAAAAGAACATAATTATACATGTACATGCACGTATATATATATATATATATATATAGATATATATATATATATATATAACACGTGCATGTTGATTAACCCTTTAATTCTTTAATTATCCGTAATAGAAAGTTACACACGGTTTAACACACAGATTTATTGTAAAAACATAGATAAATGCAAAAATAAGTAGTAAATGAGCAGATGTTCACCAATGTACGTGTACATGGCTATGGTGCTTTTCAAATCTTTTCCAGATGTATCATACGTTCTGTGCTAAAATTATTATTCGTATACTTCAGATTTGCTTTTTGGGTAGATATATTATTTGATCTGGATTTGCGATCATTTGATTATATGATTTGAGCTTTGTATGTGTATTTATTTTGGTGTATTTATCCTTTCCCTTGCTATTCAGGGTTCAGTAAGAGTACTGTTATTATCAATTGAGTTTTTTTTGTTTGAATGGCTGAGTAACTGTGATAAACCTGCACAAATGAAGAATTAATCCCTTTTGATAGTGGACTGAGATCCAAATATTTGTTCACCCATTCTCCACAGCCTTCTTGGTTCACTGACTATGGATAACTTCACTCAAATTAACATGCAGTCAGTGGCCTGTGACTGAAATTTCAGCTGCCTGCGTTTATTTAGACATTATCATTGTAATCACCTGCCCAACTGGCTACTAAATGTTGAGAACAAGGGAATTTGTGGTGTCTGGCAGTTGAGAACAAGGGAATTTGTGGTGTCTGCCAGTTGAGAACAAGGGAATTTGTGGTGTCTGCCAGTTGAGAACAAGGGAATTTGTGGTGACTGGGATTTTAGTTATATGTTGTGTCCATATTGGGCAGGTCATTTTTTGCATTTTGGACTATGAAACGTGTCCTTTAGCTTTATACAATAAACAGGTGTTCGCATTAGGGAGGTGTCCCTTAGGTGAAAATAACTGAGAATTATTCGAGAGTGTGGTGATCTGTCCACATTACAAAGTCAAGGGTCTCCCCAAGAACAGATATATATATATATATATATATATATATATATATATATATTATATATATATATATATTTATATATATATATATATATATATATATATATATATATATAAATATATATATATATATATATATATATATATATATATATCTGTGTGTGTGTTACCATTGCGTCCATGGGATTGTATGCAGTAGATAGTGTACCATGCATACCCTGTGCAAGAGACACACAAACGAGGCGAGTACCACGTGGTACCATATGTTTAACATACGCGCCATATTAATTTCCCATGGTGTGTCACTTATCAACTTCTCAAGACGACGACTCTTCTGACACGTCCATTAGTTCCCGACCTGGGGACAGCAGCGTGAAATACTGCCCACAGTTGCACCCACAATTGCGCCTATTAGTATCCAGGACCTTAGGTGTAAGCCGCTATTTCATGCGCCTTTTTTAACGGGTCACTTCCAAACTCATTTTTATATGACCTGCACTGCTAGATGCAAGATGTCATATCGGACTTGAGTCACACCGTTGTTTTGATTGAGGGGAGTGATGCTGCTGCGTGTCACACGCATCAACTTAGTCGCCTCACTCAAAACAGCGAAATGGAGTTCCAATGTCTTACATGTCATATGGTTCATTTTATGCAGTTTTGTCTCCATTGGCACAGTTTTAAAAGACAATTGATGGCTAAGTTAATGATGACAAAATTTAATCAGCAACGGTCTTCTTTCACAGTAATTCCCCTAACGTTCCAGGAAATACTCTGCCTAGATAATATTGCGTGTGTGTGTGTGTGTGTGAGAGAGAGAGAGAGAGAGAGAGAGATAGATAGAGAGAGAGAGAGAGAGAGAGAGAGAGAAGAGAGAGAGAGAGAGAGAGAGAGAGAGAGAGAGAGAGAGAGAGAGAGAGAGAGGGGGGGCGGGGGGTTAAACGGTCTGTCTGATACTCAGTTTATCTACAAAATCTTACCTATTCTACAAAGGTCAATATGCTGCGCTACCAAAGCCCTGCTCGGACTTAGCTCTCTCCCTGGGCAACCCAATCAAAAACGATTCTGGCTGGAGTGGCGCAATATGATGAAGCGCCGGCTTGTTCTGGACTGTTCTGCTACACTGGCGGCGGTTCCCCTGGCATACACACCGGTTTCCTTGGCATACGTATAGCCAGAGTTAAGTTCTCTTTTCCTTCCACTTGTCATGGAGGGCAGGTTGAAAAGACGACAATTTACGGCAATAAGAGAGCAGTACTTTATGCTTCTTAAGTTCAGCAATTTTATAATGCAATCACAAAGGGAAGCCATTTTATCAACCGTCCAAATGAGGTCAAGTTATCATCGGCATGAAAATATTTTCGAACTCTCTCCATATTACGTCACTTTCAATCATAACATGAATAATATAAAATTATCAAAATATTTGCTACATCTGGGTGTCAACTGATTTAATCGTGACGGGCAACAGTTACGGCCAGATATTGGTGACGGTGAGCAATTTACTTCTGCTTTGTGACGTCACCGTAATAACGTGCTCAACCCATTTCTGGTCACAGTGTAGGCTAAGTCAACAGCTGTTCTCGGCTGTTAACCTGGTGCACGCCATCAAGGAAGTCTTTTCTCTTTACGTGGTATTCAAGCGACAGCATTGAAGCAGACACAATTTACATATGGCCGTTTTGCTGCAATTCGAGCGGGAAAGGGTGAATCTAATAATTAATATGCTACATCATTCTTCCTGTAAGAAAGACAATCAAACCAGTCGGGCTGGGTGTTTTACGATATGAAACACAACGCTTTGATTCATAAACAAAAGCAGGCTTTTGTGCACGCGTATCCAAATTGATACGATGTAACGGAAGCTTACAATATTACTGTCAGTAATACAAATAAATCAAAATAGTTAACTATAAAGTCGCATATTTCACGTTGTATAATCTTATTCTCCTGTTCCACCATATGTTTCTAATTAAGTAGGTGATATAATCCAATTTATTGGCACAGAGTGACGCTCATGCGCTGTAGGCTCTTGAGATAAAAACATATCATTTACTTGTAAATATTCATCTATGTGAGTCAATGAAATTCCAGTCATCATAAAAGAAATTTAAGTACTTCTGATATTTAATTGGCTTCTGTGTGGACCGGACCGAGATGTGCGTGGTTGGGCCGTGTGGCGGAATGGACCTACAAACACATCTCTCTGGTAAGGATACGTTATTTCATGGAACAATGTAATTTCGATGAATTTATTGTTACACAGTGAAACCACATTATAACGACACTCAGATGCCCAACATATTGATTACAATGACACAAGTTTTGAAAGGCAGAACTTCATTTTATTTGTTGTTTGATTCATTTATCTGACATATTCAATCATCTGACACATTTCTAAGGGAACACATGGTGTCATGATAAATGAAGAGCTTTCACTGTAATATTACATGTGGCCTGGTGAAGCAGTTACACCATGGTTCCCCTGTATATTGTGAACTACATTTCGTACGTGTTTTACTTGTCTGCATTACACAGCTGTACATACTTTAAATCATACATTGTAAATTCGAAGTGCAAACCATATGAGACATGCCGCGAGTCCATTAGGACAAAAGCAGGTCTATTAATCTCTGAATAGTATATTATCAAGAAGCAAAAACAAAAACGAAAAAAAAAAAAAAAACCCGAAAAAAAAAAAAAAAAAAACACAAAAAAAGCAAAACAAAACACACAAAACGGGGGGGGGGGGGGGGGAGACAAGATGAATTACAAGAATCAGAGAAAGGAAAATACCAATTGTGTTTTGAGTAGCGCTTTAAATGCACACAAAAATAGAAGAAATGCCTACAGAGTAGAGCTAAATTTACGTTTTCGTGGTTTTCGCTTTCCCGGAGTGTTTAATGGGATCGATAAAACATATCCATTAATGCAAATATACATTTTCTGCTGCTTCCCCCAGTCCTTAGACTCGCTTCGTTGTTCCTCTTTTGCCTCATGAAAAATTGCCACTTTCCTTCCCCAAGCTGAGCCCCAGAAGAAACCAGTCAGGCATTACAAGTTTGTTCTTTGTAAAACAAGAAACGTATTGAGATATACGCACACAAAGCGCATCTACTTAAAAAGACTTCATCTCTAGATTCTAAAAATATATTAAAGATGTAATTCTTTTCAATACCCATGCACTTGTTCCATATTTTAATTATTCGACATGCACACGAATGGCAAAATTAATTATTCATGGGTCATGCAACTTTTAAAAATTAAAATGCAAATGATCAGTTACAGCACACATGGCAAAATGGAGTCTACCTTTTTACTATGAGTATTTCATATTTATCGTATTTTCACTTCTTTACCTTTATCGTGCTACGAAAAAAACATGGACAAAAAAATTCGTAATGCTGTATTTGACCTATCCATGTGTCCATTATTTTTCTGAAATCATTTTGGAGTTTCATGTATGGTATGTAGTTATTTCAAAGATTGCTCGCATATGTCACGACTAAATTATTTTATCAACTACAGCAATTACTATCAAAGTTTTACAGTTTACATGCAATGGAAGTCACAGACTATGTTCGGTTTAAAATATATCATTTGCATGGGGTTTCTTCAATTCTCTGTATTTTATGAAGCGAACGCTGTACTGGATGACTGCTTCTCCCAGAGGCATAGCCAAGGTATCTGAACAAGTACCTCATGATAACAGTTCACTTTACTTCTCTCCAGAGTACCAAACGGCAACCTCAAATAACTGGTTTAATAAAACTGAAAAAGTGCGCTAAATATAATCCTTAATTAAACAAATTGGCTGTCAAATTCAAATGTGAACTTCTCCGCACGCTGCAGGGAGTCCCCCTCCCCCGTTATTATCGCTGCATGTCAAAGCAGACAATAATTTTAGCTCCATATCAGACTGTGGCATTTCATTGGCAAAGCACACTATGACACCCAAGGTCGCCTCAGTCGCGTGGCTCAATTTATAATGGGGTTGACTTTGTTTTCGGATGTGCCATGTTATTGGGAATTGCTTTGGCTTATACAGGACAAAACGGTGTTGATTTGACAATGGCTAGTGCCTAGTTTGGGAGCTTCTTGTCCTGAATATATTGACTGTAATTATGCAATAAGGCAGTCAGTTACGTATCTTCAAAATATACAGATGACAGCAAGCCAAAAGTGTGTGAACAGAGGGAAAGGGGGGAGGCTGTACTTCCCCGAATTTTTGGTGGGAGCGTACAGTGTGACCTTTTAAAACCTCACCCTTTGTTACGGCACTTTTTGGGAAAAATTATACCTTCGTTGGGAATTTTTTTAACCGAAATAGTAGAAAATATGGTCCCAAATTGGCGTGAAAAGTGCTCCAGGAAGAAAATTTTGATGTTAGCTGCGGAAATCTTCTCGAATTTTGGACCATAAAAAAGAAAAATTTCCTTTTTGAACGGATTTTTTTTTGGAGGGGGAGGGCAAAATACTAGACCTTTATTGGAGAAATTTCGCTGAAAGGGGGCCTTCAGAGCGGCACATATCCAGTATCGTCACTAGTGGGAGAAGGGCCTACCCTGGACCCTTCCTTCCACCCATCCCCGGGCAACAATGGCGGCCTTATACACTGTCGAAGTACACGAAAGGCCATCTCTGGGTCTGAGCATGCGCATTGCAAGTGTGTGTGTGTGTGTGTATGTGTGTGTGTGTGTGTGTATGTGAACGGCAATATATGCAGCGATGCAAGGGCATAAATTTTAAACCTATATGCTACTCTTTCAAAGAATTAATTGAAGGGAGTAGCCGTTGCCTACAGCTTAATCAAATTACAACTATAACTCTGGTATCTTAGCCGAGACATCCGCAACGCAGTACCAGAAAAGTAAGGGAACCAGCGTTTGATACGGGACGACTGAATCATCCAGAATCTGCTACAACTTCTTTCAATAATTTTATTTCTAATACATTAATTCAGACTGAAATTTATTGTTCAGTAAAATCTTGTCAAAGTCTTGGTGTTATTTGTAGTGCTATTTTTGAGTGTTGCATTTGGTTCAGGTTCCAGGGGTTAGAAACCACGTGATAAAACAGAAAGGCGTTGTTGCACGGACTGGTTTGGAAAATGCTATGCAACCATTCTAAAAGATCAGGCTGGAGCAAGTACTGTCTTTCACAATACTATACAGGTTATTGTGACGTCGTCAACGATAGTTTATCAATGGTAGAATATGACCATTCTTGTGAGGGGAATTGGCAAGCGGTCATTATACATGTGGCATTTTCTTGTCAACTACTCATGAATCCAATTTACACAACTCACACTTCGTTTTCCTTATCTGTTCAGGTTTTAAGATGATGTCAGTTACAATAAATCTACCCTTATAGTAGCATGATGATTAATTAGTCATTCCTTTTGCAGAGAAAACCAAATAATCGTTCCAATATTGTCACAGATACGTGTGTTATAAACACTTGAAATGATGCCGGTGTGATAACAACACAGACGAGGTTTTGACTGCCTGGAAGTTGGAGAAGTTGCAAATCTATGGTGCGGGCCACGGGAGTGAACCACAGAAAGATAAGTGATAAAAAAGTCGAAGAAACTTATGGTGAGGTGATGATCGAGCGCGTACATTACGAATTCCGGGCGTCACTCCGCACCTGTCAATAAAGCATAAATATTAATTTCCAGCCAAAATTCTGCATCCTTGCTTCTTTTAGTAACCATAGTCTCGCGCTGCATTGGTGGGGGCGCAGTACATCACTAATATTTTGAAAATAAAAAACAGTTAGTGAAGGCAGACGATTTTTTTTCTTGCAACCAATTTGGAAAGCACCAAAAAGATATGACTTTGGTACTTATAAACTTTGATTTACCTAAAAGACATAAAATTTGTGAGAAAGTGGTATCTAGCCCTGTCTTTGACCATGATATGCCCGTTTGTCCTCCCTGGTTAACAGGCGTGAGTCCCGTGCTTTGTAATGCATATGTACTATATTGTCTCTACTGTGCTACAGTCTATTCACTCCAAGCTGGCAAGGCGAATGAATATGCACTCACGAGGTAACTGTAAATCGGTTTGTTTACTTACGTTTGTGATTGATAGCAATTACTACTGCTGAAAGGCGTACATCCAATGACAAAAAATAGTCCCATGTACTTGTTGGATTTGGTGCACTTGGTAACTGCGTTTCTCATTTTCAGGTGGGTGTTTGGTGCCAAAAGTTGCTGGTTCGAGACCCGCCCGTTCCGTGATCCCAAAATATATACTATCCTCACTAAAACGTGGTGAACTTGTTCCAGTTCTAGATATTTGCCACAGAAGGCCCTCATGGTGACTGTTGTCTGTCTCCTTTCCCACATTTACTGAGAAAGTTAGTCTTGTTCCAGTTCTAGATATTTGCCACAAAAGGCCAACATGATGACTGTTGTGTGTCTCTTTTACTACATTTATTGAGACAGTTAGTCTTTGTTTAGTTATTAAATGTAACTTTTTTTTCAAACTTTCTCTGGACAACGTTGTAACAAAGTGCGAAGACCTTTCATGTATAGTCAACCGACAGCTGCCAAATGGTGTACACCTACTACTTGAGGGCTGTTCCATAACTAAAAAGTTAAACGTACGCAAGTAATGTTAAACATGCTGCACTTTATAACTTCAGGCATATTAAAATGTGTAAAGTGTCATCATCTTACTGTCCGTGATATGACCCGGCCCCACCCCCCAACAATGGGAATGTGGAAAGTGTATTAAATTATTAATTCTGTAAGACAAGACGTACAAAATAATCGTATGCTATTACAACTTGTGACCTTATTGGAATTTTTCTTGAACAATACTGGAATATTTTACATTTGACACTGAGACTTTGTAACGTGCAGATGTGAAATGGGATTCACAACAGTCATACACTGTTTCCAGGTCTCTTAATGAGGGTGGAGCGTCTTACAAATTCAGGCCCTCGCCAACTCGGAGCGAAAGACTGCTGTCATCGTTATTGCGGGGTACCTAAAAATAAGATTTTCAGTGATACTGGGCCTAACAAACAAATTGACACAGTAGTGTTTATAGGTGTGGAGTGACATATAGTGGAACTGGACTCCTCTCTCATCCAGGGCGTTTAACCCCACATTTCATTTTCACATGGAAAATGTAATATTTTAATGGACACGAATCAAATTAGGTTTGCCTTTATGCGGCATTTTATTCCATGGAAAATTTTAAATTTTAACTGACACAGATCAAATTATGTCTCCCCTTCTCTGGTAAAAGCTTGAAATTAAGACATTTACCGTAAAGGTACCCTGTCTAAAGTGATGAAATAACCATTACCTATCAGAAAAAAAGCAAAGACAGTGAAACTGCAATATAGCCGCTCTACCATGGCAATCTATTGTACCTCCACCATATTATCACTGCCGTTGGGTTGTTACCCTGGATTGCACTCCCATAGAGGCTATGCAGCCATTGAGGGCCTGGTTATATATGTTGCTATGCGATGGATACATATTCCTAAATGGTAGGGTGACATTAAAGAGGCTTTACAGCCGCCAAAGAAATAAATAAATATTGCACGACAATTTCAATTCAAACCCGGGTCTAACAGTTTCCTTCCATTTTGAAAAAGGGTGAACTGCATAGCCACAGAGGGAAGTAATAATTACCAGCTTGCTGGTCAGATTTTGTGTATGATTCCCTAATTTTTCCATATTGACGCATACGTTGTCCTGCATCAGATAATTCATTTATGTATTACTGCTCCCAAGGATACATATAGTAAAGATATTTTTCTGACATGTATGCTGCTTCGTGTATAGTTCTCATGTAGTCACCCGCTGAAGACCCTTTAACTTATTTGGGCTAATACAGCCTATATCAAAATTCTACAGAAGAACGTGCGCAGTATGAGCAATAGTACTTCCATTTGTATATACGTTAGGCATTGACAGGTTAGCTTATGGAGAGTAAAGAGTTCGGACGGCGGGAATAGGGCAATGACTACTAGGACGTGGTTCTTGACCATAAAGGCACATATACAATGTGTAAGTGCAGGTGGTTGGGAATAGCATGCAGCGTTGGGTTGTTCAGTTGGTGGGCATTTTGCAATTAGCGCACAGTTATCCATGTAACAGGAATGGTGACGTGGATGAGCTCCAAATTATATAATCATTAGTCACCACATACAATGTGCCTATACAAAAACATTTTCAGAGTACCCAGAAAGCTTGTGTAAATTAGGTGACTTCCAGCGTGGTGTTTCTCCGCTGCCTGAGGTATCGTGCCTGGGAGTGGTTGTAAAGTGGCGGTTTACCTGCTATACAAAAGCTCCATTGTTTATAAAGTCAACCTACCATATAGAAGGAAAATGTCTATATAGCTGCTATACAGCAGTTCCATCATCTATGCCGTCAACCTAGTATATGCAAGGAAGAGGTCGAGAGTAGCTGCATGGTGACTATAAAGCCGCTATACACCATCTGCACTATTTGTAAATGTGGCGCATAGTGGCTTCTCCAAGTGTTTCTGTAGACAATTTATTAATTGTATATGAAATAGTATACAGTGGTTGTATAGCTGTATACTGCAGCCATATAGCTGCTATACAGCAGGTATATAACTGCTCATTACTGCACGTCCCTGTTTTTTGTTTTTTGTTTTCCTGGGTATTTATGCAAACAAAAAAATATAATAAAAAAAATTCTCCACGTTATAATCCTGGCAGAGTTGCTATATATTGTACATATTTCCAGGTTGCGGGGGAAACTGTCTGAAGTGAGATTTTTAAGATGAACAGAACATTTCTGGTGATTTGGGGTGGATAAGAAAATAATTAGCACGACCACAATGACACAATTTTTCCATCTGGAGACGCCACTCTATCTGAAGTTTGATATGATCAAAATATTTTTTTAGGAAATCGGTTTGAAATTTGCCATAGCAATTATCCTTTTCTAACTAAAACTTTAATTCTTAGTTCAAAAGTGTGGATCGTTGGTTCTCGTGGTCAACCGGCTTTACTGTCACAATATATTTAAATTGTAAACTGAATTACTCAATGCTGCCTTTTGAAAAGTTCCGTTTGGATTGTCCACGTGACCTTTCCGTGTTTTCCTTCTATTATGATTTAATTTTATAAAGCCACTGCCAACCTTTTCATTAGTAGCCTGTTCCTAGTCAGACAGAAGACATTCTCTTTCATTTCTATAGATTGATTTTTAGATATGGACCTTCATAATGACGGAAAGTGCTGGTATTTAATAATACAGGAATCCGTACATGAATCTGTTAAAACTGAAATTGGTTTTAGTGTGGTCTTGTCAGTATCATTGAATATATACTGAACCCCAATGAAAAGTATCCACATGCCAATTTTGAAGTATTTTATTGTTTATACTTGAAACATTTCATACCTAGACGTGCTTAGAACTTAACAAAGCATTCACTTTTCTGGCGTAAAAATAATGTCACGCTCTACCGACATTAACGTCACTTACAGGCAAAAAATGTCATTAACTGCCCTAATTGAAAGTCACACAAATTTTTCTGTTCAATATGGGATGTGGCCACCTCGAGCATCAACACATGCTATACATCTGCGGCGCATACTGCTGACCAGGGTTTGAATTCTGTGTTGGGGAACATTATTCCATTCTTCCTGCAGAGCTTGGATCAGCTGGTTTCGGGTAGTAGGCCTAGGTGTCCTCCGTTGAATACCTTGGCCTAACTGATCCCACAAATGTTCAATAGGGCTCAGATCGGGTGAGAACGCTGGCCATTCCATGACATTGATGTTGTTCTCATTGAGAAAGTTCATTGTTAATCTTGCAGAGTGTGCACGTGCATTGTCCTGCTGAAAGATCGCCAGATCTTGATGCTGCTCCATAAATGGGACCATGTGCGGCTCCAGCACCTCATCAATGTACCGCCTAGCATTGAGGATCCCTTGAATGACCACTAGGGGTGTCCGGTAGCGGTTGCTGATGCCTGCCCACACCATGACAGAGGGTCCACCCCATCGATCTGCCTGACGGACACAGGCATCTGCATATCTCTCCCCAGTCCGGCGCCACACACGTTCTCTGCCATCTGCTCTGCTGACACAAAAACGGGACTCGTCAGTAAAAAGGACGGTATTCCACTGCTGGCGAGTCCACCTGGAGTGTGCTCTACACCACTGCAGTCGTCTTTCTCTTCTGGGTTGGGTCAGCAGGTTACCCCTGTAAGGTCTTCTGGCTGTTAGGCCACTGCTCCTCAGTCGCCTCTCCACAGTAGAACTACTGACAGGACGGTGATTCACCCCTTGAGTCTCACGGGCTGTTTGGGCTGCTGTGCGGAAACGGTCTCGCAGGTGCATCAGCCCGATGTGACGGTCTTGGCCAGGTGTTGTCAGTCTTTCTCGGCCAGGCCTAGGCCGATCATCTACGGATCCAGTTTCTTGTTGCCGTTCAATTAGTCGTTGGATGGTGCGCCGAGTACACCCCATTCTTTGTGCGATTTGAGTGATTGGGACTCCACCCTCTGCAAGCCCCAAAGCATGGTGTCTTTGACCTTGGCTCAGACGCGGCATGATCGCCTCAACACACCTGAGACCACTGGCTTTTTTCTTGGCTGAACATCCCTTTTTAAACCCACTGAAAACATCAGGTCATTTTAGCCATCCAATAGGAGTGGTGGTCAGAAGCCATATTCGGTGCACAAAAGTCACATGCATTATGTAACAACCCAGCAAAAGTTAAAAAGTTGTCCTGAATGACCCTGATGTAGGCTCCAAACCATGCATATATGCACACACAGTACTTAGTAACTTACAAAATTAATGTGTTAATTTTTTTATGTGGATACTTTTCATTGGGGTTCAGTATACTTGTTCGCAGCTATGTTCATCGAATCATGTATTGGTATCCAGTGTTTCCTTTATCGAGACATTTTGTAAATGTTATTAAGTTTAACAAAAAGTCCTTCTGTTAGCATCATCAAATTCTAATATTTTGAGTTATATCTTGTGATTATCTTTTGAATTGAGAATGTTCTCCAGGTTGATGAATGCATGGATTGCTTTGCGAGTTTGTGGTCGAATATAATATTGAATGTTTGCACAGACTTTAATTGTGGTTTGGCTCAAAATATAAGGATAGTGGTGCAGTGCTTTCAGACGAACATTACACACTTTTTGCAGTTTTAGAATTTGTATTTGACTAGGTTATGGTTTTGACTGTAAAAAAGGTGTCGTCACAGGTATTGAATAATTGTTGCTTCTAACTTTCTTCCCGGTTAAACACTTCACTCTGCATATGCATAAAAGATGTGTAGATGTTGCCCAAATATCGATTGAGCATGTAATTTTGACATGTGTTAACAGAATGTGCTTGCTGTTTGAAGCAGTATAGTTTCACGGTACCAGCTTGACGTCTATGTTGACCTTCAACTTTTGTGCACCTATATTTGTCCCCCTATTGTACCTATTTTGCGCCTCCGTGCTACTTCTGCTGTCTCATTTTACTCCCTATTCTGCCCTGCCTTGTTCCATCCCAGCGTGTCCTGTGAGAGCACGCCGGTAGCCTGTGCCGACAAGCTTGATTCCACAGAATTCATGTGCTGTGTGTGCGTCTCAAAAGGGTTCCGTGGATTTAATTCAATTAGTGTTTGCTTTAGAGTTTTGAAAAGCCAAGCTAGTGTTAGATTTTCTTCATAATTATTTGTTTTAGAGTCGTGAAAAGATAAAGCTAATGTTTAATTTTAGCATCCATTGAAGAATAATTGGGCCACTGTAGATAACTCAATTTGATTACAAAATATTGCATTTTGTCGGGGAGAAATATTTTGACATCATTTTTTCGAAATAAAAAAATGAATGAACCTGTATGAGGTTATCACATTTGCATAGGCATCTTTTACTTTTCATTACTACTCATACTAGAAACCTGTTGAGCGTGCACTTGCACAGAATAAATACTTAAAAATGTTTATATTATGATACTCTTCAATCTATGTGTGCTATTAGGAACCAGCTCAACAATAATGCTCTCGGTAGCTAGGACCAGGCTCAACATGGGCTGCACGTTGAACTGTACGCTGCAACAGTTGCGTTCCTAGGCTGGATTGGTGTCTTTATTTCGGCACTCAGAATTATGTTTTGCCGACATTTGTACGCATGCGGAATAGGTATCAATAATGGTTGGCGTAGTTTATACATCTCAATCTGAAATAGGGAAACACAATAAGACTGTGCGTGTCAAACGTTTGGTGTTATATATATGCAGGTAACCAGCCTTTCTGTCTATCATTTTGACAGTATTGATTCCAAATAGCAACGCCGGTTAAAGTTGTGTATCATGTAGTTCTCAGTCCTTGTACCACCTATCTCTCCCCTTTACCATTGATCAGGCTCTGGGCCGTCCGATCCAGATTATCAGTTACATAGATCTATACATACACAGCATGTAATCAAAAGCTTCGATCCATATTTACCGTTGCTATACACTTCATGTCGGGAGTGATTAGGCGGCGCTTGCTGTTCTATCATAAACTGGAAAGTGTGTCTTTCCAGCCCTCCAATCTTTATTGATCAGCCCCATTTAATCATAACCCAGTGCTTCCTGCATCTACAATATGTCGATTTAATCTACATCTGCTGCCACAAATGGAGGTTCAATGCTCCCGGAGGAATTGCGGTGACAAATGTGAAATACGCATCAGGCAATTAGATGGGAATACCCAGAGGGCACCTAGTTGCGCTTAGCTAAGTAATCCAACGGAAGGTTGATTCTCGCATCTTGCTAGGAAGTGCAGAGCTAACTTTTCGTGCCTTGCCAAAATGACCATGCTGTTATGTCAAACAGCTATTGACCTCCCTCATGGCATATTGGGGTCAATTCTGAAAACTTTATTCAATGTGCATTTAGGTCCTTCTACTCTGATTTTGTTTGCTGGTTCAACAACGGGCGGTGTGCAACTGCTCATGCGTCTGACAGTTTGTCGCGCAATGCACGTGAGATAGTTTCTACAGCAATAGGCTACCAGTGAGAACTTAAGGACGTCATAGACGCCATACTAGTCGATGAGTTTAATGCCATCGGTTGAGACACGGGAAAGAAAAATACGCGTTTTATGGGAAATTTTGCACATTTCAAAGTCAATTCTAGTATTTCATGCCTATCAGAGGCCTGCAAATTGTATGTCAGATTTTAATTTATTTCAAATGGTCAGACGTTTCCGTAAGTAATATGTCTCAGATAATAATAGCCTCACAAGAATATACATGTATTATCAATCAACGTAAGGACAAAGTAGACTAAACTAAGGGTTATCTGCAGCGCACGTCATATCTAAGCGTTTTCCTCCCCCATCTGAGTGTCCAAAATCTGCTTCAGGTATTGGAAAGTCAGTTATAACCATTGTATCTTTTACTTAATAGATTTTACAATGTGCTTTATTTGCATGTAATTTATCTTTAATGCATGTTATTTTGTACACGAAATTGTGTTTTGGGAGGGCCCTGTTAAACTTATGTTCACTTATTAGTACCCTTGCTAAATAAAGATTGTACTTAATTTTGTAATTACTTAACGAAAAAAAAAATGCCCCCCCCCATTCAATTATTCTGCTTTTGCACGGGTGATGTCTATGGAAGTGCGAAAACCAAAGCATAATGTAATACACACGTGAGACCAGTTTATGCGACTTCTCATCAGATGGCAGTCTCACCAGATCTTCTATTTTTTTCATTTTAATTCTTAGACACTTCAGTAAGTCTCCATATTTCCTGAACGATTCTGATTTATGAACACTTCAACAGAAGACACCAGAACATTCACTTGAATTAAATTGGCATTATTATACCCCATGCTGCCATCTCTAATCAATGTTTATGGGATTATTATTTATTTATTTATTTATTTATTTATTTATTTATTTATTTATTTATTTATTTATTTATTTATTAATTTATTTATTTATTTATTTATTTATTTATTAATTTATTTATTTATTTATTTATTTATTTATTTATTTATTTATTTATTTATTTATTTATTTATTTATTTATTTATTTATTTATTTATTTATTTATTTATTTATTTATTTATTTATTTATTTATTTATTTATTTATTTATTTATTTATTTATTTATTTATTTATTTATTTATTTATTTATTCATTTATTTATTATTTTTTTTTATCCTTTATAAGTATTGTTAATTTAAAGAAAACACAAAGTTCATACACATTCATACTCAACATAATCCTGAACAAGAAGGCTGTGTGGAAGGCCCTTCCTCAGCTGACCTTGACATTCAACCATAACAAGTCCTTCTCTAATCTAAGGCCACCCAAAAGTATTCCTAGGCAACTTAAGAAGCCATTGGCCGAGAGGATAAGATAAGTTTTTTTTAAAGATTATTTAAAAGAAAAAATGGAAAAGAAAATGAAAATTAAAAAAACATAATAATAGTGGGCCGTGACAGTTGGTCCTACTCAAAAGCTCATGCGCACCAAGTCTGAAGTGAATCTGGCCGACGGCTAAGGAGAGTTACCGTTGCAATCTCCAGTGACACTGTAAGCAAAGAATGACCAACAAGAACTCGAATTGAAAACTTCGTTGAAAATCAGGGATTCACCACGTCAGCACTTAGTAATAAGCTCTTTTTGACCATTTAACAAGGTACATTTCCGCCAAGTTTCAACACAATCTGTGTGACACGTTTTGGAGAAGAAGTCAAAATTGTCACAGTACACAAAGTTAAAAAAGAAAAAAGAAAAAGATAAATATATCTGTGCAGCTTGGCAAACAAATTCGGGTCTAAGGGTCCCCATTTGCCCAACAAATGTTCAAACAGTGGCGGCATTGAAATTCCATAATTTAATACAAAAAAAAAAAAAAAAAAAAATTAATTGCATACATTATATTGCTCTAGTCTGTGACCTACCAGCCTTAAACTGTGCTCTTAAATGGATCACTAATGTCTAAAAACGTGAAACTGTTCCATCGTCTGCTACCGTTCAAATTATATGAGGAAAACACTGCCCCAATGACTGGCATTACACTTGGTGTAACGGATGCTCCCCGCATTCCCCATAAATTTGTCAGCAGTGATATACGTCATAATTTTTGGAGACAAATGTTATGAATATACCCAGAAATAGTTTAAAAATCACCAATAACACCTGAATATCAATAACATTTTAGCAATGTATTCAAAATAAGGAGGTGTGGCATGGTAGTCTAACTAACGCTGTAATCAATAGGTTGTATTTGTGTCTTTTTGTCCAAAACCACTTCCTAGTAGTCATTACCCTATTCCGTAGTCCGAACTCTTTGTGTATGCGTTAACAACAAATACCGGAACTGAAAAAAAAATCGTTATAAATCAGAGATCCACCGCCTTACCACCGAGTGAGCACGTTTGTTTGACCCTTCCACAAGATATAATTCTGTTATGCTTCATCACAATCTGCATGACAGTTTTAGAGAAGTTGAAAATAGTGAAAACACACACACACACACACACACACACACACACACACACACACAAAACAAACTTGATATAGAATTGCCCAATGTACATCTCTAAGTGTCTTAAAAGAATTTGGCTTACGGTTTAGAGAAGTCTCCGCGGATAAAATTGTTCTTGACATTTTACTCTAGAGCGGGGCCCACTTACAAGAACAGAGTAAGCTGAGTCTATTCCATTTATATTATTTAACTACTGATGCTAAATCGCATTCATGTGACTATTGTGCACGAAAACGCATTGCCTCTCTCGACAGTAAGACTGTTTTTGCGCGTAACATCATCATCATGGGTGTTCGTATGCCAAAATATTACTCCATATTAAGCAGACAGCATTCAAGAAATGAAAATATGGCGTTAATGGATAATTGTATTTTTGTGTGTTGGCCAAGGGCAATACTTTGCTTTGTTTTACTCAATTTCACTTTCCTAGCAATGATACTTCCAAAAAAGAGTAGGTGAAATAGTACATTTACTTTGGGAAGAGCCTAATTCCTCTCTTCGGGGAAACATGCATATTATTCTACCATGTCATTTTTAAGAGAAGAGATAACGGAGTCCCCCAAGAACACGACACAGGAAGTGCCAGTAGGTCACAGGGTAACTGGACATTATAATTCAAAAGCCACAGATATCAGCACGCGATTTCGCTGTATAGATTTACAGCAAATTCCGACAAAAGCTGTGAACTCAACAGCCACGGTAGCTTAGACACAAGTACATCTCCCCCGATGTCGTATTCATGTAAATGCGAATAGATTTATTCTGTGCCTATTCAGGCGAGATTAACTTAAATTGACGGACTTGTGATTCCAGAAGCTCATGGTGGCGGCTGAATATCTGATACGATATCCGCGCGCTACCGTCAAATCGCTGGCTCTAATGGGCCACTAAACTGTCACGGCTCGTCTGTAAGTGGGATTATGTTAATCTTAAGGTCTCCATCAGGCGGTATCAGCGTAATCCCCGGCACTAACACATATAGATCATTACATACAGACTGAAATGAGAGGATGGCCGGTGAAAGTCGATTTTGTCCTAACAACAGCGTCTGTGCCAGTAGTAGCACGCATATATTCCTCTGTCTGAAATGAAGTGAAGTGCTTATTCCCTACACCACATTCAAATAACAGCAATGTGTCACACAATAACACATGTATACAAATGCAAATATGCACTGAACATGCAAAACTATATATATATATATATATATATATATATATATATATATATATATATATATATATATACATATATATATATATATATATATATATATATATATATATATATATATATATATATATATATATGAACAAAACAAAACAAAACAAAAAATAAAATAAAAGAAGAAAATGTAAACATAAAATATTTTATCCGGGGCTGTTTGCACTCGGTGTTAAAGTTATTATTGAGTATACATTGAGTGAGTTGACTGCAGTGGCTTCTGGCGCTTTGCATTGCATTCCCTCATAAGTGTTTCAAATATCGCTATCGATTCTGTATCATCTAAGTTCATAATAAAGGTAAAATAAAATGATCACCAAGTGATGTCGAATGAGCGAAAACGTCATGGATATTTTCCAGGCAATTATAATTCCTGAATACATGATACTACTTTCAAGATCATACAAAGTGATATTCATCTTCCATATTTTCACAAGGTAAACAAAGTCTTTGGTTTATAGGAACTTTGGCTTGTGTTTTATGCCCAGCTTTAATCAATAAATTACTTACAGTTGTACGTACTTTATGAATATTTTTGCGAATTTCAGACATTTTTATCACCTCTAAATATCCTTCAAATTTCAAATACGTTTTGAATAATTTGCACGTTCTTAATCCAGGTGCTTTGGGACATTTGAGCAAACACAAAGCCTGCATGGCAGGCAGACCCCCAGCCACACTCAACAATGTCATTCAATATTACAAAGCTGACAGACCATGCTAGACCTCACAATATCATGCAATATCAGAAGGCTGGCAAAAGCACAGCCAGACATAACATCACAGGACACCAGAAGGCTGGCTTCTAAACGCATTTTTTTCCACTGCACATAAGATTCGATTTGACTTCATCGCAAATGCGTATGTCATTTGTTTGGTTTTCTTAAACTGGAAGGTTTGACATTTTTTTCACTCAAAATCCTTGATAATTCAGCTACGAGAAATTCAATGTTCATTCTGTAAGCAGGACGCGAGAGATGGTATACCGACATAACACTTCCCATTGCTTTATTTGCTTGTTCGTTAGTATTCAGCCTTATTTGATTTTCAGCCGCCAGACACATAAAAAGTAATGCATGCCCGTGGGTATTTTTCCCCCAGGGTAAGTTTGTCAACGACATGTCTATATATATTAGAACAAATCTGTATACAATTATACGAATACAACAAATTAAGACATGATGGTACAATATCAATGTATGTTTTGTTGTGTATATCGTAGCTACTTCATAAACAAAAACAAAACAAAAAAACTAATGTTGGCAGTGATCAATATAAAGCGAAGTAATACCATAGTCCCAGTAATTCATCATGTGCAGGTGTGGTCTATATAACATACAGTAGCTTGGTACATTGCATTAATTTGCAATTTTATTTTCTCCTTTGATTACGAGGGAAACCTGTGCCTTGAAGCCGCCATGATCACTGTCATTTGGAAAGCGAAGAGCGGGCCGTCACGTTACCAGAGTGAAGTTATCCGAAGATGCCGAATGAAGCCGGGGATACGGACCGGTACACCCGGCGCGTACAGCAAGTTTTAACCAATGAAGTTGCTTGTTAGTCACCAAAACGAGATAGAGCAAAGTACTATAAGCTTCCGTAGATAGTTTCTAACGTCACCAGTTATTAATACTGTTACGGTCAGAATAAGACAGGGTAACACCTTTCCTTAGTGTGGCTTGAGAGCACCGCCCCCCCCCCCCCCCGGACTTGCGCCAAGGTAACATATACCTGGAGTGAGGCATCATGACATGTTTACGCAAAAACACTAAAGCAAACCACACCTTACACCCAGGCGCTTTTGGCGGGTTCCGCGAGAGAGGGTGCAGACTGTCGCTCTGTGCCTGATCTCAACGCTGCTTATTGGGCATCTCTCAAACGTCTGTAAGGGTCAAAGATACAAGATTTGGACAAAGTGGAGAGCCTCCAGGGATTCTCATGTTATCGTCAGGAAAAATCGATCATATTTATTCCCTAAATGTGTACACCCAAATCTAAATTCCCTGCATTTATATTGATTGCCTATTCGTTTCCATCAAATTCACCGGATATCGTCCACCTTCATGGGTTTACATGTAACACTATGAAGCACAGACTGCCAATTGACATAAAATTATAACAAACAAACAACCAACATATATCAAAAAACAAAGCAAAACAAAACAAACAAAAAAGAAAAAAAAAAAAAAAAAAAAAAAAAAAACCTCGGGTTGGCTCTGTAGGGCAAGGTTTTCCGGTCTGCTACTGGTCGATTTTACCTTTTGAACCAAAAATGTGTGCACGCATAAGAACAGATCAAGCAGACCCAACTCGTTTATTTTGAATCTAAGCTACCGGTAACGGTAGTTTAGATTCAAAATACGGTAAAAAACGGTAAAAAGAACCCCTCGGGTTGACTCTGTAGAGCAAGGTTTTCTGCTCTGCTACTGTTCGATTTTACCTTTTGTTTTTAACCAAAATGCGTTAAAAAAACGATATAAAAAAAAACCTCGGGTTGACTCTGTAGCGCAAGGTTTTCTGGTCTGCTACTGGTCGATTTTACATTTTTTTAACCAAAAATGTGTGCACGCATAAGAACAGATCAAGTAGACCCAACTCGTTTATTTTGAATCTAAACTACCGGTAACGCCACCAGAAAAAAAAAATGTCAGTTATTATAATATATTCTGCCAGTAAAGTCTGCAAAAACAACTGGTTTACATGGGAACGTGGGCGTGACGATGTAAATGACGTAATACGGTGATCATAGAACCACTGCCGTGTTTCGGTGTGGTACTTCTGTTCGTGTGCTCCTTCCGTCAACAGGCATGTGTCCACCATTTATTATATTTGCAGGCTGGTGAACGGTGCTGTTCAATTTGTGTCCTAACACTTAACTTCAGGTAGAGGTCTGCTCTAAAGGCAACAAGAGGACTGTAACAGTCATGTGTTCAACTGACCTTACATACACAGACTTAAGTGGTCCTGTGAACTTCAGAACGATATCAAGGTCACCTTATCTTTTCAAATGCAAAGGGACACAATCCACTATTACCAAGATATATGCCAATACGTCCGTTTGACATTTTCAGGTCGCTTAAGGTCAAAATTGTCAACATCAAATTAAACGCCAGATATACATTTCTGTTGGTGTTTAATACTAACCACGGCCCTATGGTCCACCATTGCCGAGATATTAGCCACAACTTCACTTGAACTTTCAATGTCACTCAAGGTCAAAACGTATAGCTTCTAATGGAACCCGACATCTAGTATCTTATCAGTGTTTAAGAGCAGCCATGGGCCTAGTATCCAAAAAAACCAAGATAAGTCACATTAAATGCTCTCGATGTCGCATAGTAACAGTCCTAACATGTATATTTCCCCTCACATATTTTCCCTTATTTTGATAATTTGGTAAAAATCAGGAAAATGACGGGGTCACTATGAAATGAACAATTTGGTGGCGATCAAGTCCAGTGAACATTTAAGCTGAGTTAGAAGTGAATCCAACTTTCAGGTTTGGAGATGGCAAGAAAAGCGAAAAAAAAAAAAAAAAAAAAAAAAAAAAAAAAAACAATAATTCTTGGAAAAAATGCAGCGCCAATTGCTGGACAAATTAATGCCAGGGCTCCCCCATAGCATCCCTATGCAATATAAGGCAATTGACCCGGCAATTTTCGAGAACTTGTTTCGGCTCAAATATACATAGACACACACACACACACACCACACACACACACACACACACACACACACACATATATATATATATATATATATATATATATATATATATATATATATATATATATATATATATATATATATATATACATATATATCACTGAATGACTATTTGGACAAACATGGCAGACTCACCTGCGGTTCCTCCCCCCCCCCCCAAAAAAAAAAAAAAAATTTGAAGTGAATCTGGCTGACGGTTTTTAAGTAGTCGAAATGTAATCTACTCTAGACTTGCAATCCATATTCACATACATTGTAATCGACGATTTCGGATTTCTTTAATTTAACACCTTCCTATATATATATATATATATATATATATATATATATATATATATATATATATATATATATATATATATATATGCATACATACATACATACAGATTGAAATATCTAAAATCATTGGAACCCTTCCATATGATAAAACTGTATAGCGATCCACCAAATGGTAAATCGTCGCTGCGTTTGAAGTGAATCTGGTTAGCGCATTTGGAGAGGGAGTCAAAAATGTGAACTGCCATTGCAATTCCAATCACAACGTAATGAACGGAAATTAACAAACACGTACCTAAATTGACAATTCGTTAAAATCAGGAATCCAGAGTATCACCACCTACTGAATACGTATCTTAAACACTTCAACAAGCTTAATGTCCATAAAGTTTCAGAACAGCCTGAGTAACGGTTTTAAGGAAGTTGAGACTAGCGAAAACAAAATTCGTTAAAAATGTAGAAAAATTGCAGCGCCACCCGTTGGACATATAAAGGGAGGGAGGGGCGCATGTGTCCCTATAAAATCTCGAAGGAATTGGCCGGGGGGGGGGGGTGGAGAATGTCTTAAAGATTTTCATTAAAAAGATAGCAAAAGAAAAAAAAAAAGTAGCAATACCCCTCGAATATATTTGGAAGAAATCCACTCATAGATTCCAACCACATTTGAAGTGGACAAAGAGACGATGGAAGACTGACCATCCTAAAAGCTTAGCTCGCTAACAAGTCAGCTGACTTATATAAAAAAAAGAGCAGCAAAATTTAAGGTGGACGAGCGGTCGTGCTACATATATGTAAAATATAAATACTGTTTGTGTTGAAGCCTGGTTATCGATTCCTCGTTTTTATGGTACTTTGGCTCAAATGTTAACAGTTTCATAAACAAACAAACCTACACAGACTAGAACGTCAAATACCGGCGCTCAGCAATTAATATTCGCGGGTACAGGATCAACACGTGCACAAGAATTGGTTAATTTTTTAAAGAAGTATTACACATGGGAGGGAGGGTAGAGCCTTATTTTAACGGGTGTGACTATTTTGAATGGCAATCACTCAAAATATAAAAGATCGTGTCTTTTGTGATGGTTAAAGTGTCTGTGTCAACACACACTTTTCTGTTTTCCTAAAATTTCTTTCTTTCTTTCTTTCTTTCTTTCTTTCTTTCTTTCTTTCTTTCTTTCTTTCTGTCTTTCTTTCTTTCTTTCTTTCTTTCTTTTTTGTCTACGAGCAAATTTGTATGACACTTTTCTCGGACACTATTATACATAGAAACTCCAAACTTGGCATGATTGTACCTCCATACAAGGAGTTTGATCGTTTTATACAGAAGAACGAAGATGTTTAAAATTAAGCAAATTAGGGGTATTTGAAATTTTAAATCTTGAATATCTTCAAAAGTATAAGAGATAGAGATGTCATTCCAACTTTTACAAGAGTGTTATTGACCAGTGCGCATGTAACAAATTAAAAACAAAAGTTGTAGCTATTTAAATTATACTAGTTAGCAGCACTGGAAATGTTAAAACTTGAATATATTCAAATCTATTATAGATAGAAATGTTATTTTAACTTTAACTGGGGCGTTGTTGACCATTGCGCATGCAATGAATTTAAAACAAAAGTGGTAGCAATTTAACTTATGCTAATTAGCAGTATTCAAAATTTTTAAACTGTAATATCTTCAACACTACAATAGATAAAGATGTCATTCTAACTTCTACTAGGGGGTTGGTGACCGTTGCGCACCCAATGAATTAAAAATAAAAGTTGTAGCAATTAAAACTTGTCAAATAGCACCATTAGAAATTTAAAATCTTAAATAAATTCAAAGCTATGATAAATAAAGATGTCATTCCAACTTCTACTCCTGTGTCATGGAATAGTTGTACATTGCCATACCAATATGAAGACACACACACTACGATTTGCTATGCAGCAAATCATCTTTCCTAGTTTCTTTCTCTGTGCCTTGGATATTTTAACATCTTTTCCTAAAAAAGAAGAAGTTAAACTCCAGTCAAAATGAATGAAATACCAGATGGGTGAAAATTGATTCACCCGAAAATATGTTTACCAATTCTATGGCTGAGGGTGAATTATCTTTTTCCAGAGTGAATTTCAAAAGCGGTAAGTCACTACACATCACATGACCCGAACATTGTTTCCTGTTGCTTTGCTTTGACAACTTCACGCACCTGTCAGCATTATATCTTCCATTGATAGCCCGGCCTTTTTCAAGAGAGTCAATCGGCAGAATACCCTAGGAATCACAGTGGACTGAAGCCTTCACATTTTCAGCAGACGGAACCGACCTTTTTTTTTTGGGGGGGGGGGGTGATTCCGGATGCTTCCATTGTTAAGACTGAATTTTGGTTTTTGGTTCAAGGTGATGGATCCTGGTTTCATCCATAATTACAAATCGGGCTAAAAATCCCCAGGATATGCTTCAGAGCGGCATATATTGTCAGGGGACGCCAGGAATCTAACACGTTTCTAATCCGCTGTCGAGAGCTTTGACACCCATCTTACTGAAACTTTTGTCATTCCCATCTCTCTGGTGATAATGTGCTCACCCCTCTCATGAGACATGCCCACAACGCTGGCAATATGTCGAGTGGTCAATCGTGGATCAGCCATCATTATGTCATGCACCCGATCAAAGTTTTCGGGAATGGTTGCCGTTGAAGGCCTTTATAGACGCGTGTCATCGAGAAGGCTCTCTCCGCCACGCATGTATCCTGCAGCCCACTTCTCAACAGCAGAAAAGGAAGGGGCATCATCCCCAAAAGTGGAGACCATGTTGGCATGTACCTGTGTTGGAGTTAGCCCTTTTTGTTGCACGTACTTGATGAATGCCCTGTAACCAGTTTTGTCCATTTCTGGTGAAGGTCTAGTACAAAGACACTAATCACACTACATTTGAAGTTTATGTCTATGTTTCATTACATGATTGTACTTGGTGGTGGTAAAAGTTTGTTCCGATTCGATTGAGATAATACACTTAGGCCTAGAACTTTTCAGCCAGCCCTCGTACCTAAGCAGACATTGTCCGCATGGACTTAATGCTCCCGGCTGTCCTCTTTGAGGTAGATTGTACCCTTTCCCCCCTTTTGCTTTACTTGCTTGCACACCAAATGAAAGAAACAAATGAATCGATCAATGGCGTGGGCAGATGTGTAAACAGAATGCAGGTATTCGTACCTTTTTCTGTTACAAATGTAAATGTATTCATATCAGGTAATCCTCCTGTAAAATAAAATATCCGATTCGCTGCTTTATTTACAAAAATGACAATTCTTTTATTTACAACATAATATGTTGTTGTGATGGATCACAGAATATTTCGATCTGTCGTGTGTCAGCAAGAACCGCCACGCTGTAACCGGCCAAAACTGGCTGGATGTGAGCTGTCGTCTGTTTCAATGATTTTTCATTGATATTAATGGCAATGAAATCAGTTTAAAAGAAAGTGGAAGAAGTGCTTACACCTGGAAAAGCTGGTGACCAAAACTTCATTCGAGGAGAAGAGTCCAATAAAACAGAACGAAACCAGACGAAGAGAAGATATTCATCAACTTCAAGCATATGCCACATTCGATACTATTTGAAACTTGAGAAGAAATCCGAGTTGAACGTGTGATTAGATAGCACCGAACGCGTGCAATCAAATATGTTAATATCGCTTGGGAGGAAAACATGACGTAGATCATTATGTCAGTGGTCTCTTTTGAATCATGCAATGAGAAACCAGTTGGTGTTTGTCTTTGTACGGAACACGTTGACCTTTCAACATTCAAGAGGTTCAAGCTACCCTCACAATGCTGGGGTTTTGACTGCGTCAGCACCTTCGTAGGCGCGCTCTTTAGACAGCGTCTAAGCAATGCCGCCAAAACAAAGAAGGTTGCTCATCTGTTTTTATTTATTTATTTATTTATTTATTTATTTATTTATTTATTTATTTATTTATTTATTTATTTATTTATTTATTTATCTATCTATCTATCTATCTATCTATCTATCTATCTATCTATCTATCTATCTATCTATCTATCTATCTATCTATCTATCTATCTATCTATCCATTCATTCATTCATTCATTCATTCATTCATTCATTCATTCATTCATTTATTTATTTATTTATTTATTTATTTATTTATTTATTTGAACCAGGTATGTTGGCCTTTGTATAATAGTCCTTTAATGAGGATTTAGAATCTGAAACGACTATGGTAATTGTGGTTAGCACAAGATTTCTTTCAACTTGTATTGAAAGAGTTAACGAGACTATCAACACACAGCCTGACTGTACCTCCTAAGACAGCGACGTTATGACAAGACCACTGTGTATAAACAGCTTGACTTTATACCTCTACGAGAGCAACATTATGATAAGACCACTGCCAACTATAATCCCGGACACATAACATCATAAGCACGACCTTTCGACAGTACTTGTACTTCCAGAACGGTTAAGGCTATGAACAGATAAGAGTCCCCGGGAATTTGTGTACTATGTTTGCATATTGGAAATATACAAATGAAATCACAACACCGTGTATTGTTCACAAACTGGAGGGTCCAACACACTGAACTGTATAGGTTATTTCTCTTTAAGTCTGTTTTAACCGATTTCCGTTTCAAGAAAGTCAAAATACAATGAAAACGTGTTTTGGGATAGGATTGACAAACACTGGGGCCAAAATATTAATTGCCTGAAAAGAAAACGGTCGATCGGGAATGATTTGATGTGATAAAGTCAAATATTGCTCAGTCGTGAGTGACTGCTAGGTGAAAGGAGTCAAAGGTCATGGTAGTATGTCTGAAAAAAATCCCATAAAAGTGTATGCTCTCAGTACCAACAAAAAATCAATCAGTTACTTGAAACAAATTGTTAGTTCGGAAATAAATTTTGACTAGACAGCTGTTTCATGCACCTGCATTTGGGGAGGGCAATGTTTTTCACGAGGGTATTATCTCACCTGCAGTTAGAGCTACAATGAGTACATAGGAGTGTTCCCACCGTCCTCTGTTCCCGGCGGCCATCCTAGTATCCCAGATCCATTCGCCACACTTGCCAATCAGAGTTAAAGACGGTAAAT
This sequence comes from Hermodice carunculata, assembly GCA_964020975.1. Taxonomy (NCBI): domain Eukaryota; kingdom Metazoa; phylum Annelida; class Polychaeta; order Eunicida; family Amphinomidae; genus Hermodice; species Hermodice carunculata. The sequence continues at coordinate 542,154 of CAXHWN010002425.1, read as the reverse complement.
CCACACCTCGACCTGCCGCTACTCCATGTCTGCCCGGCCCTGGCACTATCTATCCTAAGAGCCAGCAGAACCACCTCCGACACATAAGAGTCACAAGAGAGCGTAATGATTAGAACACGAAGTATACTGGTGGTTGGATGAAGCTCTGTGTAAATCTCCAGCTAGCACGCTCGTGGCTGAGCCCACATAACTAACTGTTCGTAGTAACTAACACAGGCTGTCCCGAAACCTGATCTGTTTGGCGTCGCAATACATTAGACACAGTGCACAGCGAGTGCCCCTGCAATGCCATACATTTACTGGCATTGTGGAAAGCTTTAGTCCATTTGCTTCTTGGGTTCCACCTTCAGGAAAATGCACTGCCATTATTATTAGAATGTCACGTTTGATCTCTTCACTTCAGCTGCCATCTATAAGATACATACAAATGCTTTGCTTAGGTGTGTTCGCGCGCGCTTGTTTGGGATATTTTTTTAATATCATTCAATGGCTAAAGACGTAGCGATATTTCATTTGATATATCAAATTAGTTTCCATCAGACAAGACTATATGTGAACAATGCGCCGACAGACGTCGTAATCAAATGTAATCAGACCGCAGTAAAACCGTTACGGTGTTTCATAACATGTGTTACAGGAAAACTTGCTGGACCAGAACTGTACTAATGCATTATCAAACCTGCAGTCTCACCAAAGTACAGGAAATCTTGCTGGACCAGAACTGTACTAATGCATTATCAAACTTACAGTCTCACCAAAGTTGCGATCCCGCACTATGAAAAAAAAACAAAAACAAAAAAAAAAATGTAATATTATATGCCATAGTGGTTCCCACATTACATATAATAAATGTATGGTCATGGTGGTTCCCACATTGCCAAACATTCGTACCAGCATCCCAATATGATGACGTACCAATGTGTCAAATTTGATATGAGGTTAAGGACATGAACCTGTTTAATGAGCATCTAGCGATTACAGCAATCCTTGTCCAAACAGTAGATATTCTTGGTTGAATGCAATATTTGCATAAAATAATTTCGCGTACTAGTCTTCAGCTTCAAATGAAATATATCATTCATATTAATAAGTGATATACTTTTTGAGCTTATCTAAGTACCGAGCGAAAAAGAGCAGGAGAGATTCTATTGGAATGTTATTGTGAATTTGAGGCATACTATAAAGGAAACTGGCTGAAATAAGGGCGGCGGCGTGTTTTGTAAGGCCGAATTTAATTTGCATTCAGAGATTACCTACTTTCAGGCGCTGTCCCAATTTAGAACACGAGTTTCGCACGCAAGTGGTACATGGTATGGCTTGTCATTTTTATGATGCACTGTTCATCAGAACTCTTAAGAATATAAAAATCCCAAGAAAGCAAAAAAAAAAAAAAAAAAAAAAAAAAAAATTAATTAAATAAATAAATAAATAAATAAATAAATAAATAAATAAATAAATAAATAAATAAATAAATAAGTAAATAAATATATAAATAAGTAAAAAAAAAATAAATAAATAAATAATAATAATAAAGTAAGACCACTTACAAATTTAAAGCCCATTGTTAATTATACAATAGTCACAGGAGCAAAAGTGGCTCCTTCCCCGTGTAGCACTGAGTCTTACCTCACGCTCATCTCCCCTCCCCCCCGCCAAAAAAATAAAAATAAACAAATAAATAAATAAAAAACACAAACAGGCGTAGATCCCTTTACGCTCCACAGGCAATCCACCCATTGTCTGTGGCTAAACCGCCACCTTATTTAATCACTTTCATCACTTTTGATGGCTAAATTTCGAAAATTATAGGATTCAACAGACAAATGGATTTATCAACGGCGTATCAGCGAGAAACCGACAAGCATGTGTCCCAGCGTTTAATTCTCAGAACGCCCTTTTACGGCGCTTAGTTTCCTTTACTTTATATTTCAATTAACAACTCTCTTGAATTTTAAGAAAAAATGAACATGAAAAATAGATGAATGAGTAAATAAATAATATATAGATAGATAGACAGACAGACAGATAGATAAATAGATAGATAGATAGATAGATAAATAAATAGATAAGTAAATTAGATAAATAAATAAATAAATGAATAAATAAATAAATAAATAAATAAATAAATAAATAAATAAATAAATAAATAAATAAATAAATAAATAAATAAATAGATTATTATATCAATGAATGATGTCACACAAGTTGTTGTCCATAATGGGGAGCCTTAGTAAAGTTATATGAACCAGTGTTACGCACCAACATACGGAAAATGTAGCTAATTTGAACACAGAATGATGGCTTCGAATTTGAGCTTACACAACGGTATCGCAAATCAATTTTATCCCGCGTATGCATTAAGAAAGGACTTGACTTATCAAAATGCATTTTTAAAACAAAGTGGTTGTTTAACTTTAATTGAAACCCTACTTTGTTACATAACTATAACAATCATTAACCAGACACACAAACAAACCCCTATCTCTGGCTGCAGTAAATGTACCTAAAAATTGATTAAATGACGTAAAGTGGTGTTTCATAAAAATAGTTGCATCCTATTATGTAATTGCGCGTGTTTTTGTCTTAATTTTCATTCTTCTAAGTAAAGTCATGCTTGTAAATTGTGTTAATCAAAAGAAGACAGCGGCCAATGTATCACAATAAGAGAATGAAATAAATAAAAATGATTTAAGGTTCAGAGGCGAATTCATGTCTGATATCCTTTGCGACAGGGACCCAGTGTCAGGCACACTCCCTAACCCGTTGGTAGGTTCTGCTACACGCAAAGGAGACCAAGCATGAAAATATCACAATTTGTAAAAATTGCCAAAAATATAAAAGTCATAGTTTTATTTTAAAAAGGTATTTATAAGACAATAAAAAGTCAAGAATCCAAGCTCCATAAGGTTTTGGCGGGATATTTGCAACATTATTCAGAGTAATATTCAGGCACACTTCATTACATCCTCTTGATTCAAGATTTTGTATAAAAATCTCTTTTGCGAAGACAAAATCTACAAACTTACAACAAATGCGACTAAAACGTAAAACCTGTGCCAATAAAGCATCATAATCAATGCTTTCAGGTATGTTGCCTTCAGGGAACGGATAACTGACTACTTCAAAGGACCAAAAAGAAAAACAAAATCATGTTTGCAAAATGTTTGGATATCAAATCTAGTATTAGAAACGTGAAAATCCAAATTAAGAAGACAGCTTTATCTTTAGCACCAGTCTTGGGGAAGTCTTGCTTTGCCCTAAAGTAAAGGTACGAATCGAATATGGTTGCATTTGGTATTTCCACGAATTCTTTTTCTTTCTTTCTTTCTTTCTTTCTTTCTTTCTTTCTTTCTTTCTTTCTTTCTTTCTTTCTTTCTTTCTTTCTTTCTTTCTTTCTTTCTTTCTTTCTTCTCTCTTTTTTCTTTCTGCCTCCTTTCTTTCCTTCTTTCTCTCTTTCTTTACGACCACATTTGTGTCCCGTTTTTCTCAGACACTACTTTTGCGAAAAAACACCAAACTTGTCATGATGACTGACCTGCCAGTGAAATTGTGCATCTCATTTGCAATATTCATGATGTTTGAAATTAGGCAAATTAGGGGCAATTAAGATTTTAAAAGCTCTATACCTTTCAAACTATTGCATGTGGACACGAAATTTTGATGTGCATAATATATCGGTTTGTGACACCGCCAGTGTAATGGAGAGGAAGAAGCCTTGAATTATGTTAATTACGGGCATTGTGAAAATTTAGAAGTTGAATATGTCCAAAACTATTCTACATAGAGATGACATTTTCACTTCAATTTATAGGTTTTTAATCAGAAGTACCTACAGCACTGAAAACTGCTAAGGTCATCCCTCTTTTCAAGAAAGAAAACAGAAATTATGTAGGCAATTACAGACCTGTATCTATGTTACCAGTATTCTCAAAACTTTTTGAGAAAGTAGTACATGCACAATTTTATGACTACCTGAGTAAGAAAAACCTCATTTACAAATATCAATCAGGTTTTCGAACATTTTTCTCTTCGGAGACGGCTCTTTGCTATTTATCAGATCTAATCAGAGGAAATATGGACAAAGGCTTGTACACAGGTATGGTTTTAATTGATTTACAGAAAGCCTTTGATACAGTAAACCACCAGATTTTGTTGTACAAATTGGAAGCAATTGGGGCAGATAAATCTGTCGTCAAGTGGTTTCTATCATACTTGACAAATCGTGACCAATTTGTCGCATTAAACGGATCAATATCCAACAAAGGACCCATCACATGTGGAGTCCCTCAAGAATCAATTTTGGGTCCTTTGCTGTTTATTCTATACGTCAACGACATGGAGAGTAGTGTAAATTGCGAACTCTTTCTATACGCGGATGAATCGGCTCTTGTAATTTCAGGAAAAAGTGTTATTAAAATTGAACATAATTTGAATGAAAATCTAACATCACTTTACAAATGGCTAGTAATGAATAAATTGTCGCTACATTTGGGAAAGACCGAAAGCATATTGTTTGCCACAAAACATAAATTGAAAAAGAATCAGAGCCTGAGTATTGTGTGTAATGGTTCGAATATCGAGGCGAAATCAAGTGTGAAATATTTAGGTTTAGTTATGGATCAAGATTTATCAGGACACACCACTGGGACCAATTCCATTAAGAAGATAAACAGTGGCTTGAAATTTCTGTACAGAGAGGGATATCTGTTTAACACCAGAGAAAAAAAAAATTGCTGTGTTCAACTTTGCTTCAACCATTTTTCGATTATGCATGCATATCCTGGTACTGGGGCCTCAAAGCAAATTTGAAACATAAACTGCAGACAGCACAGAACAAGATGGTCAGATACACATTGTCTCTTGATGCAAGAGATCATGTGGGTGCAGACAATCTTGTCCTGTTAAAATGGATGGATGTTCCCTCAAGGGTCAAATTTTTGGCGTTAAATCTTCTGTGCAAAATCAGTCAATCTCAAGCTCCAGAATATTTCTATGACCTTCAGCTTACAAAATCTACCCGTTCAATAAATACAAGACAGAGTCAATTATCCTATGTCTTGCCACTGGTGGGGAGTCAAGGAAAGAACACTTGTATATATAACAGTGTGAAATTGTGGAATGGACTTCCATATGAGATCAAAAGTTTGAGATCCAGAGACTCCTTCAAAAAAGTGTGCAAAAGATATTGTTGGGACAAAACGAAAGCCGAAGAAGCATCTGAATATATTTAAGTGTCTGAAGATGGACTGGGCCCTCGGGGTAGCAGGAGCTATCTCTGTTACGTCCAGCCATCAGTTAGGACTATGTGCGTAAGGTGTATATTTTTTTTAATTTTTAATTTTTTATTTTTTTAACAGATATTTATATTTTTAAAAGAAACATCGTGAGAGCTTTGGGAAACTTTTGTAACCAGAATCTGCGATATCTAGCTACGTCATTGCTCTGTAGGTGGCGGCACCCTATCGGGTTGCTACCCTGATTTTATACATATATTACTGGTACAATTCTTTTTCGTTTTTAGTAATTATATATATATTAGGTGGGGTTTTTTTTATTGAAAGATTTTACATCTTCAAAGTGATATTTTTATTGATATTGATAAATCATTTTATATTTAATATATCTGGGACCGCTATGGAAATAAGCCAAGCTTAATTGCTAGCTTTTTAGCGCTATTCCCTTCATATAGTTTCAGGTTATAATGTGCTTTATTTCTTTTACTGGTTATGACGCGTATTTATATTTTAATGTCGTACTGTCTTATGTTTAGCTGTACCTGATCTATATGATGAATAAAATCAATCAATTAGCAAAGCCGCATCCAATGAAACATGGACCAAGTGTTAAGATTTTAATGTATGGAAATTACTTGACTAGGCACAAATTTAAATCTTGTGTGGTTTCAAAACTATTATATATAGAGATGCCATTCCAAGTTCGAATTATGGGTTTGTGACATAGCTGAATCTAATGAACCATGATGAAAAATTGTACAATTTCACTTTATGCAAATAAGATGAATATACGAAATTTAAATCTTGAAGAACTGTTATAGATGAAAGTGCCATTCAAACTTCAATTTTCACGCACGGGACTTAGCCGCATTCATTGAAACATAAACCAATATTGTAGGCTATCCATTCATGCAAATTAGGCAAATACTCAAAATTAAAATGTTGAATGAATTCAAAACTATTATAGATAACGGTGTCATTCAAATTTCAGCTTATAAGTTTGTGACATGACCACATCCAATGAACCAGAAAACATACATTACAGCGTTTTAATTCATATAAATTAGGCTAATACAGAGAATTTAGTTTACGTTGAGCAAGGGCAAAGTGTAGCATTTCAGACCGTTCCAATTGTGCAGGCATTTGGGCATATATGCTGTGAAGTAAATCTTCTTTTCTTTGTAAGATGTAAGCGCCCCTAGCGCCGAGTTTCAACGCCACATGGAGAACCGACGAGGAGGAAAGGCATTGCTTCTTGTTGTTAACTGTGACTGACTACCGCCTGATGGCACTGCAGTGATTGAAATTCCCAAAGGAGGTGGTTCCTTGGATACATGGGAAATCAGATCCACTGTGTCTGGGAAAGTAGCCAAAAACGATGAGGGGATAAACCAGCGTTAGCACTATGTTGGGAAGACGATAATTTCTCCCAAATCACTGCTTACACTTAACAGGTAGAACCAAGGCCTGCCCTTTTAGTCAACTGTCTATTTACTCTATGACGTCTGCGCCTACACAGCAGCGTATCTATATTAAACATTTAATACGCGATTTGTGGGGCAAAACAACCGCACGGAAAGACTTATTCACGACCACCTCAGTATCGCTATTCTCTATAGGAACAGCATAAGGTTAAATTCGTTTAGCTATTTGAATTTTTAATGTTTATGCAGCAATGCTACAGACGTATGAGGCATTAAACGATTACTGTCTTCTAAAGGAAAATTATTTTAATTAATTTTAGCATGAATTCAGGCTCAAGGCCAAAAAATATACATCACCGGCAGCCACGGAGCTACTCTTGATCACTTGAAATACAAATTACCAATTTATATAAAGAAATCATAAAAAAATGAACTTATCTTAATATATATCCTATGGTACATGGTTTAAGATTGACTCTAATGTGGTATTATACAGAACAAAAAGCGGTTGCTTGTTAATGTGTTAAAACCAATTTATTTATGGCTATTATGATAAAGTATTTAATAAATAATTCATCTTGTGATTTTCAAACATATATTTTTATAGGCAAATTCGTATACAAAGTAAACAAATCAAATGAATTAATATAACGATAATGGTCTGTAATGGCAGTTTTACAAAACGTACTCTCATTACCTAAATTGATATATACGTTATTATGGCAAATTTAAGCTTGATTCATTAGAATTTATATGTAATTTAGAAATCCTAAAGAAAACAATGATTGTCGAGTCTTTATCAGATATTTATATGTAAAATTATTCTATTAGCATTTTCTTTATGGACTACATAAATATAGTTACCTTTTGCATCTGAAGACGTATTTACACCAAGTTCCTTTCCTTTCTTCTTTTTTTTTTTCTTTTTGAAACATGGGTATAATATTTTTGGCAAACAAGGCCAAAATTATTTCTAGCCCTTATCAAGGTTCCATATCATTTTTTTGCTGGAAATCTTGTATAGCAATGGCAATTTCAGAAATTGTAAGATTATCAGGAAAATTACCTTTCATTTTAGGATGACCGTGTCTAAAGTTGATTCCTTGGTATTCTTTTAATATTTGATGACCAACCCTTGAATGAACTAAATTCGATTTTTTTTTCTTTTTACCCCTGTTTTGAACAATACTCATGCAAATGCTTACAAATATCACTATAAACAATGCCAATGTTACGTTACGGACACACATGCGGGTTTTTTGTTGTTGTTGTTTCTTTGTCTTTTTTTTATTTACGGTTCAGTGATACATTCCGCAAAATAGTTAGATCTCCCGTGAAGATATATTTGTCAAGGGGGTCCAAAAAACCATGTGTCACATCGAATTCGTGCTGACCAGGGTTTTGTCATCACAAACGCTGAGTTTGAAAAGTATATTTGAAACATAACGTCACTTGACATGTAAAGATCGAAAGAATGAACCAGAATTGAGCACGACGGATCGCTGTATTATTGTTATGGTGCATGTACTATTTCATACTTGGACACATTGTTCAGAACTTGATAAAATATTTTTCAAAGGTCCAAAGCAGTTTCTTGGATGCTGCAGTACTTCTTACTAACGTACGATATATTAAAGTAAATGTGTCAAGGGATTCAGCAGTGCTTACTAACGTACGGGATATCATAGTCAATCTGTCAAAGGCTTCATTAGCTCCGAATAACGCGCCAAATATCAGAGTCCATGTGTCAAATGCTCCAGCTTCCTCCAGTTAAATGTCAAGCGGGTGCCTTAGGCACCAACAGGATGCGATTTAGCACCTACATGTTTTCGGATCCTTTCACTCTCATTTTCAACAAAGGGCGATACGCTTTGATATTGACAGAATCATACAAGATCCATTGCCTTTGTAAACCAACGATTTATTCAATTGCCAGACAGCCTACAGATGCAGAGACCTCAAGCATGGCCCAGGTAAACAGCTTCCTGTGTGCGCGCCCAATGCGCGCCCAGAAAATTCGTTTTCTCGAACAAGGCTTGGCACTGGAGGAGTCAATAGGAATGGGCTATCGATAATAGTATACATGACAAAAGTGCACAGATACTTAGACCACTTTTTAATGCACCAGTTCCTCATATCCGTATGCATCGGTTCCTCAGAAAGCCAAAAATACCAGTCATAATACACAGCGACACCGGTATGTTCCTCTGCTTGGTTATTTTCAGACAGGCTGTCTTTGCTAAATGTACACTGGGCTAGGCACAACGTCACTTTTATAAATACATGAACAGATGATAGCTATGAAACACGTCCTAATAGTTACCAGCTGAGGACACCAGGCTGCATGCCCTGTCTTCTAAAATTACGGATTTAACATGATAATAACCGAGTTATAATTTCTCGAACTCATCGAACAGAGTCAGTTATAAGAGCGAACACACAGTATGTAGTCATTGGTTGGTTGGTTTCAAGTGGTGATATTGGTAGTCTGTCATATTTCAGTGCCTTAGACTTGAAGTATATTGTTTTAATATGCATTTGTTTTACAACATAAGCATGCAAGTATGAAAATCTACCTGTGCATGTCACCTCAGGTAAAAAAACGACAATGGTTTGCCATGTTATTCATTTTTTCCCACAGAGCAATAAATTTTTCATTGCCTTTGAATTGTTTTTTCCGTGTTAAATGACCCATGTGGTGCCGATTATTTCATCAATGAATCGATGGAACAAATCCTGTTTAGCTCAGTGTAAAGGCATTTTACGCCAGATCCATCAACCACATGCACACCTTATGCAGCGATGTCAGTTGTGATTTCGCAAGTGCAGACAGGTGTGCCGGTCCAAGATATATACTTCCGCTCTGAAAGCACTGCTTGGTTAGAAAGCGCCCGAACACTTGATGGTACCACGCAAACAACTGACGTGTGTGTGTGTGTGTGTGACAGTTCGCTCACTCTTTGAGCCTGTCACTGATATTGTGATCTGTCCCGGTTGTCTTCCTTGACCCCAGTTTTCAGAGACAGAAAAAAAAGTAAAAATGACAATGGAATTATCATTTTTTGTTTGTTGTTTTTATTTATGTCTTGTGTTTGTTTTTTTTTTTTTTTTGTTTGTTTGTTAGTTTTTTTTTCCAAGCGCTTAGCTGTTTCAGTATGCGAATGCAGAACTGAGGCTCCCAGTGAGCATCGACAATGCACTTAAGTCAGAGGTGCCTACCCAATACACAGGCAGAAATTCCAGAGGTGCTTCTAAATCAAAATGTATTTGAAAGAAACTGTGAAAATGTACAGCAGGTCTTTCACACCTCTGTAATTGAGAGACACTGACGTGCAGGAATATTGATTTTCCATCAGTTACTCCAGAAGCTGTATTTCGACCTCACGCAATCAAATAAATCTTGAAACTGGGTCAGAATCAATTTCGAAAGACTAATGCAACGATTGCCTCGGGGGAAGCTGCATTAAGTGTTGAAACCTGGCGGGTGTTTTGAATTATTATAGGGAAAACTAGTTTCTGCATCCAGGATTTGCGGAGGTAGATGAAGCAGTTTACTTTGGCACATACTTTTCCAGTGTCTAAAACCACCAGTTACCCTTTGCAGGTGACTGCCTGTCTGAAGTCAGGAGTGCAATTTGTTTCTTGGCATTGGTATAGGAAGATTATCTTTTGGGTGGTGTGGGTGGGGGTGGGGGGTATTCTTGAAGCTCTTTGCTGCCATTGCTGGGTACAAATGTATGAGTATAGGTAATGTTTTCCGAACTATCTAATCAACCAGATCACCAGGGAAACTTTTAAAGAACCTTTGCGATTGTATCATCAAACTTGCCATTATAGGTTGAAAGTGGCTTCGTTTCAACTTTGTTAATTTGTGCATGACATTTACTGGTCAAGGTTAAAACCACCTAGATCCTTGTTGTTTTACAATGATTATAGATGGACGTTAATTTGTGCATGGCATATGTCTTAAAACGGGACCTAACAGACAATAGCACTGGTCAAGAGATGTCATTTGACCTACTGTGACCATGATATATGCTCAGAATAAGGTCAGGTGAACTCTTTGTTCACCAGTACAATTGACAGGTCACCCACAGCGGGTGACCTGGTAGCCTTGAACCTCTGCTATCATCGCCAAGCTGGCCACTTATCTTCCAGCTGAACATTTTGCAATAATGAGAGGCGTGCATTGAAATATCTAAATTTCATAAGATCTAACCAAGATAAATCACGTTTATTTTTAATGCCAGAAAGCGTACAAGGCATAGGAAGCTTATAAAGTGTAGTTACTTCTGATATGGCTGTATCTACATCCGATAATTAGATCTGTTGGGTAAAAGGCGGAGGAGGACTTGAGGTTGACGTCTGTGCACTTAAGGACCTGCACAAATACTGTTATTGTGTATCAGCTGGAGCCGAGGCCAATACAGCCAATGGGGCAAGTGGGCCGTTTACAGGTGGCCGCAGTGACTGACACAATCACAGAATAAAATATTACATTATATTACGTTAATTTATATTGTCATGCTTCTATTATTGTATCTAGATGTAACAGCCAAAATAGCAACCTGCTTACATCATGCATTGAATACTTCATGCTTGTTACCAGCTTGCAGATGTTGTCATGTTGTGTATTGTAATTTGTACTGCTATATTATCATGTTATCTATCACATAGTTTGGCTGCGTTTATATGTGTGTGCTTGTTTTGTTTTGTTTTGTTTTTGTTTTTGTTTTTTTAATTTTTTTTTAATTTTCTTTTTTTCTTTTTGTCTTTTTTGTTTGTTGTAATTTTTTTTAATTGGGCTACCAGTTACGTTTATGGTGTACATGCGCTATAATTACTTGCTGCATTCCCCTGTTATGTACCACTTAGACGGATTAAGTTTCCATGTTTGAATTGGTTTGTCTAAATGCAACATTCTTACCCAGATTGCCTACTTAATATGTACTCAATGGTCCTATACCTTCCTTGTGTAACAACTGTCACTCGCGATCCCTCTTTTTCTTTCTTTTTTTCTCTTTTTATTATTTGGTTTGTTTTTTCTTTCTTGTTTTTTTGTGGGTTTTTTTTTGTATGTATGTTACGTTTTTAGTTACAACGCTCCTGCATCAAATTACATCCCAGCGTATACTACCTAAACCCATTTTACCGTCGATTTCCTTAAAACACCAACACGTCTTGCAGGAAGTAAGCTTGAACTGCCACTCGTATTTCCACCCTTAGCTTTTTTTTTATTTATTCTCAAAACGTAGATCACTTTTGGTGCACCCCCCCCCCCCCGCCATCCTGTTAGAGCTTCTAGTTATTAGCATTGATCAATGCAGATAGTCCTATCTTTTTTAAAGAGTCATCTCAGCCACTGGCCCTGTCACTATCGGAAATGGTTTGCTCAAGAACACAGCTTCGTCGAACTGCAACTCCCTCACTAAACTATTTTAATTTCTTGGAACCAAGCTTACTTTCAAAACTAATGGAAGCGGTCGAATGAATGCCTTATTTTAAAAAAGAGTGGAACAGACAGACAAAAAGTACCTATCGTCAAACATCATCACTTTTCAATGTTTCCAATGTCTTTGAACGGTTAGTCCTTGATATTGTTTATGATGTGATTCTATCACTTAGCCTGTCTACATACTCCACAACATTGCTTATGGCCTTTTGCTGTCCAATGAAGCGAAATTCACGATGTATCTGCACCCTGTGATAACGTGTGGCACCCCCGCTCCGTTTACAAAGTCTGGCAGCTTGGCTTATGAGACCATCTGGTTGCCTGGATAGAAAGCTACCTGTCCAACTGATCTCAAAGGCTTGCTGTTCACGGCCAGTCATTTTTGTGCATACCGATCAAAGCCGGTATTCCTCAGGGTTCCATTCTTGGCCTACTCGTATTCTTGGTTTACATTAACGATCTTGTTGATAATCTTACATTTGATGTCCGTTTGTTTGCTGATAATATGATCAGCAAACAAACGGACAATACATGAATACTAAATACAAATCTTTCATTAGTGTATTACTGCGAAAAGCATCGGTGTCTCATAGTCAATGATAGTTTTATCTCCTATTTTCCTGTATTTTCCTGTTAATCAATGTTAAGCCTCAGCCCCTGTCTGTCTGGGTGGGTTCCCACACCTGGCACAGATACCTAAACCAATCTAGCTCTTATGCTGAATCATAAATTGCCTTGGCTCACATCGCGAGGATTGTAAATGAAGCCAGTCAGTGATTTTCTTTACGTCAAAGATTCATGTCTCGCAAACCTCTCGCCAAGCTTTTTTGTTCTCTTCTTAGTTCAATCATTGAATATCCGAGCAGACGTACAATGCATCAATGCAGCTCCATACGCCCTATGAATTTCAGAACATCTTGCATGGAACATTCATTTCGCGCAGATGTCATCAAACAAGGGAATAGTTATTCCTCAGACATAAGAGATTTTCTATCTATTCAAATCTTTAACTACAAGTTAAAAATAACACTTCTACCCAGAGAGTCTGCTCACTACTTTCATTGACATGTCAGCATCTCACACACAATTGCATCTGGGACTTTCTAAAGTAAATCACGACCCAAGGGCAATGTGATTCCTTGACCTGCATATGCCTGCACTTACCCTAGGGAAGACCTCAAACATTTTGATTTTGCTGTCTAAAGTACAATACGTCAAGGAAAACAAACAAACAAACAACAACTTGTAACTTTATTATCCCATTGATTACTCGCGGGTTTTGCGCCGACATGTCCGTTCATGTCGCGAGTGACAGACTGACCAAGGCTGGTATGTATGTAGCTTTTCAAAATTTCAGTGTTGACTCAAGACGTTTCAGCGATTAATGTAACTCGTAACTTGGTAGTGATGATACTGGTTTGGAGCATCTTATTAGAATATTTATATATTTATTTACGTTTCAGTCGTGTTTCGGATACATTTATAGATTTAGCATTTAGAGATAAATTTACTAACAATAAACTCATATGAAGAGGTTATGAAATAAAGTTTTTGAACAAATATTTTAAAACGTTTCATACCGACATCCAGAAATAAATATTGAAATATCGCTTCTCCAATTTGAATAGGTACTTGCACTCTATTACATCATATATAATTGAAATGTCAAAAATTTCTTATATACTACACAGTTATATTTTTCATACCGGTATGTGTTTTTCACCTCCACATGGGAGTAGATAACATAGAAAGCAGTTTTTTTTAAATAGTACATTTTATGGTTTAATAACTACATGCCTGGTTTCCTCTGTGTGGAGTAGAAACTACCTATGTGTTGGGAGAAAACCTCGAGCTGTGTCCCAGCTGCATAGGGTATCGGACATACGAATTCTATTGTAACATTTTTTTCTAGCTTGACTTAGCAATTTAGATATCTACATAGAACTGCTCATTTGTTTAGATTTTAGATATAATTAGTAAGATTTTAGTTAAAATAATAAAGAAAAAATTAAATAAATAGTTGCTCCAAAAGGTACACTATTCCCCACCGCCCAGCCCAACCCCGCTCCCAACCCGTAATGCATCTCAGACGATTAGAGACTGTAAGTTAACTTGCCTTATGACGGAAATTGCAGTTGAACGTTTCCCACTGATGGCCCATTTATTACATTCATTTGGCTCTTTAAACCTTGAAGTTCCAAAACATTTTCATTAAATGCACTGCAATTGATGATTTATTAATGCAGATCTAGTCATTGATAGTGATTGCATTGGTTGTGAAATAGAGCGAGTTTATAATAAATAGGTCCATTTTTATTAGTGAAACAGAAGAACGTTGATCCGACCAGTTTTCAGGTGTAACGCAATTAATGACGTGACTCTTTTACTTCACATCGTTACATTTCCGTTTCACTTGACGTTAAAGAGCTGGCTTAATTTATTTTGTCTGATCACTCCGTTAGGTAGACCTAGTCAGGTCTGTTCTGAGACCAAGCGCTCTAGGTAAGTGTGGGGTTTATCATATTTAATTGATTTTATGATTCAATTTTGTGTGTGATAACATCTGTGTTGTCCTGTGTGCCTCGTATATATTAATGTGTCACCCCTTGTGTACAGATGCCATTCCGATTTTCTTGGTCTCCACATCAGACTCCCACGGTGATGGTATCGAGTGCCAACCAGTTTTTCGAATTTTTTGGTTAATATCATGGATGTCTGTATCTGTTGGTGGATCAACATCACCCTGTCGTGGGCTTTTCCTGCCCAGTTTTGCTTTTGTTGGACGCGCATTTTTACGAAGGGCTGTTAGTGTTTTCATCTTACGTGATTTGTCCAACAGAGGCATGCGTAAATTTACTTTCACTGCAAACACATGACAGCATGCTCCTCTTGCATTGCATGTGCAAGTTTCTTTTCTTTTACGGCCATTATTGGTAGTATCTGTTTCCGATACAACAAAAACTCCATGCCTACTACTATACGTGATATTTCTATAAGACACTATGTTTAAAGCACGACTGGCGACTAAATGGAATTACAACCTATCTATTTTTTTTTTTTCATTTTGTAGAATATAATTATGCTCCCTGATGGCATGCTCAATATTTTTGAGGTGAGACACCGTAGGAATTGTCATTGCCCGGAACTGTTCAATAGGTATCATGTATCGCAAGCTTTACATTCTATAGGTACCGATAACAGCTCGACTAGTGCCTCTTGCCAATTTTGGAAATCTTTCAGTAACCAGGTGAACCCCCTCACTTTGACTGATGTAATACAATTGTTGTGGTCAAAGTAAGAAGGAGCTAATGGTTGGACTGACCATTTTTCCAAAGTCATCATCACGGGCCACCCAGCGATTCTCAAAGCACAGAAGGAATGATTTGCTCCACTTTGTCTGTTTTTTGTGATAAGAGTTTATCACAACCGGGCCTTCTTTCACATTGAAGAAGGTCTATAATCTCCATGACATAGAAATCGGCTTCATTCTGATTGCTGCCATCATGCTTGATCCATGATTTGATGTCTTTCATCATGTGACGCCAACAACCAGCCCCCCAAAAGATAACGTTGACAATAGCCTTTTCCTTATCGGTCTTTGTAGGCAGGCTTTTCATTTTTAATGTTGATATTCCAAAATCGTCCATTAAAATGTTAAAAAGTTTCTGATGGGATTTTTGTAGTTTGCGTTCGTGTAGAAGGAAAAGTAGAGACATGACGGGGTTATCTTCAAAAGAGGTGTGGCGAAATAAAACCGGGGACACATAAAATTTACATAGCTGGAAGGTTTTGTCGCAGAATAGCAACATCCCGTTGTGTATTAATGCATTCTTTACATTCCAACACCATATCCAGAGAACCACAAACAACAACCAGATCTTTATAAGTAGCAATGTAGTGAACAAATTTTGTGTCATGCGCAATACCATGTATGTTCATGATCTCATCTTTAGAAATTCGCTCTCTGCTTTTAACCTTAGCTTTAATGCTCTGTATTTGTTTTACATTTGTAGGCTTTGTAGTTGCTTCATGTGTGCCATTTTGTTCCTTGATGTTTGCTGCTTGTGCATTGTTTGCTGCTTGTGAATGAATTTTCATCTAGTTGTGATTGTGCGTTGATGTTTGCTCCATGTGATTGAGCGTTGGTTTTTACTAATTGCGATTTTGCATTTATGTTTGCTTCTTGAGAAATTGTCTCTGATTCAGAAGTCAACTTTTCTTGTGAATTTCTGTCTAGTTGTGATTGTGCGTTGACGTTTGCTCCATCGATTGTGCGTTGGTGTTTGCTACTCGTTAATTTATCTCTGATTCAGAGTCAACTTTTTTCTTATGAAGAACATGTGGTTGTTTGCTTTAAACTTCGCTCTCAGAAGCTCTCATCGCCGTAGTTTGTCTCCTGAAGAAAAGCTTTGTTTGTTTGGGGGAATTTCCATGGGACTCGCGTGACGGAATTGATATTTGGTGGTTTTCCATGTAGTGGATCACGATGGTCTCATTGGTGTTGACTTTAGTGAAGACATATTTTCTGAATTCTTTGGATGATTTTTCCCCGACAGATATGTAGAAATACTATTTTGACACTTTTGGGGAACTTCTTGGCAGTTTAGTGGTCCCTTAATTAATCCATTTATGGTCGTCGGCCCGCCAGTCTTCAGTGTTGGGTGACGTGTACACATATACTACACCTCCTGGTTTCAATACGAGAAAAAATACTTATACAAATATTTGCAGTTGGCCTACATAGAACTTTTTTGTATTCATAACAATATATGGGTTTGCAAGCGCACTGTCAGGAAATATATTATTCTATTTGTATATTACACATGGCATGTTATTGTATACTATACATGTATGTATTTATAAAGATATATGAGCTTGTGTATACACTGTTAGGAAAACATCTTATTCTCTACATGTATCTGCTCCTGATGCAACAAATACATACTGCTATTAGTGCTGTTTCCAAAGTGTATTTATAATAATATTCGTATATGTTTTTGTATATGCATTCAAATTATTTCTAATAAAATTAATTTGATAATATGTCAATAGTTTATGCTGTATTGTATTCAAATTATTTAAAATATGCTGAGAAGGACAATTCAAGTCATACCTTTAGGTCGGAATGGGATTGAAGATATATACAAATCCCCCTTTTCATTGCTCCCAGTGCCTCTGTGATACTTAAAACGTCGCTCCGCTGCAAACGCTTGTGTTGTTGAAGCATGGCTTCTGCCATTTTAACAATTTCACACAATTACAAATTACAATTTTAATTTTTTTGTTTATGCCAAAAATGTGTCTTGTTTCAACCGAAATGCAGGCTTAAATGAAGTTACTTGGGAAACACTAACGTAACTTACAGCCGTATGACGATTATGGGCCTATTTTATCACGTAACAACGCATGGATGGGACAAGCTTTGTGGAACTTGATTTGACTATTCAATAGACCCTCTCGTCACGTTCTTAATCAGACAAGACCTGAGAAACTTGTCAAGGCAAAATTTCACATTGTAAGAAATGCTGCATTGGCACTAAATACAAAGTATGTATTTAACAAATTTTCTTCGTTTTTGCGGGACTTTATTTCACCATTCAACAGACTGTCCCGTCACGAGGCATGGGGGTGGGGGTTACCATGCTCCACTGCTCCCCTGATGAATTTTCTGGGTTTTTTTTGTGCTCCCTGCTCCCTGACAGCATATCATCTCCCTTGCTCCCTTGAAATTTTAAGCAATCCTCCCTGCTGCCTTTAGTTTAAAGGGCCTTCTCAACTGCTCCCGAATACACCTATCAATCTCAGTCACGTGCATGAGCATACCAGCACAAACTGCTCTGATCTGTCACGGCAAAATTTCATAATGTGAGATATATTTGAAAAAAAATAATATATCTACACTAAATATGACAACAACAATTTATCTGTACTAAATATAACAGATTATTTTGACTTGCGGGACTATATTTGACTATTCAAGAGACCGTCAAGTCCCGTCCTGAATCATTGTCTTAAGCAACTCGTCACGGCAAAATGTCACAGTGTAAAGAATATTTTATTCATGCCGTGCCGTCACGTTCTCAGGACAAATCTTGTCACGCAGAAGACTTCCACTTGGGAGGGAGTCCCCATTGTATCATGACGTCACGTCAAGTGCCTCACGTCACGGATGTCCCGGCTTTCAGTAACCTCTCATTGTGTTAGCATCTTGATGTACTACATGGTTGTTCATTGAAAAGAAATATTTTTAAATTGAAAAACTGATCAACCATCTTTGATGATTATGGCCATACCTCCAATCCCATTCCCCAGATTAATTATGTTCAGCTGGGTTGCCAAGTGTTTTCTTTACCGTCACAAATGTATATATGAACGTTTGTATAGTCAGCCAGTTTCAACCACCCTGCTTCCTTGCACAATGACTCCGTGTGCTCACGATAATGGGACTTTGTCAGCAACTTTGCTGCTCGCGTTTGTAATGCAAATACTTTATTTACTTGAATTTGTTGACATATTTCTATCTTAAATTGCTAGTTATTTCTTTCTTTACTTAGGGCACTGCACCTTGACTCCCTAACTGTAATTTGTGTATTTGCTCGCTTTGTGCTAACTTCTTCGCTCTTATGCAACGAAAGGCTGGGGCAAACATCACCGTGAATGATTAACAGCGGTTCCATCGCGCAGGTAGGCTGGACACCAACTAAACCATCATTGTTCCTTTTTTTCAGTTATCAAGTTAGGACCAAAGTGTGGAAAGCTTGAAGTCACCTTAAAGGGGCTGACATTTCAATACTAAGGATCTATCAAGGTACAGAAATAGGTTTGCCTTTTGGGCGCGCCAACTCGGAAAGCAGAAGTGTGCCGGAGACACACTGTGGGCGGCCAAGCTATGGTAAAGTGTCGTCCAAATGTAAATGATCCAATTGACCGAACAACAAGAACCGTTGGAGTTGGATATAATTTTGCGTTATTTGTTTTATATCCTGTTGAAGTTCGTGATCTGGTTTGATGGATGCTTCAATTTCTCGTGCTTTTTTTTTTCAAACTCACGCGTCTGGGCGGATTGACCACTTCAAGGACACACTCCAGTCATATTTGGTGGCTTTTTATATGATCATATATATATATATATATATATATATATATTGTATTTGTGTCTTTTTGCCCAGAACCACTTCCTAGTAGTCAATATCCTATTCCGCAGTTCTGACTCTTTACTCTCCATAAGCTTACCTGTCCCTGTCTAACCTGTATATATATGGAATTACTATTGTCTATATTGCACACGTTCCTCTGTAAAATTTTGACATAGGCTGTATCAGCCCAAATAATTTAAGGGTCTTCAGCGGGTAACTACTCAACATGTTTCGGAGCCTTTTACCCGTACACGTCTCTCTGAGTAGCGGCTCCTTGCCTAAGCTAAATATTCAGCAAAGACAACCCACATAATAATGAATAAATATGAACGTGGCAATTGATGAATTAGCTAAATATGTGAAGTTTTGCTTGTAAATGCAGAGCTTCATATCAAAGAAGAATACCTGTCAAACAAACCATAATTGCCAAATTTTCATAGTACAGGTTTATATATATATATATATATATATATATATATATATATATATATATATATATATATATATATATATATATATATATATATATATATATATATATATGAGCTTTTTTTCTTTTTTTAAAATTTTGCTTCCTTGTAACAACTTAGTTTTTTTGGTGTTACGTCATTATTTGGCACATGCCAACACCTGACTGCCTAAGAGCGGTCGTCAGCAAACATATTCAGCAAGCACACCAGTTTGTTAAGAGTACATTTAGAACGGCCCATGCTGATCGTTTCTTATTGGTGTCTCGCAAGGCTCAGGTCCCTGGTCACTCTCTGTTCCGGTCATGTCCGTATTTTGTCTAACAACTTCACCTGCACGCAGATTGATCATGGCTCCCAGCCCTCCAACACCGAGAACACCTCGAACTATCTGTCCATCACACAGTACTCAGTAGCTGTATCTCTCATATAAAATGCAGTATTTTGTACACTTTGGTACTTGTTATTAAGCACTTTTCTTTCCTGTATAGCTTGGTGTGTGAAATAGACTTCAGTATAGCTGTTAATGCATACAGACTATGTGGCTCACAAGTTACTTCTTATCGGAGCATCAGTATCGACTCGTTGTGAATCCAGTTGTCCATTTTATGTATTAACAATGTTTACCCTCTCAATTACGTTTCTAATATCTGAGTCGTCGCACGCTTCTTTCATGTACCGTCTTGCTTTGCAACATCAGGCAGAAATAAAACTAACAAAACTGTCTGACATTTTAACTGTTTAAGTGCCAAACTTTGGACTGAGTCATCAGCTGTTCTCGCCCAATGCCAGCCGAAAAAAAGATGTTGACCTGGTATTATCTCTCGAACTATAGGCATGCTGCTACTTGAATGAAAGGCCTTTTTTACGAAGAAAACGGAACTGGGATTCTTTGGGATAATTCACACTAGTATTACTTAACTTGATCGACTTGAGTCGCGCTCGGCTTTAAAAGGGTTAAAATCGTTCTTTAAGAAACTGCACCCTTTTTACCAAGACTTATTGACATAAGTGTCGAAACATTTTTCATATAGCTTGTACCAATCTTCATTCTAACTAGTTGCATTAGTGGTCGGCTCCAGTCAGCCCAATAGCGTTTCTCACGGTACCCTTTACTGGACACCCATTGTGCCTTTGTCACACTAATAACATTGAGCTTCGCTATACTATTGGTAGAACTGTGTACATCTTATGATTGAGTATACGATATTCCGTTGTGTCAAAGCACTACTGATGGCAGTTATGATAATATCCTTGTCTTCGTCAGGCGTACCATGAAGGTTTCTCGTGTCGTTTGAATGCTGTACGGCATACGGGCATACTTTGCACGCTTATCTAACTCCTACCTCCACCCCTCCCCCTAGGGGGTCCCCAAATTTGTGGTGGGTGTGCGGCTCGACCTTTCAATCACCCACCCTTTGTTGAGGCAGTTTTTTTTTTTTTTTTTTTACCAAAATTATACATTTATTAGGGAATTTTTAAACCGAAATGTAAGACTTTATCGCCCCAAATTAGCGTGAACAGTGCTCCAGGAAAAAACATGCGGGCTTTAGCTAGGGGAATTTGCCAAAATTTTAAGCCATGAAAATGACCTTTTGCAGGGATATTATGCAAAATATCGGACCTTTGTGAGGGAGATTTCGCGAAAAATAGGGTCCTTTAGGGCGACACATAAACGTATGGTTTCTGCTCATCCACCCCACCCCGCCCCGTCTTTCATACGTGTTTCTCCTTTTATTCTGCCATATCATGGATGCAAACACTCACAATCCTAATTTATCCGAGTAAATTTAGAAAGCAACAGTTTATTATGTACACTGTGCACCAATTGATAGGGCTGTTTACATATGAGTGTATGCTCAAGAATATCATATAGGTAGAAGCAGGTTATTAGGTAGCACAATATATTTTGCCGATGGCGGCCGATAGTGGTACCCATGAACAGACCCTCCTGATTACATTTCGGCCACCGACTGCCGCTGTTTGCATCGTTCTGTGGCTTTTTGTCCATGACTGCATGATAAAATCGGTGGAATCTTCAACTGGATAGGAAAGACAGAACAAAACCTGTCACGTTATCAACAAAACTGCCGTTCTCCATGCACACCGCGATAAGAATCTGCTTCAGGTGCGAGAATAAACTTTATGTCGCTGTACCTCACAAAAACATGAGGTATCTTGCCGAAAATTCACAACACAGTACACCACAATACAACGTTTACAATAAAGAGGACAAATATAGGTGAGAGCATACCATATAATACAATATAATACAATATAATACAATACATTTCGCAAACAGTGTCAAAACATATCGAAAGGCACCTGTGGCATAAATGTTGAGAAAACGATGAACTAGATAGAACCATCAATTTCAACACAGGGAATCAAAAATGTTCCGAAAATACGTATTGTTTCCACATCTTATACAAATTGAAAATTTCTCTTCCGCATTTATATAACCGAAATAAATAAACATTTTGCAAATAGAAATTAGCATTTTAGACGCGGATGAGAGAATTTTGTATGGCTGTACATACATTGCAAATTCGTTGCTGAAGACCAGTTTTGTTTTGGCTTTGTGCTTGCCGCGTTCAATGGGACGGTTATTAGAGTTAATTCTCAGTCGAGTTAAACTGTTTTCTTATAGAAACATTTTTCATAATATATATACACACACACACATACACACACACACACACACACACACACATACACACACACACACACACACATATATATATATATTAATTATTCAAAATTGTGCTTGAATTTAGCGTCTGTTCTTAATTTCTTATCGGGTAAAAGGTTCATTTCCATCTCATGTTTCCATTTCTGAGTAAACTTCTATTTGAATGGTTTATAAAAGACATTGCTAGGAAATCACCGAAATCAGCACCACAATTATTCCAAATATCACTACGCCCAATTACATCCAAAGATCCTCTCACGGTGGGTAGGCATGTAGAGTTGTCGATAGTCATTAGCTCAGAATTACATCTATGAGTATCATATAATACAGTTTCTGGACCTAAATTAAGAATGCGATGTAAATTTTGCACACTCGACTAAGAATATTGAGGGAATACCGATATTGACCTGTTTTACTTATTACTCTTGTACTACAAGCTTTTCTATTAACACCTAAAACATATGCTGAGAAGCTTGAATGCAATTTGTGAAAACAATTTTGAAATGGCTTTTAAATCGCTTGGTAGTATATTGTAACTTAAGAATTTATATTGTAAAATGAATACAAATATTCATCATACGCATTTATAAAAGATGTCCAGGTAAATCATGAAATTATTGATTCGAGGCAAAATTGTCTTTACGTCTTTCCATACCAGCTCAATTTCTTGTGGCATTATCACAAATTTTGGGATCTAGGGGACAAACTATTACCTCGCATGTACTCTCAGCTTTCGTCATCGCGTAGCTTTTACCACAAGACCGTGCCCCTCAATAAGTGTATTTATGACGCAAACGATTCACAGATGTCATCACATGCACAGAGGAGGACCATAAAAGCTCGACATAATCACGAACAGTGATATTGTACTTAAGTATATTTTCGACAAACCTGGAACAGAGCTGCCCTCAGGTGGCTAGCCACAAGAGCCACTTGCGAATGAAAAATTTAGCCTGTATCAAAAATGATTGCAAAGACTTTCACGTAAGGAACGCCTCGATTGTCATGCAATCATTTGATCCCCATACCCTGAGATTTTTTATATCAGTCAGCCACCTTCATCACATTGCATTTCATACGGCACACATCCACTCAATGTAAATTGGTAAAACATGGTATCACAGCTACGTCTGGAGCTCTACAGGAAGTAGCACATCACTGTAGGTCACTTGTGTGGGGAGTATTGGCAACACAGAAAGCGTTACTGTGGTATTCACCAATATTGTCAGGACACTGCCCAATTCCATCACACACATAGTGCTACAGAATGCATTCATAATTTTAACACTGAACAAAATCGCTCCCCACATGTGTTTGATAGCTGCTGCATCTCTCTTTTTTGGAGAAATAACACGGTTATCCTTTTGAGCCAATATGTCTAGGTTGTCGATTATCTCAGCGAAACATTGGTGGTAATGGAACTTTTGATGTATCATGCCACGATGCCCATTAGTAATAGTCGGACAAATGTTTATAATTCTATGGTGTGCTAAGGTATTTGAATAATTTACCCATAAAGCCATCTCTTTAAAGATTCCTATTTACCATTTGTACAATAAATATAGTAACACAAAGCTGCCATTCTTGTGAATGAAACGTGTGTTCCAAAGGTGCTGAAATTCCTTGACATTGGTCTGATCGCCATCATATCGAAAGTTGGTCAAAAGATCAGCGACCATCTTTGGAAACTGGTTCAAAGGAATTATAGTTTTAGTACAAAGGGATAAAACGAGTCCGTTTGACTGTCCACGAATTACCTTATCTAACGCTAAATGATTGTCATTGTGAATATGAATAAATGTAAAATTTGGAAAATACCTTAACTCTCTTAAGTAGAAGTGATATTCCAAGGTTTCTTAATATATCCTTACATGCTGTATATAACATATCCTGCACATTCAGACCAATTTGCTGAATGTTTTAAAAATTTACATTTGATTGTCTGAGATGTCGTGAAAATCAGGTCATTCCTCTTTGCATACATTTTGCTACTTGTGGTTATATGCTGCATTTTTGTGAAGTATTTATCAAACATTTCAGAAACATATTACCCATGTATACAAATTTCAACCCAGCAATGACAGGAAAGGGACTTAAAAGTAGCGAAAAGTTGAGCATTCGTATTTCAAGACCAATGTGAAGAAACAAGTTTCACTCCTGACTTAAGATAGGCTGTCACCCACAAAATCAACTGGTGGGTTGAAACCGGTCATCTCAAACTTTGAATTTTTTTCTGTAACTACATACTTAAGTGTTTCGAAAACATATAGACATAACCACTTGCAATGCAGACTATCACTTGTGACAAAGTTTAAAGCATTCTGTTTTCATCATCAATTTAAGAAGCACATGCTCTATTCTTTACAACAAGCAATAATGTGGCCTACATTTGAATGACATATTCTGATGTTAAGAACAGTGAATATGCGTGTATGTCTCAATGGACTGCAAGGTGCCTTATTAAAATATGCTGAGAATCCATTTTCATAATTTGGGCAACATACAGCTGCTTGAAATAGCTTAGGTAACAAATTTTAGTCCACATTTTGGTGATAGTGTGTTCAAAGAAACTGCATTCTTACACAGTATCTCGTGTATTGTATGAATCAACATCCGTGCCACATTGAACCAAGACAGATGGTGATATATTTTCGCCCCACAGACTACCCTTGATGACGAAAATAAATTTGTATCTTTACACTCCATGGCAATACAAGCTGTTAGATAGTATGGTGTAAAATTGTCTCGTCTGACATACTTTTTTGTTTCATCTTTGACATAAGCAAGTTAAAAAGCATTGAGACCCAAGAAGCTCTCTTTAGTATCATCCTAGTTGCAGTTATTCATTTTTAAATGTACTTCCAATTATAAATCTAGCCCTTACATGAATTTGACCTTGCCGGAGTATAGGATAACAGCCTACGCTGCAAGCACGTTGTGTTCGCTTATGTTTAAAAAGAACTACATTTTAAGTAATTTTGTAAATGTTAAAAATGCCCACAACAGTGATGGAAAAGAATTATAGCTGTCGGTTTGTGATTTATCTATAAAGCTTCAATCAGCTGCATGTTAACTTTGAACTGGTATAGATGATATAAAAAACGTCATTTAACGTTTTAGTATTTCCACCCAAGTTACGAAGTAGCAATTTTTTTTTGTTTTGCTTTGTTTTATTTGTCAAATGACATCAATTTCAACTTTCCCTTATCTCATGGTTGGAGAGGCATGATATTCAGGCAGAGTCTATGTCAAGTTACATTGCGAAGTACTATTAAAGTGCTCATGAGAACAGGCTCCAGCAAAATATGATGGCCTATAAAAGTCAACGTTTTCCTTCAGTTCAGCATCACCTGCGATGCCTCGTTGAATGTCATCCTTCAAAGATGATGGGAATGGAAATGTTTCGGTCTTTAGAAGATGTGTTGGTTTTATCGTTTTATGCATTGATACAGAATGCTTTGTGCTTGGGGGATATAGTTTTAGTATGGGCCTCTTTAGACTCTTTTTGCCTGCAGCGTCAGTCATGAGAGAGCCCTGAGTGTTGCCACCTCCATGTGTTTGCACTTTTAGACTGCCAACTGCCTGTTAGACTGCAACATACGTTGTGTAAGGATCGTCTTGGTTGTTGTGTTAATACAGAGATATATTTGTGTTTGTATACACTGAATTGAAATGAATACATAGATGAAGTAGGCAGTTTCTCAGCATACTTGCACTCTTTGGGCGGCAGTGATACCTTAAAAATGCAGAAGTGTGCCTGTGTATTAATGCTTGTGCATTTAGGGGGATGTTTGTGCCAAAGTTTGCACATGTATGAATATTTGAACATAAATGCTATGGATAGGTCGTTTATCGGTAAGCTGACAATCAACTCCATCTTTGTAAGAGAATCTTGCAGGATCATATTTAGCAAATAATAATAGTCTGGTAAAATCGCACATATTCAACATACTTTAAGACCTGTGCAAAGTTAAATTACTTGTCAGTGGAAAGTTGATTTCGGTGTTCATGAATTAAGATGGGACTTGCCATGCATGTTTGTAGAATATTCTGTTTCTCATAATTGTTCAAGTGTGCGCGTTGACCTGGCGTAACTGTAGGAGGAATGAAGCATGATATCATACAAATATATCGAAGATGCATATTGGGTGAGTGAGAGATTCTAAAGTTAACCTTCATCTTCGAGATTCTCAAATTTATATTTCGGGCGTCCTGTGCATATAAACATAATGTATGCCATCCAAATATTAAACATTGCGTGGATTTGATTGAATATGTAAATCTCGAGAGTAAGAATGTGTTAGTAATTATACCTTCTGCTTTTTCTAGCTTTATGCGACTTGTCTATGGTACATAAACCCCCCAAATTTAATATGATGGTCTAAATCTGAGCATGCCCGGGATTGGTCCATTGGAAGTGTCAACTTTGCTGGAAATAGTCATCAGTTGAAGTCTTCATAGTAATATTATTTCAACACACACTGAACACCACATAAAGAGGTATCAGCATATGTTTGCAGCAAGCTTTCTGTTTTAATACAAATGTGGAAAACGCCTTGGTAGAGCCTTCCTTTAATACGTCCATATCATAAAATTAATAACTGCTGCGTGTAAAGGGCATTTGGTGTAGCAGCTGCAATTGCGTATCTTGATATTGTATTGAAATTCTTATTATACTTGAGTTATTAACACGTAAGGTGCATATTGTAATCGTTAATATGAATGCAGAGTACAAACACAACTGCACAAAGCAACTGACCAACACAATTTTACAGACTGGAAATTTATTTTCTCTGCAACATACAAGTGCCCAAAGCTACGCCTGACAGAATGTGAAGACGAGAATAAGTGTGTTCTGTTAAATACTACAACAGTCAGGTACAGTGGAACCTCATTAATACGGACCACATCAATCTGTATGTCTCATTAATCTGAACACTTCTCCTAGAACAGAATTGTTCATTTCAAGTAATAGTGCTTCCGTAATCCAGATGCTTTCTTAATCTGAAGAGATCATTGGGTACAAAGGTGATCGGATTAACGAGATTCCACTGTATAAACAAATTACTATTGATCCTGTCCCTTTAACAGTAAGAATATTTCCGACAACATAAGCCCTTGTCTACCAGTAAGATCCTTCTTACTCATGAAGTCTTTTCTCATGTCCTTGTTTCTTTATTTAAGTTAAATACAATGGAAACTTTTTAGCTCTTAAAATTAAAATAACGCCACTGGGAACACCTTGCCACTAAATCCTCGATATTAAAAGATAAATGTTTCTTCATCCATCCAACAGTTTATTTATTCCATCGCTAATAACATCCAAAATTGATGCTGCATCCAAATGTGCTCCCTGCGGATAATTACGGATATCTGGACTACCGAGTGTCGCTGATCGCAAATAACTGCTACGTAAAGCAGGGTGGACTCTCTGTGTTGCAGCAATTGTCGCCAATACCAACAGGACCAAGGCTAGCATGCACAGACGCATTGTTAGTTTGAACTGTAAAAAAAAGAATTCAGCAAGACTAAACTTCATTGAATTATATGTAGCTACATATATGGGCAATTGCATGAAAATATGTTTGTCTCTCGAGGCTAAATTTATTTATTTATTTATTTATTTATTTATTTATTTATTTATTTATTTATTTATTTATTTATTTATTTATTTATTTATTTATTTATTTATCTCTTTATTTATTTATTTATCTATATATATCGTTTTCAATTTCCTCTAATTCCAAGAGGCCATTGATTGCACATTTGTACAATAATAAGACAGGGGAAGAAGATGAACGAGTACAAGCTGAAATGGACTATAAGGAGAAATTAAGTATCCCCATGTGTGTTTTACAAAATTGAGTCACTACGTGCCAATTCTATTCATTATGAGTCGTTTTAACCAAATCGGTATGGGAAAGTAAGAGAATCTGGCATCTATCTTCCTTTATGAAAAGGAAGAATCAATTACATAAGTTTTTAAAACAAGACGTCAAGAGCTTTAATGTAATTGGACATTTAAAACTAAAATCCATTTAAGAGCAGCATTAGTGCAGGTAACACTTATCTTCTGAAGTTTTCACATATACATATACTATTTGTACTGTTCACTTCAATTCAAAATGCCCAGTATAGGTCTATGAAATGGTAAACTGCAATATTTTGCTTGTTATTTAGCTTTTTATTTAAATTTTGAAATGTTTCTCAGTCGAGCAACGTAGACGGCTCACCCATAGTGAATGTATTACCATTGGTTTTCCTTGCCAGTTTTGTGCTTGTATAAGCACAAAACGTTTTTTGTCATACCTTCTTTTGCATGCAGAATTACATATCAAATGTACCAAAATGTGTAACCTGTAATGGAATTGATTGATTTGGGTTTCATATAACCAAATGTCAAACAGGTAAGAAGACCCCTTTAGCTGAAACATTCATCAGACAGCCAGGTGATCAATATTTTCATATACAGGATCTAAATGAATCTGTACTTACTTGGTAACTGGTGCAAGGAACTCCAAGATACACGAAAAATGCAGGTCTCTGTGCGGTTTGACAACAACTGTCTGTAGACAATGGTTCTGGTAGGTTATTGTACATTATTTTTATAGATCCATTGCTGGTACATGTAATCATTCTAAATATTTAGGCAGCTTACATTTGTAATGTAGTTCCAGAATGTAAATATGGTTGTCGATGTGTAGGTATTTTGGTTCATTGTGAATACTAATTCCCCAAGGCAATTTATTCATCGTTATGGTATTTAGATAATTTATGCATGCAATTCATATCTTATTTTCTATACAGTACGTCAATACAAATAAACTCTGGTGCCAGTACTCCTTATGCGCATATGTTTTTTGGGAAACAATTTTTTGATTGTGCGGGAGTGGGGGCGGGTGGGGATGGGTGTTTAACATATAACCGCACCTATCATACTCCAGACCCACGGGGAAAATCAGCTGCGCAGACACCAAAACCAGGAACAAGCTGATTTTATTGCAATGTTTTTTTGTCTTTTATTTTATAATGTCAGTCAATATGCCTGGTTGTAATTTATAACATGCAGAAGATGAATATAATGGTTCTTAAACTATCATCATGAATCAACATCTATACTTATATGACATCAACCTACCTCTGCAAAATTAGGATTCCAGAAATGGTCATTCCATTGTGTTGTGATTACATTATATTTGTAAACAAAGTAAAATAAAAATATTAGGTGCTGGAAAAGCAACATTTATCGTTCCTGGCGATTAAAAACTAGGAAACATTTCCTGTTTTGTATCCTTGAAATGCGAAAATACTGACTATATAGCCATTCCATTGAATTCAGCTCAATCGAAACGCCATTACTCCTAGCAAGAAATGGGTAACAAAATTATAAGCGCCATGAAACAATCCCTAATTGACACTTAACGATTTACATGACACACGATTGGACTGATGGTATACCCTTTACTCTCCTGTTCATGTTATAGCCTGTTTTTTTATGTTTTTTTTCTTCTTCTGATTAGTTATACCATGGCCAAAGGATAAAGGAAAACAAACAACGATAGGGAAATGTTACACAGACCATGTGCCATTAGGTTTTTATTTCCCTAGATATTAATGTACGTAATAGTTCAGTATAAAACAAACAGGTTTCCGGAAAATGAACATTATTACACTTAAAAATATAAACACCCTCTCTTTGTGCTTTGCTGTATTACCTTCTGCTGATTTTTGGAAGTATCCTGAATCAAAAAAATGTAGTATCCTGTGTGATATGCCTCCTTAAGATATATACTTTATTCACATTGGCTTATAACTATGGTCACTTATACTTTTTCATGGAGGGATGTCGTATAACCTGTAACATGAATCAAAGCCATCGCTTGGTAGCATGCGAGTAATTGACATCAAAGGAGGGCAGTTACATTTTACGAATTTAAAAAAAAAGGTATTTATTTTGCCTACAACTCCAAAAGGGAAGTTGACAATTTGCATGATGGCCTATATTTTGAAAACATATGCCAAGGTATATATTGGTTTCGAATAGACTGAACGGAATGAAAAGGAAAGTCATTTTTAAACCTTAAATAATGTGCTCATAAAGACTATTTTTTCTCGATATTTGAAGTGAACAATTGCAGCAACTACCAAATATATTTAGATATCAATTAAACAGAAGAATATGTTTAGCAAAAAAAAAAAAAAAAAAAAAAAAACTGATACAAAGAAGGATGAGATAATCCCAAGTATGTATTTCTATCCTGCTCTTACATCTATACAAGTAAATTTTGAAATAAACAAGTACATAGATTGTCAAATATATTTTGATATCATGTTAACAGAAGAATATGTTTATAAGAAACAGATGCAATATATGATGAAATTATGCCAGGCGCGTTTTTTCTTATCCTGCAGTGAACTTCCCACAAGTAATGAGAATTTACTCAAAATACGATGAGTTATACGCAACATGGCATAATACATACAGATAATCCACCCTGCAGTCACCATTTCCAAAAGGATGAAATTGAAAGTCGAATCATATTGCTCTCATTTAGCGAAATTCCAAATAACAAGACATTCATAATGCTCCTAGACGGTCATAACACAGTTTTAACGGGCCCCATGTAAAAATAAGGTGTGCTTGTAATATATTTTTGGATTATATATATATATATATATATATATATATATATTTATATATACATATATATATATATATATATATATATATATATATATATATATATATATATATATATATATATATATATATATATATATATATATATATATATATATATATGCATCCCGGTTGCGTATATAATAGTCCTGGTGTGTGTCTGAGTACAATGTAACCGATTTGGTGGTAATTGCTACATTTCAAAATTAAAATGCACTCTCATCACTATGGTGTGCTGAAGGAGGTATTGAGTTCCTCCATACTTATACACCAATGTAGCAAATGACAGTATAATGGTGTAGACGTGAGAGTTTTAGCCCTTTCATATGTTTGTTGTGTCTTGTGACTGTTATTCTCAAGCATGTTTTTGTTCACTTTTGTTTTGTCCTGTCTGTGTCTGTTCTTTGCAAGAGCAATGTAGAGATGGCACAGCTCTTTTTCTCAATGGTTGTAGTATTCTTGTGTAACCCTATTGTATTTTGAGAAATAAAATATGCTTGAATCAAATCAATGTACACGAAAAAGACAGGTCTTTGAGTGGCTTCAGAACAATGGTCTTAGGACAATGGTCCTGATAGGACATTCTACATTATTTTGGAAGGTCCGTAACTAGTAAATATAATTATTTTATATATTTAGGAGGCTTCCATTTGTATTGTGGTCCCACAAGGTAAAGAGCATTGTGGACGTGTAGGTATCTGGCTTATTGTTAATACAAATTCCCCAAAGCAATCTATTCGGTATTGTATTTACATAATGTATGTATGCAATTCATGCCTTGCTTTCTGAACAGCAACTCCATACAAATAAACCCCAGTGTCAGTACTGCTTATTTCCATGTGTGAACAGGGGAAGCAATAGTTTGTTTTTTTTTTGGGGGGGGGGGCATTAAAATATATGACAGCACCTAAAACAAACACCAGACCCACGGGGAAAATCAACCTACATGATTCAAGAGCCCATGAAGATGATTATTTTAATTGCAATGGTTTGTTTCATTTATGTTAGTAAACATGCCTAATTCCAATTTCATTCTCTCAACGTAGAGACTGAGAGGGTTTAAAAATTATGAGCCTGTGGTCTCAGGTACTGTTTATGCCTCCATTTGTTGTCAAAATGTAATAGTTAATAATTGAAAAAGTAAAAGTGACCATAGTTCCTAAGTTATTAGCCTATGTGAATAAAGTTTATATCTTAGGGAGGCATATCACACAGGAAACCACATTTTTTAGATTCAGGATACTTCAAAAGTCAGAAAAAGGGAAATATAGCAAAGCACAAAGAGCGGGTGTTTATATTTCCAAGTGTATCAGTGTTCATTCTCCGGAAACCTGGTTGTTTTATAATGGACTATTACATATATTTATGCCTAGGGAAATTAAAACCTAATGGCACATGGTCATTGTAACATTTCTTTATTGTTGTTTGTTTCCCTTTATCCTCTTGCCATGGTATATCTAATCAAAAGAAAAAAAACATAAAAAACAGGCAATAATATGAACAGGAGAGTAAAGGGTATACCATCAGTCCAATCGTGTGTCATGTAAATCGTTAAGTGTCAATTAGGGATTGCTTCATGGCACTTATAATTTTGTTACCCTTTTCTAGCTAGGAGTAATGGCGTTTCGATTGAGCTGAATTCAATGGAATGGCTATATAGTCAGTATTTTTGCATTTCAAGAATACAAAACAGGAAATATTTCCCCAGTTTTCAATCGAAGGGACCATAAATGTTGCTTTTCCAGTACCTGATATTTTTTAACTTTGTTTACAAATATCATAGAATCACAACACAATGGAATGACTATTCCTGGAATCGTAATTTTGCAGATGTAGGTTGATGTCATATCAGTATCCATGTTGATTCATGGTGATAGTTTAAGAACCATTATATTCATCTTGTGCATGTAATAAATTACAATCAGGCATATTGACTGACTTTTAAAAAAAAAAAAAAAAAAAAAACATTGCAATGAAATCAGCTTGTTCCTGGTTTTGGTGTCTGCGCAGCTGATTTTCCCCATGGGTCTGGAGTATGATAGGTGTGGCCGTATGTTAAACACACACCCCCCACCCCCACTCCCGCACAATCAAAAAATCGTTTCCCAAAATCACATATGCAAATAAGCAGTACTGGCACCAGAGTTTATTTGTATTGACGTACTGTATAGAAAACAAGATATGAATTGCATGCATAAATTATCTAAATACCATGATGATGAATAAATTGCTTTGGGGAATTTGTATTCACAATGAAGAAAAATACCTACACATCGACAACATCTTTACATTCTGGAACTACATTACAAATGTAAGCTGCCCAAATATTTAGAATGATTACACGTACTAGCTATGGATCTATAAAAATAATGTACGATTACATACCAGAACCATTGCCTTCAGACAGTTGTTCTCAAACCACAAAGAGACCTGTATTTTTCGTGTATCTTGGAGTTCCTTGCACCAGTTACCAAGTAAGTACAGATTCATTTAGATCCTGTATATGCAAATATTAATCACCTGGCTGTCTGATGAATATTTAAGCTAAAGGGGTCTTCTTGCCTGTTTGACATTTGGTTATATGAAACCACGAAGGTTCCAATTATATTGAAATCAACCAATTGCATTACAGGTTACACATTTTGGTACATTTGATATGTAATTCTGCATGCAAAAGAAGGTATGACAAAAACGTTTTGTGTTTATACAAGCA
This sequence comes from Hermodice carunculata, assembly GCA_964020975.1. Taxonomy (NCBI): domain Eukaryota; kingdom Metazoa; phylum Annelida; class Polychaeta; order Eunicida; family Amphinomidae; genus Hermodice; species Hermodice carunculata. The sequence goes on along the minus strand of CAXHWN010002425.1, from coordinate 508,356 downwards.
CAAAACTGGCAAGGAAAACCAATGGTAATACATTCACTATGGGTTAGCCGTCTATGTTGCTTGACTGGGAAACATTTCAAAATTCAAATAAAAAGCTAAATAACAAGCAAAATATTGCAGTTTGCCATTTCACAGACCTATACACTTGGCATTTTGAATTGAAGTGAACAGTACAAATAGTATATGTATATGTGAAAACTTCGGAAGATAAGTGTTACCTGCATTAATGCTGCTCTAAAATGGAGAATAGTTTTCAATATCCAATAATATTAAAGCTCTTGACGGCTTTTTTTTTAAAAACTTATGTAATTAATTCTACCTTTTCATAAAGAAAGATAGATGCCAGATTCTCTTGATTTCCCATACCGATTTGGTTAAAACGACTGATAATGAATAGAATTGTCATGTAGTGTCTCTATTTTATAAACCACACATGGGGATGCTTGATTTCTCCTTATAGTCCATTTCTGGCTTGTACTCGTTCATCTTCTTCCCCTGTCTTATTATTGTAAAAATGTGCAATCAATGGTCTCTTGGAATTAGACAAAATTGAAAACAATAAATAAATAAATAAATAAATAAATAAATAAATAAATAAATAAATAAATAAATAAATAAATAAATAAATAAATAAATAAAATTTAAACAATAAATAAAAAAGAAAGATTCACCGACCATTTAGCCTTGAGAGACAAGCATATTTTCATGCAATTGCCCATATATGTAGCTACATATAATTCAATGAAGTTTAGTCTTGCTGAATTCTTTTTATTACAGTTCAAACTAACAATGCGTCTGTGCATGCTAGCCTTGGTCCTGTTGGTATTGGCGACAATTGCTGCAACACAAAGAGTCCACCCTGCTTTACGTAGCAGTTATTTGCGATCAGCGACACTCGGTAGTCCAGATATCCGTAATTATCCGCAGGGAGCACATTTGGATGCAGCATCAATTTTGGATGTTATTAGCGATGGAATAAATAAACTGCTGGATGGATGAATAGACATTTATCTTTTAATATCGAGGATGTAGTAGAAAGTATGTATTTCCATTGTATTTAACTAAAATAAATAAACAAGGACATGATAAAAGACTTCATGAGTAAGAAAGATCTTACTGGTAGACAAGGGCTTATGTGGTCGGAAATATTCTTAAGATTAATAGTAATTTGTTTATACAGTGGAGTCTCGTTCACCTTTGTACCCAATGTTGTGTTCAGATAAAGAAAGCATCTGGATTACTGAAGCACTATTACTTGAAATGAACAATTCTGTTCCAGGAGAAGTGTTCAGATTAATGAGACATACAGATTGATGTGGTCCGTATTAGTGAGGTTCCACTGTACCTGAATGTTGTAGTATTTTCCAAAGCACACTTATTCTCGTCTCCACATTCCGTCAAACATAGTTTTGGGCGCTTGGAATTGGCAGAGAAAATAAATTTCCAGTCTGTAAAATTGTGTTGGTCAGTTGCTTTGTGGAGTTGTGTTTGTACTCTGCATTCACATTATTAAGGATTGCAATGTGCACATTATGTGTCAATAACTGAAGAATTTCAATATAATATCAAGATACGCAGCTGCTACACCAGATGCCCTTGACATGAAGCTGTTTTTTTTCTTATGACTTGGATTTATTGAAGGAAGACTTTACCAAGGCGTTTTCAACATTTGTATTAAAACAGAAAGCTTGCTGCAAACGGATGATGATACCACTTTGTGTTTTGGGGTTAATGTGTGTTGAAATAATATTACTATGACAACTTCAACTGATGGCTATTTCCAGCAAAGTTGACACTTCCACTGGACGAATCCTGGGCATGCTCAGATTTAGACCATCATATTACATTTTGCGGGTTTATGTGTTATACATGAGTCTCGTAAAGCTAGAAAATGCAGAAGGTATAATTACTAACGCACTCTATCTCTCAAGATTTACACTTTCAATCAAATCCACGCAATATTTAATATTTGCATGGCATACATTATGATTATATGAACAGGACGTCTGAAATATGAATTTGAGAAACTCGAACATGAAGGTTAACTTTAGAATCTCTCACTCACCTAATATGCATCTTCGATACATATATATGATATCATGCTTCATTCCTCCTACAGTTACGCCAGGTCAACGCGTACACGTGAACAATTATGAGAAACAGAATATTCTACAAACATGCATGGCAAGTCCCATCTTAATTCATGAACACCGAAATCAACTTTCTACTGACAAGTAATTTAACTTTGCACAAGTATTACAATATTTTATATATGTGCGATTATACCAGGCTATAAATATTCGCTAAAATGATCCTGCAAGGTTCCCTTACAAAGATGGAGTTGATTGTCAGCATACCGATAAACGACCTTTCCATAGTATTTATGCTCAAATATTCATACATGTGCAAACTTTGGCACAAACATCCCCTAAATGCACAAGCATTAATACACAGGCACACTTCTGGATTTTTAAAGTGTAGCTGCCTGCCCAAAGTGTGCACGTATCCTGAGAAACTGCCTACTTCATCTATGTATTCACTTCAATTCAGTGTATAAAAAGAAAAAGATATCCCTGTATTAACACAACAACGAAGGCAAAACTTATACAGCGTATGTAGCAGTCTAACATGTAGGTGACAGTGTAAAAGGGCGAAGCACAAGGAGGTGACAAAACTCAGGGCTCCCTCACGACTGACGTTGCAGGCAAAAGGAGTCCAAAGAGCCCCATAGCAAAAAGAAAGCACAAAGCATTCTGTATCAGTGCATGAAACGATGAAACCAACACATCTTCTAAAGACAGAAACATCTCAATTCCCATCATCTTTGAAAGATGAGATTCAACGAGTCATCACAGGTGATGCTGAACTGAAACAGAAAGTTGGCTTTTATGGGCCATCATATTTTGCTAGAGCCTGGTATCATGAGCAGTTTAATGGTATCTAGCCATGCAAGTTAACATAGACTCTGCCTGAATATCATGCCTCTCCAACCATGAGGTAAGGGAAACTGGACATTGATGTCCTTTGACAACTTAAACAAAACAAGAAAAAAAGACATTTTGCTGCTTCTTACTTTTGGTAAAAAATACTTAAGTTGCTGATGGCAAAACTGAAGCACCCAGTGCATATATGACATGACACTAACCACTGATTTTTTGATAGTATGTTTTCGTTTCTGTTTATGTTAACTTTTCTGTTGTTTGCCTTCACAGAGGAGCAGCTTTTTCTGGAGAGCATGTATAAAATACCCCACCTTAAATAACTTATAAGATTAAACCTGTCATGTATTGTCTTTTATAATCCACAGTTTGTCATGTTCTTTATCATCTTTCTTCAAAGTAATTAACTGTGGACGTCTGTCTCTGATTGTCCTCTCAGAACGATGTCTACTACAGGTGCATAACGTGTTTATATCCACCCAATCAGCAGCACTGATGTTCACTGAAATGGTGCTTTACGTTAAACGAAGTTTTTTTTATATCATCTATACCAGTTCAAAGTTACCATGCAGCTGATTGAAGTTTTACAGATAAAACACAAACGGACAGCTGTAACTCTTTTCCATCATTGTGGTAGACATTTTAATCATTTACAAAAAATACTTAAAATGAATTTTTTTGTAAATATAAGCAAAAACAATATGCTTGCAGTGTGTGCTGTTATCCTATACTCCTGCAAGGTCAAATTCATGTAAGGATTAGATTCATAGTTGGAAGTACATTAAGAATTAAATAACTGTAACTAGGGTGATACCAAAGACACCTTCTTGGGTCTCAATGATTTGGAACTTATGTGAAAGATGAAACAAAAGGTATGTCAGACGAGACAATTTTACACCATACTATTTAACAGCTTGTATTGCCATGAAATGTAAAGATACAGATTTATTTTCGTCATTTAGGGTAGTCTGTTTGGCGAATATATATTACCATGTGTCTTGGCTCAATGTGGCACGGTTGTTGATTCATATGGTACATGAGATACTGTGTAAGTATGCAGTTTATTTGAACACACTAGCACCAAAATATGGACTAAAATATGTCACCTAAGCTATTTCAAGCAGCTGTATGTTGCCCGCATATTATGAAAAAACCATAGATTTAAGTGACATACACGGTTCCCTTGTAAGATATTATTATTTGTTGCATTAGTAAATAGCACCCTTCTTGTTCACTGACACCCAAGTTAAATCGAAGTGCGAATTTTCCTGCTTCCCAATGTATCTATTTCCCTCTTAGCAAGACCACTAAGGGACTAATCCATATTAGTTTTGTCGAATTCCAGCATAACTGAGTGTCATGAAACATTAGTCAACTTTGGAAGCTTACTTTATTTCTCCTACTGCACACATCTGCAAAACTAAAGAACAAAACCGTCCACACAGCATATTGTTAAATGTGCTCTCTGGAAGCAGGCAAGGAAGAAATTGCAGTCATACGATTTCGTAGTTATGAGCCCCTGGGAACCTCTAATGCTCTCTGGGCAAAGCTGAATCAATGAATATTTGAAGAAGAAACAATGACGATAGCAACACTAATAAGACAAATTATCCACAAGTTTGCTTCCAAATTGAACAGTTGTTCCAGCGACATACATTTTGTCATTTTTGCGAAACAACAATTTAATGTCTAACGTCTGAATGGATTCTCAGCATATTTTAAAAAGGCACCATAAAACACACCTTGCAGTCTGTTGAGACATACATGCATATTCCATGCTCTTGATATCAGAATATATCATTATTGCTTGTTGTGAAGAATACAGCATTCGCTTCTTAAATTGTGGATGAAAACAGAATGCTTTAACCTTTGTCACAAGTGATGGAATCTGTATTACTGGTGGTTAGATGGATATGTTTTGGAAACACTAGAGTAGTTACAGAAAAAAATTCAAAGGTTGAGATGACCAGTTTCAACCCACCATTTGTATACATGGGTAATATTATTCTGAAATGTTTGATAAATGCTTCATAGTTTATGTCATGATGTGGATGATGTTCTCCAGCTCATTGTTATAATAGAGGAAGAGTATGTTTATAATGTTCCAGATTAATAAATATTATATAGCTGCACAGGCCTACTTTTCTCCTTTTGTGTATACTCAGCTGGCTAACAAGTCTGGGGAATTAAAGAGTGACAGGCTTACCATTTCTCTTCTTATCTTTGCCACAAGTGATATAATTTGTATATTAAATGGCCCATATGTTTTGGAACTCCAACAGACTGTAATAACAGAAGACTATCACAACGGTGGTGAGGAATGGTTTAAATCCGCCAGTTACCTTTTATTGGTGACTTTGCACCACACGTCAGGAGCGAGATTAATTTCTTCATATTGGTATTAGAAGATGAATATTAACGTTTTGGTTACTCTTGAGTCACTTTGCTGTCATTGTGGGGTATAAATTTATGAATACGGGGAAAGTTTTTCTTCAAAATTGGTTAACAAGCACTCATCTCATATTAAATAATTGTTTTTTGTATCCGTGATTCTATTGTTTTGATGGAATTAACTGAAGAACATTCAATACGTCTGTTTGGTAAAACTGTTATAAAGAACAATAGTGGAATATAAGACTGGTAGATATGTTCAATGAGTGTAATACTTATTAAAATGAAAAGGCAGATCTTGTGATGTACATTTCCAAGCACATTTGTACATTTTAAGTCTGTAGCTAATGGGAAATATATCAAAGGCTGGGAAGCCCTGTTTAAAACCACCAACTATCTTTTATTGGTAACTGGCTGTCTAAGGGTGGGTGCTATGTTATTTCATAATCAAGTTGGTATTGTAAGTTGAGTTATGATGTTTTGGTAAGTCTTCAAACTCTTTGCTGTCATTGTTGGGAGAAATTTATGAATATGAGTAATGTTTTTCTGAAATATTAAGTCGATAACTATATAATGTTGAATTCTCAGTCAAATGAGGAAAAAATACCACTTTTTTGTGAACCTCTTCTTGGATTTGCCACTCGGCTATATTAGCGCCTCCACTTAGCCATATATATATATATATATATATATATATATATATATATATATATATATATATATATATATATATATATATATATATATATATATATGTGTATATATATATATATATATATATATATATATATATATGTGTGTATATATATATATATATATATATATATATATATATATATATATATATATATATATATATATATATATATAAATATATATATATATATATTCCACTACTGTAAGCCCTGAGGTACTGGTAACAAACCCTCGGAATATGGCATCCAGTGTCCTGTCTTTTGGGTCTTTGTGGAAAATCTGTGGTCGTTACATAATTCAGTTAACACCCATATTAACTTCCTATAGAGATAAAGAGTAACTGTTATACTGCTATGGAGGAGATGGGCCACGATTTCCCTTATTTATATCACTGTCGTACCTGCTTACTTACCATGTTTATAAAAATATTGCAGCCTCTCCCTCCTAAAGCATTGTCAGGCTTGCTCAGAAGATCTTAACTCAAATATTGTTTCCAAGAAGGAAATTTAAAGGTTATCCCAAGCATACAGTTGAAGAAAATGTTGACAGAAGTGCGAGCAATGGCATTTCAAATGTCAACTCTCTCAATGCGTCATTTTGGAGTAAGTCAAGGCTTTCCTTGGTGAACTTTTGATGTATTGTGGCCAAAGCACATCAAGGAAACATGTTTTTACATGTATCTTGTGCACTTGTGTGACACACAAGCCACTTACAGAGTGGTGCGTCAACCCAAGGATTAGGTACCGACAATTAACACCAAAAGTCACTATGTTCATATCCTCATGGACTGAAAAACGCACACTCATATCTATTCAAGCAAAGAGCTTAATTTTTTACATGTTGATTCATATGGACACTGTGGGTGAAAGATATGATAAAGGAATTCCAAAACAATTACAAAATCCCAAACCCAACCTGAAACAATGTTTTATTCACTGAATACAACCTGGCAGACATTTGGAATTTTCTTTATTTAATTCCATGGGCCGTTGGCTATGAACTTGTTGGTGTTTAGATTAGACAGTGTCATTACCATATCCAAATCGTAGTCCTAACGAAACGAATCCAAGTCAATTCCGACCAAAGGCAATGTTCCTTGGTATGTATAGTTGAAACATATAAATTTATAGTTCGTATTTACCCAAAAGAGACCAAAACGTAAGTACAAAGGTCCATAGAGGGGAAAAAAAACCTTATTTAGTTTTCACATGACAGAATGCAAAAAGTTTAGTTTGAAATTATAGACCTATTTCAGTAAATTGGCTTGAACAGTTGTATCATTCATGCACATACAGGACCATACAATTTATGAAAAGGGACCAAAATTTGCATCACATCAGGGAATTTGTAAGCGGAGCTTCTTAACTTGTTGAAAATGTCAATAAAATTCAGTATTTAAAAAAGGTACTACTTGCAACCACCATCACAACAATGATCATCATCCATATAAGTCCACAAAGCGACACCAACACCAACATCAATCCATCAGAAAAGCCCTCTAGGCCTAAAATGACCATCAATAAGAATCTAAACAACATGATTATATAATTCGAAGTGTTTTAGCATGTAGTTAAAGACATGATGTTGTTTTAAAGGAGAAAAACTAAGAGTATTTCAAAAAGAAAAGTGTTTGAATTCCAAATATAGTAAGTACATTGGTTCAAATGTTAAACATCAGCCAGAAGCAAGTGACATTAGGCCTGAAATCTTTAAAACGTAGTCAAAATGCATTACAATAGTCAAAATTTGTAAGGATAGCAGTCACATTTCAAGTTGGTTTCCAGAAGTATTTTTGAAAGGACATTTAAATGTTCAAGATTTAAATATTTCTAAAGGTAACTGTAAGTATAACTGTTTTCCTGTAATAGTTTGAAATTTTTTCATTTATAATAAGACGTAGTTCAACTTGTCAGTCAGTTGATTTAGATGTTAATTATTTATACAAAAGAGAGATAGAGAAAGAGTACATTCAACACTTTGAGTCAACCTGACATGACCTTCATAATAACAAACTATATTCACCAGACAATTATAAAAAACAACATCAGTTTCACTACACTTGGAACACTTACTGCACTGCAATACGTGCAGAAAATGCCTGAATGTTCAAATTGTTACAAAATATATAAGGGTTCCATGAAAAGAGAAGTGGATAACAGTTTTCAATGATAGTGATGAGACCAAACCAAATACCAGTTTAACTTTGTCAAATTCAGGATCAGCTTTAGGTCCTCATTAGTCGTATCTTGGTCTGACTGGAGGACCGCTGTAAATAAAAAAAAAAAATTGACAATTGTCAAAATATTAATTAAATAATGAACAGGGTGAAAAAGAGAAAAAAAGAAGCAAAAGAAAAAGAAATAGAAAAATGAAGAAACAAAGTACAAAGAGAAAAAATACAAAAAAAAAAAAAAAAAAAAGGAAATGAAAAAAAGAATCAACAAATCACAGAATTATAATGATAAAGAGAAAAAAGGAAATACCAAGAAAAAACTAAATCATTTAAATTGCAGAAGTGAATTTGGTTTATCTTTTATTATATTCGTGTTTTAATTTTCTTCCGTAGATCTATGCGCAGATAATTGTCAGTGTTGTAAAAGGTCCACTTTTGTCCAGGACAGTTCATTTTCCACATTTGTACAGTTATGTTATATGGCTTTGTAATTCTCGATGAAAGAAGAGGTTGTTTATACAATATTGTACACCAAAGGGGACTATTTTAGCTTGTTTTAATATGTATTGATTGTGGCCATTTAAACAGTACATTTTCCTTATACTTATGTGAATGCATTTCAGTCCATCAGCCTGAAATGTGATAGCGTACTTATGTGACCAAGGCAACGCTGCAGTACCTTCAAAAATAGTTGGTGCATTGACAGTTGAAGTGAGGGAGGAATGAATGAATTCATCAGAATTGCAACAACCGGTTGTGGTCACCAGATGCTAGATATTCTGGCAAATGACGATTTCCGAATGAATTGCTCATACAGAGACAGTTTGAAGAAGAAATGGAAGGTATAGTCAACCGCGCTGAGTTAGAGGAGACCACTAACCCATGCCTGCCGTGCCGTGCTCACGATAATGAGACTTTGTCAGCAACTTTGCTGCTCGCGTTTGTAATGAAAATACTTTATTTACTTGAATTTGTTGACATATTTTTATCTTAAATTGCTAGTTATTTCTTTCTTTACGTAGGGCACTGCACCTTGACTCCTCAATTGTAATTTGTGTATTTGCTCGCTTTGTGCTAACTTCTTCGCTCTTATGCAACGAAAGGCTGGGGCAAACATCACCGTGAATGATTAACAGAGGTTCCATCGTGTAGGTAGACTGGACACCAACTAAACCATCATTGTTCCTTTTTTTCAGTTATCAAGTTAGGACCAAAGTGTGGAAAGCTTGAAGTCACCTTAAAGGGGCTGACATTTCAATACTAAGGATCTAACAAGGTACAGAAATAGGTTTGCCTTTTGGGCGCGCCAACTCGGAAAGCAGAAGTGTGCCGGAGACACACACTGTGGGCGGCCAAGTTATGGTAAAGTGCCGTTCAAATGTAAATGACCCAAATGACTGAACAACAAGAACCGTTGGAGTTGGATATAATTTTGCGTTATTTGTTTTATATCCTGTTGAAGTTCGTAATCTGCTTTCATGGATGCTTCAATTTCGCATGCTTTTTTTTTTTTCAAACTCACGCGTCTGGGCAGATTGACCACTTCAAAGACACACTCCAGTCATATTTTGGTGGGTTTTTATATGCATATATATATATATATATATATATATGAGTTTTTTTTCTTTTTTTAAATTTTGCTTCCTTGTAACAACTTAGTTTTTTTGGTGTTACGTCATTATTTGGCACATGCAACCACCTGACTGCCTAAGAGCGGTCGTCAGCAAAGATATTCAGCAAGCACACCAGTTTGTTAAGAGTACATTTAGAACGGCCCATGCTGATCGTTTCTTATAGGTGTCTCGCAAGGCTCAGGTCCCTGGTCACTCTCTGTTCCGGTCATGTCCGTATTTTGTCTAACAACTTCACCTGCACGCAGATTGATCATGGCTCCCAGCCCTCCAACACCAAGAACACCTCGAACTATCTGTCCATCACACAGTACTCTAGCTGTATTTCTAATATAAAATGCAGTATTTTGTACACTTTGATACTTGTTATTGAACACTTCTCTTTCCTGTATAGCTTGGTGTGTGCAATAGACTTCAGTATAGCTGTTAATGCATACCGGCTATGTGGCTCACAAGTTATTTCTTATCGGAGCATCAGTATCGACTCGTTGTGAATCCAGTTGTCCATTTTATGTATTAAGAATGTTTACCCTCTCAATTACGTTTCTAATATCTGAGTCGTCGCACGCTTCTTTCGTGTACCGTCTTGCTGTGCGACATCAGGCAGAAATACAACTACAAAACTGTCTGACATTTTAACTCTTTTAGTGGCAAACTTTGGACTGAGTCATCAGCTGTTCTCGCCCAATGCCAGCCGAAAAAAGATGTTGACCTGGTATTATCTCTCGAACTATAGGCATGCTGCTACTTGAATGAAAGGCCTTTTTTGCGAAGAAAACGGAACTGGGATTCTTTGGGATAATTCACACTAGTATTACTTAACTTGATCGACTTGAGTTGCGTTCGGCTCTAAAGGGGTTAAAATCGTTCTTTAAGAAACTGCACCCTTTTTACCAAGACTTATTGGCATAAGTGTCGAAACATTTTTCATATAGCTTGTACCAATCTTCATTCTAACTAGTTGCATTAGTGGTCGGCTCCAGTCAGCCCAATAGCGTTTCTCACGGTACCCTTTACTGGATACCCATTGTGCCTTTGTCACACTAATAACATTGAGCTTCGTTATACTATTGGTAGAACTGTGTACATCTTAGGATTGAGTATACGATATTCCGTTGTGTCAAAGCACTACTGATGGCAGTTATGATAATATTCTTGTCTTCGTCAGGCGTACCATGAAGGTTTCTCGTGTCGTTTGAATGCTGTACGGCATCTGTGCATACTTTGCACGCTTAATTATCTAACTCCTGCCTCCACCCCTCCCCGTAGGGGGTCCCCAAATTTGTGGTGGGTGTGCGGCTCGACCTTTCAAACACCCACCCTTTGTTGAAGCAGTTTTTTTTTTTTTTTTTACCCAAGTTATACATTTATTAGGGAATTTTTAAACCGAAATGTAAGACTATATCGCCCCAAATTAGCGTGAACAGTGCTCCAGGAAAAAACATTAGGGCTTTAGTTAGGGGAATTTGCCAAAATATTAAGCCATAAAAATGCCCTTTTGCAGGGATATTATGCAAAATATCGAACCTTTGTGGGGGAGATTTCGCGAAAAATAGGGTCCCTTAGGGCGACACATAAACGGTATGGTTTCTGCTCGCCCACCCCACCCTGCCCCGTCTTTCATACGTGTTTCCCTTTTTTATTCTGCCATATCATGGATGCAAACACTCACAATCCTAATTTATCCGAGTAGATTTAGAAAGCAACAGTTTATTATGTACACTGTGCACCAATTGATGGGGCTGTTTACATATGAGTGTATGCTCAAGAATATCATATAGGTAGAAACAGGTTATTAGGTAGCACAATATATTTTGCCGTTGGCGGCCGATAGTGGTACCAAAGAACAGACCCTCCTGATTCCATTTCGGCCACCGATTGCCGCTGTTTGCATCGTTTTGTGGCTTTTTGTCCATGACTGCATGATAAAATCGGTGGAGTCTTCAACTGGATAGGAAAGACAGAACAAAACCTGTCACGTTATCAACGAAACTGCCGTTATCCATGCACACTGCGATAAGAATCTGCTTCAGGTGCGAGAATAAACTTTATGTCGCTGTACCTCACAAAAATAATGAGGTATCTTGCCGAAAATTCACAACACAGTACACCACAATACAACGTTTACAATACAAAGGACAAGTATAGGTAAGAGCATACAATATAATACAGTATAATACAATACATTTCGCAAACAGTGTCAAAACTTATCGATAGGGCACCTGTGGCATAAATTTTGAAAAAAACGATGAACTAGATTAAACCATCAATTTCAACACAGGGAATCAAAAAGGTTCCGAAAATACGTATTGTTTCCACATCTTATACAAATTGAAAATTTCTCTTCCGCATTTATATAACTGAAATAAATAAACATTTTGCAAATAGAAATTAGCATTTTAGACGCGGATGAGAGAATTTTGTATGGTTGTACATACATTGCAAATTCGTTGCCGAAGCCCAGCTTTGTTTTGGTTTTGTGCTTGCCGCGTTCAATGGGACGGTTATCAGAGTTAATTATCAGTCGAGTTAAACTGTTTTCTTATAGAAACATTTTTCATAATACATATATATATATATATATATATATATATATATATATATATATATATATATATATATATATATATATATATATTATTCAAAATTGTGCTTGAATTTAGCGTCTGTTCTTAATTTTTTATCTGGTAAAAGGTTCATTTCCATCTCATGTTTCCATTTCTGAGTAAACTTCTATTTGAATGGTTTATAAAAGACATTGCTAGGAAATCACCGAAATCAGCACCACAATTATTCCAAATATCACCACGCCCAATTACATCCAAAGATTCTCTCACGGTGGGTACCCATGTAGAGTTGTCGCTAGTCATTAACTCAGAATTACATCTATGAGTATCATATAATACAGTTTCTGGACCTAAATTAAGAATGCGATGTCAATTTTGCACACTCGACTAAGAATATTGAGGGAATGCAGATATTGACCTGTTAAACTTATTACTGTTGTACTGCAAGCTTTTCTATTAACACCTAAAACATATGCTAAGAAGTTTAAATGCAATTTGTGAAAACAATTTTTAAATGGCTTTTAAATCGCTTGGTAGTATATTGTAACTTAAGAATTTATATTGTAAAATGAATACAAATATTCATCATATGCATTTATAGAAGATGTCCAGGTAGATCATGAAATTATTGATTCGAGGCAAAATTTTTTACGTCTTTCCATACCAGCTCAATTTCTTGGGGCATTATCACGAATTTTGGGATCCAGGAAACAAACTATTACCTCGTATATACTCTCAGCTTTCGTCATCGCGTAGCTTTTACCACAAGACCGTGCCCCTCAATAAGTGTATTTATGACGCAAACAGATGTCATCACATGCACAGAGGAGGACCATAAAAGCTCGACATAATCACGAACAGTGATATTGTACTTAAGTATATTTTCGACAAACCTAGAACAGAGCTGCCCTCAGGTGGCTAGCCACAATAGCCACTTGCGAATGAAAAATTTAACCTGTATTAAAAATGATTGCAAAGACTTTCACGTAAGGAACGTTTCGATCGTCATGCAATCATTTGATCCCCATACCCTGAGATTTTTTATATCAGTCAGCCACCTTCATCACATTGCATTTCATACGGTACACATCCACTCAATGGAAATTGGTAATACATGGTATCACAGCTACGTCTGGAGCTCTACAGGAAGTAACACATCACTGTAGGTCACTTGTGTGGGGAGTATTGGCAACACAGAAAGCGCTACCGTGGTATTCACCAATATTGTCAGGACACTGCCCAATTCCATCACACACATAGTGCTACAGAATGCATTCATGATTTTAACACTGAACAAAGTCGCTCTCCACATGTGTTTGATAGCTGCTGCATCTCTCTTTTTTGGAGAAATAACACGGTTATCCTTTTGAGCCAATATGTCTAGGTTGTCGATTATCTCAGCGAAACATTGGTGGTAATGGAACTTTTGATGTATGATGCCACGATGCCCATTAGTAATAGTCGGACAAATGTTTAAAATTCTAGGGTGTGCCAGGTTTTTGAATAATTTACCCATAAAGCCATCTCTTTAAAGATTTCTATGTGCCATTTGTACAATAAATATAGTAACACAAAGCTGCCATTCTTGTGAATGAAACGTGTGTTCCAAAGGTGCTGAAATTCCTTGACATTGGTCTGATCGCCATGATATCGAAAGTTGATCAAAAGATCAGCGACCATCTTTGCAAACTGGTTCAAAGGAATTATAGTTTTAGTACAAAGGGATAAAACGAGTCCGTTTGACTGTCCACGAATTACCTTATCTAACGCTAAATGATTGTCATTGTGAATATGAATAAATGTAAAATTTATAAAATACCTTAACTCTCTTAAGTAGAAGTAATATTCCAAGGTTTCTTAATATATCCTTACGTGCTGTATGTAACATATCCTGCACATTCAGACCAATTTGCTGAATGTTTTAAAAATTTACATTTGATTGTCTGAGATGTCGTGAAAATCAGGTCGTTCCTCTTTGCATACATTTTGCTACTTGTGGTTATATGCTGCATTTTTATGAAGTATTTATCAAACATTTCAGAAACATATTACCCATGTATACAAATTTCAGCCCAGCAATGACAGCAAAGGCACTCAAAAGTAGCAAAAATTTGAGCATTCGTATTTCAAGACCAATGTGAAGAAACAAGTTTCACTCCTGACTTAAGCTAGGCTGTCACCCACAAAATCAACTGGTGGGTTGAAACCGGTCATCTCAAACTTTGAATTTTTTTCTGTAACTACATACTTTAGTGTTTCCAAAACATATAGACATAACCACTTGTAATGCAGACTCTATCACTTGTGACAAAGTTAAAAGCATTCTGTTTTCATCAAAGATTTAAGAAGCACATGCTCTATTCTTTACAACAAGCAATAATGTGGCCTACATTTGAATGACATATTCTGATGTTAAGAACAGTGAATATGCGTGTATGTCTCAATGGACTGCAAGGTGCCTTATCAAAATATGCTGAGAATCCATTTTCATAATTTGGGCAACATGCAGCTGCTTGAAATAGCTTAGGTAACAAATTTTAGTCCACATTTTGGTGATAGTGTGTTCAGAGAAACTGAATTCTTTCACAGTATCTCGTGTATTGTATGAATCAACATCCGTGCCACATTGAGCCAAGACAGATGGTGATATATTTTCGCCCCACAGACTACCCTTGATGACGAAAATAAATGTGTATCTTTACACACCATGGCAATACAAGCTGTCAGATAGTATGGTGTAAAATGGTCTCGTATGACATACTTTTTTGTTTCATCTTTGACATAAGAAGGTTAAAAAGAATTGAGACCCAAGAAGCTGTCTTCAGTATCATCCTAGTGGCAGTTATTTATTTTTAAATGTACTTCCAATTATGATTCTAGCCCTTACATGAATTTGACCTTGCCGGAGTATAGGATAACAGCCTACGCTGCAAGCACGTTGTGTTCGCTTATATTTAAAAAGAACTACATTTTAAGTATTTTTGTAAATGTTTAAAATGCCCATAACAGTGATGGAAAACAATTATAGCTGTCGGTTTGTGATTTATCTATAAAGCTTCAATCAGCTGCATGTTAACTTTGAACTGGTATAGATGATATAAAAAACGTCGTTTAACGTTTAAGTATCTCCACCCAAGTTACGAAGTAGCAATTTTTTATTTGTTTTGCTTTGTTTTATTTGTCAAATGACATCAATTTCAAGTTTCCCTTATCTCATTGTTGGAGAGGCATGATATTCAGGCAGAGTCTATTTTAAGTTGCATTGCGAAGTACTATTAAACTGCTCATGAGAACAGGCTCTAGCAAAATGTGATGGCCTATAAAAGTCAATGTTTTCCTTCAGTTCAGCATCACCTGCGATGCCTGGTTGAATGTCATCTTTCAAAGATGATGGGAATGGAGATGTTTCTGTCTTTAGAAGATGTGTTGGTTTTATCGTTTCATGCATTGATACAGAATGCTTTGTGCTTGGGGGATATAGTTTTAGTATGGGCCTCTTTAGACTCTTTTTGCCTGCAACGTCAGTCATGAGAGAGCCCTGAGTGTTGCCACCTCCATGTGCTTTGCACTTTTAGACTGCCAACTGCCTGTTAGACTGCAACATACGTTGTGTAAGGCTCGTCTTCGTTGTTGTGTTAATACAGAGATATATTTGTGTTTGTATACACTGAATTGAAGTGAATACATAGATGAAGTAGGCAGTTTCTCAGCATACTTGCACTCTTTGGGCGGCAGTGATACCTTAAAAATGCAGAATTGTGCCTGTGTATTAATGCTTGTGCATTTAGGGGGATGTTTGTGCCAAAGTTTGCACATGTATGAATATTTGAACATAAATTCTATGGATAGGTCGTTTATCGGTATGCTGACAATCAACTCCATCTTTGTAAGAGAATCTTGCAGGATCATATTTAGCGAATATTTATAGTCTGGTATAATCGCACATATACAACATACTTTAAGTCTGTACAATGTAATTATTTTGGTATATAACTCTTGATACAATTCTCTCTCTCTCCCTGTCAAATATGTGTACACGCAATTCACATTTCATGAGCACTTATCCTAAACACAATTCATCAGCTGAGCACAGGACCATCTACTGACCCTCTAGTTCCAATGGTAGTATTGGTGGTGGTAGAAGCATGCTTTTTCTGGGTATGTTTGTATGTCATGTATGTATGTGCATGTGTATGTATGTATGTATGTATGTATGTATGTATGTATGTATGGCTGTGTGTGTATGTATGTATGTATGTATGTATGTATGTATGTATGTATGTATGTATGTATGTATGTATGTATGTATGTATGTATGGGTCCTTCCAGACCAATGGGACGCCCTTGGAAGGTAATTGGGACCCTTCATTTAACACATGACAAGATCAGCTTGATCCACTTTCTGGAAGACCTTGTCCACACTGACAGTGATGAGACTTCATTCATGTAGCACTCAATGGCAACCTCCACCTTGGTTGTTGATGGAATTGCTGAAGTTCATGAGCTGATGGCAGAGCAGGACTTCAAGAGTGGCAAAGATCTTGCTAGAGCATAAGCTAAACTTATCGATACGAAGGCTCAGGGGTATGCTGCTTTTCCTGTCGTCTTTGACAACTATACCCATCCCAGCTCATTGATGAAAATCACCAAAACAACGAGGCAAGCTCAAGGAATTAAGATCCATCAAAGTTTCGGGTTCGACTATGATCATCACAAGTTCATGCTCCCTGTAAGTAGTGACACAAAAGTTTCCCTCCCACTTTACCTAGTTTAAGAACTTGTGGACAACAGTGTGGTGAACATTGTCACTGTCACCCACAGGAGTGTGTTGGTGAACTGGGACTGCCATGTTCCCACCAGGGTGAGCACTCAAATGGGAGCTGATATGCTCATGTTCCTTCGTGCTGCCGATATTACAGCTTCTAGGGGCACAGGCTACATATACATACAGGATACTGAAGCCCTTCTGTTGGCTCTCCATAGAGTACCACAACTTGGTAGAAAATCTGCACTCATCATGGGTACTGAAGAAAGTCATTGAATCATATGGATGCAGCCCATCTATGATGCTCTTGGTGCTACGAAGGCAGCTGCCCTCATAAATTGGTATGCACTAACGGGATGTGACACCACAGGGCACATCAGAGGGAAGGAGAAAGCAACCTGTTAGAAACCCTACATGGCTTCAAAACCCAGTGTAATTTCTGACATCAGCAAACTGGGTCTTGGTGATGAGCCATCAAGACAGGTAGCTGATGGCTGTGAGGCATTTCTATGTGCTCTCTTCTGTCCGAAGAAAATGGAAATCTTGAAAGCCAAAAGTCTTAGGTAGTTTCTGTTCAAGTAACTCAAACCTGGCCAGGGTGTGAACAATCTTCCAGCAACCCTAGGAGCCTGGGCTGAACATATCCGACGAGCACATCTGCAGGCAAACATTCAGGATCCAGTCACTCCTGATCCACTCAATCTGAGCTTGAAAGAAGGTGATGGCAGACTACTTCCTTTGCTGTCCATAGAGTCCCTAGCACCAGACCCAGTGCTCGAGTTAGTAAAGTGCGCCTGCGGTAGAAACAGCAAAGCAGTCATGAAGTGCTCCAGAAGGTGCTCCTGCAAGACTCATAAGCTGGTTTGCACAGAACTTTGTCATGGTGGAGGACATGACGACATTTGTGCAAATACATCTTCTTTACCCTCAAAAGCTGAAGAAGATGGTGATGCAATCTATTGTTTGCAAATCATAATTTTAACTGGAAAAGTCTCCAAAGGACATGGATGCCTGCACTTGTCATTGCCCCTATCAGCATCGGAAAGAATATGGCATGTAACTGGTGTAAGACCTCAAATACTTTTTGAGATACCTGCTACACAAATGTGATAAGTCTAAGGTCAAATCAACATTTCCCAAAGTTAATTAATGATTAATTAACACAAGATAATTTATGCAAATGAGAAACAAAGCCCCAGGTGCACACTTTCATATATCGATAGATGTTTCCACAAAGGCTCATGGTTGAACCTCAAATACATTTTGACATATATGCTACACAAATGTGACAAGTCTAATGTCGAATAAACATATTCCCCAAGTTAATTAATGATTAATTAACACAAATTTAATCCAAGGGAGAAAGAAAACTACAGGTGCACACGTTCATATATTGATTGATGTTTCCACAAAGTTCGATAGTTGAAGCTCAAATAACTTTTGAGATACATGCGACACAACTGTGACAAGTCTAACCTCAAATCAACATTTTCTAAGTTAATGAATGTTTAATTCAGACTATATAATCAACCCAAGAGAAAAACAAAGCCCCCAGGTGCACACCTGTATTTAATGATATTTCCACCAAGTTTCATGGTTGTACCTCAAATGATTTTGGATATGTGCATCTTAATGTCGGACGGATGAAATAAAGGAAAGACGGACAAGGGCTAATCTATATGCCCCCCCCCCCGTGGGGGGATTCATATTCAAGGGAGCTTACGTTTATTTGACAGTTTTATACAACTTTATACTGGGCACGGAGAATATGAAATTGTTTGTTTTTCTCATTATTTGTTGGGTAGATATTTATACTTTAGCATATCAGATGTCATGGATGGGAATTTATGAACAAAGGACAAGATGAAAATTAATCTTTATTAAGATTGCACCATCATGACCAAAGTGCATGGTAAACTAGTTACCTACATGTATGTGCTTTTGTGGTTGAAATAATTATTTTCGTGTGCACTTTCATATTGAGATATGCAAGAACAAAAGTTCCTGTCTGTGACACAGGAATGCTGATTTGGATAAATATGGATTAATAATTTCATGTATGAGGTCCACCAACGGACAACAAAATTTATTTCTAAAAACTTAAAAAATATGTTAGCTTTACAGTGAAAAAGTTACTTGCATTTTCTGAAATACCTTTGCTAATACCCATGTGGCTGTTTTTGCGGAAGGCCCCCATAAGGTGTTAAAAGCCAAACGACAATAAAAAAATCTGAAAGCAATAAAAAAATAATTGCAGAGTTTTATGGTGTTTCAGACTTTCCAATAAGTCACGTAACTTGGAAAAAAAATATTGTGCAATCAGACACCGAAACCATACATCACATTATGTTCCTTTCAAAAGTCATATCCATGATTTGCTATGGGACCACTGATGATGGTTATCAGATGACCACCATTTTGTATTAAAATGATATAATGATAATGGTCAAAACATCCAGGCTGGTACTGCTATGCCAGGCGTACTTAAAAACCCCACCATGCTAGACACTAAATAGTACAGAAAAACATGATCCATATTCATTAATTCCAAACCCAACAATGACAGCAAAGATATTTCAGATTTGCCAAAGCATCAACATTTCTATTCCAATACCAATGTGAAGAAACAAATTTCACTCCTGACTTGAGACAGGCAGTCACCCATACAAGGCAACTGGTGGTTTTAAACCGGTCCTCTCAGCCTTTGAAATATTCATCATTAACTGCAGACACTAGTTCCAAAATCTATATGCCTAACCACCCAAAACACAAATTTCATTACTTCTGCCAAAATGAAAAGAGACCAGTTAGGCCTGTCACCTTTTAAACCAGTCCTCTCAACCTTAGAAATATTCATCATTAACTGCAGACACTAGTTCTTTGGTTATGAAATGTTTGGTGTATAAAGCAGCTCCAGGTCCACATTTAGTAGTGGTACTTCCACTGAAGCATCATTAGTCGCATGTTGGTCTGACTGGAAAACAGCTGTAAATAAACATTTTTGCTTGGCAAACATAAAAAAAATTAACACAATAATAAAGAAAGAAAAAAGAAATGAAAAAAGAAAGAAACGAAGCACATAGAAAAAATGATGAAAAGAAGAAACAATGGAAATACCAAAAAAACTAAAGCATTTAAATTCAAAAAAGTGAAATTGGTTTACCTTTCATTATATTACTATTAGTGTTTTTATTTTCTTAAGTAGGTCTGTGCACAGATAATTGTCAGCGTTTCAAAAGGTCCACTTTTGTTTTATGACATTGTAATTTTTGATCAAAGAATTGGTTGCTTACATAATATTTTACACCGAAGGTGACGATTTTAGCCAGTTTTAAAATGTATTTATCGTGGCCATTTAAACAGTACATTTTCCTTATACTTATGTGAATGCGTTTCAGTTCATGCAGCCTGAAATGTGATAGGTTACTTAAGTTGCGGGGGCATATCTGCAGTACCTTCAGAAATAAAGTTGGTGCACAGACAGTTGAAGCGAGGAAGTAATGAACGAATTCATCAGAAGCGCAACAAGCCACCTTGGTCACCATATGCTAGATATTCTGGCAAATGACATACTACGGTATGAATTGTTCACAGAGAAACAGTTTGAAGAAACAAAGGAAGGTATGGTCAACCACGCTGAGTAAGAGATGAACACTGACCCAGGCCTGCTGGGCCCGGGCCATTTCGGGTCTCTCGAAGGACATTTCAGCCATTGAACGTTAATGTGATGTGATATCTTATTATGCACAGTCAATTAATAAAATTAGCATTTATCATTATTTAATTTATTGGCCCACTATGCAGGTCCTCGTTCAGCCATATTGGCCTGGGACCTATAACTGTGCCAAAGTGAAAACTACTGATTAAAAGGATCATAATATATATGGGCGTATATGTTGATCTGTACATTTTTTTTTCTGAGAAATAAGCAAAGGTATTATAGGCCAATCTTTTATTCAATTGCCAACTTAGTCTCTAATTGTATAATTTTAATCGACGACCTGACATGAACATCATATATGTATATATATATATATATATATATATATATATATATATATATATATATATATATATATATATATATATATATATATATATATAAGAGGGTTAAGAGATGTTCAAAGGTCTAGATGTCAAACAGCATCCCGAATACTCAAATCTGTACATCTTTTGCCAAATATATGTTCATTCCTGTTAGTAGTATAATTGCGGCAATAAATATATATATGAGCACTATTAACACCAGACTTTTTATTATGGATTGAACTGCAGGCTACATAGAATATCATCTTTCTCTTTCTCTCTGAACCAATGAGAATCATGGAGCTAACTCAGATCATTTATCATTGACATTTCACCTAAACCATGAGCGATTACCTTCTGTGATGACTCTAGACTTTTTTGTCCAACTGTTGGTGTAAGCCCTGAATTGTTTGTCTTAGAAGTAGAGAGTTGGATCAAGAATTTGGCATTGACCTTACCAGGATGGTAATGTCGGAGCATTTGTTGGATGCATAGTGCCAGAAACAAAAATGCGATACATGATTCGAAGGATTTGTAAAAACATAAAACAATGAGAGGTGGTCAAAAAGCTTTTATGGTGACTTTTTGGCGATACTTTTTTTAAACATGTTTTTCCGGAAAAGTAGCGACCCTTTCTATTGAAAGAAAAACAAACATGCAGACATTTCCAGATAAAGGTAATTGCCAGAAAAATATTGTTCTTTGCGTGTTTTTGAGCTTAGACTATTTTTAAGGACATTCATCGGAAAGTGTTGGTTTTAAATTCTAATATCATGTTTAACGTGAAACCCTCAATTGTAGACCGAGGTTGCCAGGAGAAAATCCTCTGGAGAGAACACCTCTGGCTCAGACTCAGATTGAATATCAGCCGAAGATTATATATTTTTGACAGAAAAAATTATGTAGTACAGAACTAGATGGTAATAAACAGATTATATCACATATGTATAGAGATGGTATTGTCACAATGAATTCGAAACAAAAGAATGATCTGAACTTAGGATCCAAAGGTCCCCGAATGTTGGGCTACCAATGACAAATTGAAACATCTTTAGATGCAACATGTTTGTAATTGTCCTACAAAACATTAAACGCAAAAACATGTATAATATCAATATGGTATAAGTATGTGAGTTTACATGATGGGGGGAAGAAAAAAAATACCAGAAAAGGCGAGGATAACAATTCAATTAAGTTGGGCAAATGAAATGAAAATAATTTGATATAGATAATAATAATCGGCTGAGACAATACCAACGAATATACAACATAGTGCAGTGTCATCTGGTCTGATTTCCCAGGCATATGTGCTTAAAATTCTAAAAAAAAGTCTACAAGAACTTGGAGGAAAGGGGCTCTTTCTGTTTAATTACCTCATACAACTGGGTCTTTGCAAGTTTTTTATTAAATTAATATTAAAACCAGTCGAGTATGCAAGCACCAAGAGACAAACTTATTTTCCCATTTCTGTGACTGCTTGGTGGGGCATATCTTTTTTCCACTTTGATACAGTGGTATGGCACACTCTCAAACATCATCAAAGATTTCGGAAGTGGTCAGAAATCAATTTATTTTTTGAGTAGGGTCCATGGAAACCACACATTAAACTTATTTATAATTATCTCTGCTACCATGAAACATCGATTTTGAAAACAAGCTTACAGGCTGATAAAACTCGGGTGCTACATCCACGTTGCAGGATTATGCATCTTGCCCCGGTTTAGGTATGATATTCCTACCATGTTTGGGGTCTGGAGGTAACTATTGGTAGGGTGCAATATGGTTGGTATTAACCCATGTTTCATCTGAGCACATACTCAAATAACCACCGTAACATTTGCCGTTTTGGTTCTAAGGGACTAACATCATTGTGTAGACATGTTTATTGCCTCAAATAAAACTTATTCTGCTGAAATTCCTCTGTTTTCCAAAATTGTAACTAAACTTATACTGTAGCAGGATGATTGTTTCGAAACCTGTAACCCATATTCCATTTCCAGTCTTTTTCAGGTGATGAGTGGAGAGAAATTCAAATTTCCCCATTTTTCCCTGAAATTTTTCTTCTGACAAAACACTGAAAAAATAACATAGTCTTTCCTTTCTATTATTTGAAACATCTAGGTCGCCGTTTTACAATTTCTTTCTAATGCCTGAAGTAATACTGTTGATATATTTATCCTATATTCTCTCAAAAGGAGACAAAATAAACTAAAGCATCAAGAGTCAAGCTCAATTTAACAATGACATTAAACGCAGTGAGCTAGTACTGTGGCAAAGAATCAAATTTTCTAGATCAGGGTGAGCTGATCCAAACACCGCCAGTCTTTTTGCTTGCGTAATTGAAGTTATGGACAATACTAAGTATTATTATTCAAATCTGATTTTGTATGAAGATTCTGTTTGTGCAGATGCTTTTTGATCCGCATAAGAAAGTAGGCTCTACCCTTTTTTTCTCATTATGTGAATCGAACTTAAAGGCACATGTTTGCCGCCCGTCTCATTGTGAAGACGGCCGTCATGGACATGGAGCTTTTTCACTACATCCAATATTCATTGATATTTTGCAAAGACACAAAAAATAAAAAAATACTTAAAATGGATCATACAGTTACAATAGGAGATACTCTACTTATTCACTTGGCTGTATAAAGAGAATGTTGCAGGCCTAAATTGAACTGTCACACGCATTTCAGTATTGGAAAATTCTTACTTGAAATGAAGTCACATTTTTTTATTTTAATCAGATAATGCGCCAAAGATAGCTTATTACACATAATTACTTCAAGTGGCAATAGCAACAGCTATGAATGCTCGGGTGATTCTTCATTGCATAGTGATGTTTTCAAAACACGTTTAATCTTTTTCATCAATTTAAAAATTCAACTAAAGAGAAAAAGTTGCCAACACAGACTAATTACATTTCAGGGGTCGAAGTGCAGGATGGCCGGGGATTGGGGTGGTAATGGGCATGGGTGTGTACAAATCAATAAAATAATTGCACTAAAACTACTTTTGGAATTAAATCAAGTGATATTACCTACAAGATACGATAAAGGGGTATATATATATATATATATATATATATATCTTTGTCTGTTTTTGTTTTCTTTTCATTCACTCTTAACTTTTTATTGCTCTACATTCTTTCCTTCTTTCTGTCGGTTCCTTTCTGCTCAGAGTATGAACTATTCAAGATTACGTCCCTAGTAAAGGGCAGTGGATGGTGTTGTTTTGTTTCAATTTTTTCCAATTTTATTGACCAAGCTTTTCTTAGCTGCTTGAGACTAGTATTAAATGATGTATTTTCATATACATACGGACCATTTTAATTCTTTACTATTTTTCAACTTATGCTCCCACTACCGCCTAAAAATACAGCACATCTAACTTTGCATGCCTTTATGAAAACAAATATATACCCAACTTTTTTACCGAAAAGTAGCCACCCTGTTTGGATTACAAAGACAATGTTATATCACATGTAAGGCTGAGGACAAGTAGCTGAAGGAAAAAATCAAAGCTTCAAAGAGTTGTGGTTTGCCTTGTGTCAAATTTTAATTGATGGCAAAAAGATAGGGCTCACCGGGTGTCTTTTTTGTTTGTTTTGTTTTGTTTGTTTGTTTATTTGTTTTTGGTGGGGGTGGGGTTGTTTTGCCTTCTTCATCAAAATATGTTACTTGTATAGCCACAGTATTTCGAAATATAAGCTAGCAGTGGGGTACATGCATATATGTTTCCAGTAGCCTTACTGAAGCTACTTGCATGGTGTTTCGAAATTTAGCTCAGTAATGGTGAATATACAAATGCAAATTTACAGCAGCCTTACTTAGCTTGCTCGTCTATTTGCTACTTTCAGAACAGAAAGCACTTCACTTTGTAATTTCAATACTGGCAAATTGTGCAATGATGATGATGATGATGATGATTTTGGTGCAAAAGAAGAAGAAGAAGAAAATGAAGATTCATGTATGCTGCCAGTGAGCTTGACTAACTCAGCCTTGGATATTTGTCTCTCTTGGTCTGTGAGCCACAGAGCTAGTTGGTTCAGGATGGCTTCCGATTCGCCATATTCATCTCTGACTTTTATAATAAATGTTCCATGGGTAACAGGGCTGAAGGAAAGACAAGCTGGGCAACCCAACATTTAGATATTGTGCACCATTAGATACCGCATGCTGACTCAAGTAATATGTTGTAGTTAATTGCATTGAAACTGTTCAGTCACAGTTAACAGGAACTGACCCACGTAGCACTTGCATGCTAGAGTTCTTTTAAGGAAATGAGTGCTGTTCTTCCTGTTGCTGTGATTTCTCAATATGTTTTGATTCTGCCTCCACTTTTGTGTCCATGTTCAACCATAAGCCAAATCACAATTTTCTCTGAAGTCAAACGCATAACACATAGTCTCTCATCACGGAAATCCAGGCAAGATCATGGCGTGTTCCACAACATCACTCTTCTTCACTAATCTCTGGTCCAGGTAGCGTGTTCATGACTCAACGGTATCCATTCGGCTTTGTGTTCAGGATGACAGAGATGCAGAAGACTGAGAGTTTTTAACCCTAGTTTAGCAGACGACAGTCTCCTGTTGATTACATGTGTTGATGCTGCAATGTTTAAGGCCTAGAGCCACTACTGAAGAAACGTCTCTGCTAAAAACAAAACTTATTTCTGCACACATTGCATCAAGTAATAGTCCTTCATTTCATATAAAGGTCAGGGCGCCGGCTTACTTCTTGTGTTCTTTCCAGTTGTAACATCTTATTCTCCTGACAACATCACAGTAGGGAAATCCACGTTCCGACATGCGTGTGATCCACCCTCCGGGCTGTGAGAATTCTGTAAACTGTAGCATTATGCATTGCACTTGATCATTTTCCACGGACCCCTAACTAAGTGCAAAGTTTATTAAATATTTGTCTCTATATCTTGATGATAATTCTTAATATTCAGTGCAACCATAATATGTACACACACTTATGCTTTAATTTTCACTCAAAGCTGCACCATATACCAATGGTACGAATTTAAATGTGATGTACATGAATATATCATTAATGTCAACTTATCAGCCTTGGGGAATTATTTTGTTGTGACCTAAATCACGTTACATGTGCTGTGTAACAAGATGCCTGACGCTTATAATGCAAACCAACATACTTCGTTCAATTTTATTTCCAATGCATGGACTGCGCCAAGCATGCTCAATGATTGAAACATCTTAAGGCAATAATAACTCCAAGTGCCATGTAGCTGCATAGAGAAATTTGACACGTAGGCTGATTACATTTTTTTTGTATAAGTGTATGACTCGATAAGCAATCGCAGCTGAAGAAAATGATGTTACTGTGCATGCTGTCATTCCAAACACCATACACACACAGACCACGGAATAGGGTAATGACTACTAGGATGGGGTTTTGGACAAAAAGACACAAATACAACACACACACACACACACACACACACACACACACACACACACACACACACATATATATATATATATATATATATATATATATATATATATATATATATATATATATATATATGTGTGTGTGTGTGTTTATATGCTTGTCTGTCTTAAAACGTTATTTGCTTTCTTCATCGCAAAATACCGATTTAACGTTATGCATCATTCTAACGAGTCGGAAGTATTATGTAAATTTAACTATTTATTGGGATGAAACTTGACAGAGGATTTGTGAAAATATAAGGGAAGCCAAACACAATGCTTTGAGTATATCTATATCACCAAAATTAGAGAATGTCATGATACAATGCAGTTCCTCGCCCAGGCTGCGAATAAGTATTTATTTTCTTCACACAAAACCAGCTCTTAGCTCGCAATAATATGTTTTTTTTTATCCATTGGGCATTTCCACCTGGAGAGCAGGCTGTCTGGAGTAGGGTTTGGATGTATTGTGAATCCTTTAATTGTGTTAAGTTTTGTTTTTTATTTCAAGCACTACAGTGTGGTGTTAGTTTTACTTCTTTGCAGCACAGTTCCTATAATAGTTATTTTATGATACAATTACATGTTTTTTATATTATTTAGGCATTCCCCTCAAATTTATATTTGGATGTATACATGTAAAAGTCGTTGATCAATGGTCTTATGTTCATACTCCGAAATTCTGACATATCACACGTGGGCACCATGCTTAACATAGACATATGGGATTTCATTAGTGACGTCGACTTATTACAATATAGATACAGTTTCATATGTGCTTCAAATGATATCACACAATTGTAATGATTCAGGTGCCTTGCTCAGGGCACATTCAAGAAAGAGAATAGACGGCTAGATGAATAATGTGTTAGCCATACCAAGGAATACTTATACAACACGATATGTTGCACAAATTATATAAAATATGTGCGCTAAATGGGTGTACCTCATAGTTTATTTACAATTTCGATGTTTAGTTATATTTATTTAAATCACGGTTTTTATTCTTGCCTGAAACAATTTGTAAAATGCAACAACCATCTTCTAACAGCAATTCCTGTTGCATTATCTATTTATAATATTCATCTGTATTATAGATAGCATGACCTACTACCCTGAAAATTATTTATTTTGCCCATAACTCCAAAAGGGAAGCTGACAATTTGCATGATGGTCTACATTTTGAAAACATATGTCAAGGTATATATCGGTTTCGAATAGACTAAACGAAATGAACATGAAAGTCATTGGGTAAACCTTAAATAGTGTGCTTACAAAGACAATTTTTTCTACATCTTTGAAGTGAGCAATTGCAGAAACTACCAAATATATTAGATATCAATTCAACATAGGAATATGTTCAGCAAAATACACATACAAGGTATGCGATGATCCCCAGTGTGTATTTGTATCCTGCTTTGACCTCTATACAAGTAAATTCTGAACTAGACAGGTACAGAAATTGTCAAATATATTTAGATATCATTTTAACAGACGAATATGTTTGTAAGAAAAAGCTGCAATATATGATGAAATTATGCCAGGTGCTTTTTATCCTATCCTGCTGTGATTTCCCACAAGTAATGACAATTTATTTAAAATACGATGGGTTGTACATCACCTGGCATGATGCAATATAGATAGTTCGCCCAGCGGTCACCATTTCCAAAACAAAGAAATTGGAAGTCGAATCATTTTGCTTACATTTAACCAAACTGCAAATTGTAACAAAACGATGATAATGCTCAAAGACGGTCATGCCACAGTTTTAATGTGGCCATATGTAAAAATAAGGTATGCTGATATTATGTTTGGATAATATATATATATATATATATATATATATATATATATATATATATATATATATATATATATATGCATTGTGGTTGTGTGTAAATTAGATTATGTGTGTCTGAGTACAATGTCGACTTGGTGGTATCTGCTACATTTCAAAATTAAAATGCATTCTCATCATTATGGTGCGCTGAAAGAGGTATGTTGAAAATATGAATTGTAATATTTCTTATGCTGCTTGATAGGAACGGATGTGCTAAACAGCGGGGCTGGGGGGGAGGGTTCTGACTCAGGGAGTGGTCGTTTCAAACCACCAGGCATTGGTTATATAGGTTAATTATATCTAGGCTTTAATTGAGTTCGTCCATACTTGTACATCAATGTAGCAAGCGGCAGTATAATGGTGTAGACGCGAGAGTTTTAGCCCTTTTATCTGTTTGTGTCTTGTGACTGTCATTCTCAAGCATATTTTTGTTCTCTTTTTTTTGTCCTGTCTGTGTCTGTTCTTGGCAAGAGCAATGTAAAGAGGGCACAGCTCTTTTGTATTATTCTTGTGTAACCCTATTGTATTTAAAGAAATAAAATATGCTTAAATCAAATCATTATAAACAAAAAGGACAGGTCTTTGTGTGGCTTCAGAACAATGGTCTAAGGACAATGGTCCTGATAGGGCATTCTATATTATTTTGGAAGACCCGTAACTAGTACATATAATTATTTTATATCTTTAGGCGGCTTACGTTTGGAATGTGGTCCCACAATGTAAAGAGCATTGTTGACGTGTAGGTATTTTGGCTTATTGTTAAAACAAATTTCCCTAAGCAATCTATTCATCGGTATTCTATTTACATAATGTATTTATGCAATTCATGCCTTGCTTTCTAAACAGTAACTCCATGGAAATAAACCCCAGTGTAAGTACTGCTTATTTGCATATGTGAACAGGGGAAGCCATTTTTTTTGGGGGGGGGGGGAGGCAATAAAATATATCACAGCACCTGAAACATACACCAGACCCAAGGGGGAAATCAACCTACATGATTCAAGAGCCCACGATGATGATTATTTTAATTGCAATGGTTTGTTCATTTATGTCAGTCACAATGCCAAGTGCCAATTTCATTCTCTGAAGGTATAGACTCAGAGGCCTTAAAAATTATGAGCCTGTGGTCTCAGGTACTGTTTATGCCTCCATTTGCTGTCAGAATGTAATAGCATTAATGTTACAAAGCAGCACCTCTGTATTTATCTATTTTATTTTACTTTTTTATTTTTCATTTTTATCCACTATGTGTAGGATAATTTGGCATATGTAGTAATGCTAAGGGCAACTCGTAAAATGTCACTGCCCTCCTTTGATGTCAATTACTCGCATGCTACCAAGCTGTGGCTTTGATTCATGCTACAGGTTATACTACAATCCCTCCATGAAATAGTATAAGTGACCATAGTTCCTAAGTTATAAGCCAATGTGAATAAAGTATATATCTTAAGGAGGCATATCATACAGGATACCACATTTTTTAGATTCAGGATACTTCAAAAATCAGAAGAAGGTAATATAGCAAAGCACAAAGAGAGGGTGTTTATATTTCCAAGTGTATCAGTGTTCATTTTCCGGAACCTGTTTGTTTTATAATGGACTATTACATATATTTATATCTAGGGAAATTAAAACCTAATGGCACATGGTCATTGTAACATTTCTATATTGTTGTATGTTTTCCTTTATCCTTTTGCCATGGTATATCTTATCAAAAGAAAAAAAAAGATAAAAAAGGCTATCACATGAACAGGAGAGTGAAGGGTATACCATCAGTCCAATCGTGTGTCATGTAAATCATTAAGTGTCAATTAGGGATTGCTTCATGGCACTTATAATTTTGTTACCCTTTTCTTGCTAGGAGTAATGGTGTTTCGATTGAGCTGAATTCAATGGAATGGCTATATAGTCAGTATTTTTACATTTCAAGAAAACAAAACAGGAAATATTTCCGAGTTTTCAATTGCCAGGAACGATAAATGTTGCTTTTCCAGTACCTAATATTTTTTTTACTTTGTTTACAAATATCATGGAATCACAACACAATGGAATGACCATTCCTGGAATCGTAATTTCGCAGAGGTAGGTTGATGTCATATCAGTATCCATGTTGATTCATGGTGATAGTTTAAGAACCATTATATTCATCTTCTGCATGTAATAAATTACAATCCGGCATATTGACTGACATTAAAAAAAAAAAACATTGCAATAAAATCAGCTTGTTCCTGGTTTTGGTGTCTGCGCAGCTGATTTTCCCCATGGGTCTTGAGTATGATAAGTGCTGTCATATGTTAAACACCCACCCCCCACCCACCCCCGACCCTGCACAATAAAAAAATTGTTTCCCAAAATCACATATGCAAATAAGCAGTACCAGAGTTTATTTGTATTGACGTACTGTATAGAAAAATAAGATATGAATTGCATGCATAAATTATCTAAATACCACAATGATGAATAAATTGCTTTCGGGAATTTGTATTCACAATGAACCAAAATACCTACACATCGACAACCATCTTTACATTCTGGAACTACATTACAAATGTAAGCTGCCCAAATATTTAGAATGATTACACGTACTAGCTATGGATGTATAAAAATAAGGTACGTTTACCTACCAGAACCATTGTCTTCAGACAGTTGTTCTCAAACCACACAGAGACCTGTATTTTTCGTGTATCTTGGACTTTCTTGCACCAGTTACCAAGTAAGTACAGATTCATTTAGATCCTGTATATGAAAATATTTATCACCTGGCTGTCTGATGAATATTTAAGCTAAAGGGGTCTTCTTGCCTGTTTGACATTTGGTTATATGAAACCACGAAGGTTCCAATTATATTGAAATCAACCAATTGCATTACAGGTTACACATTTTGGTACATTTGATATGTAATTCTGCATGCAAAAGAAGGTATGACAAAAACTTTTTGTGCTTATACAAGCACAAAACTGGCAAGGAAAACCAATGGTAATATATTCACCATGGGTTAGCTGTCTACGTTTCTCGACTGGGAAACA
This sequence comes from Hermodice carunculata, assembly GCA_964020975.1. NCBI lineage: Eukaryota > Metazoa > Annelida > Polychaeta > Eunicida > Amphinomidae > Hermodice > Hermodice carunculata. Next base: position 476,844 of record CAXHWN010002425.1, on the reverse strand, counting down.
TTTCAAAATTTATATAAAAAGCTTAGTAACAAGCAAAATATTGCAGTTTGCCATTTCATAGACCTATACTGGGCATTTTGAATAGAAGTGAACAGTACAAATAGTATATCTATATGTGAAAACTTCGGAAGATAAGTGTTACCTGCACTAATGCTGCCCTTAAATGGAGAATAGTTTTTAATATCCAATTTTATTAAAGCTCTTGACGGCTTTTTAAAAAAAAAAACTTATGTAATTGATTCTCTGTTCATAAAGGAAGATAGATGCCAGATTCTCTTGATTTCCCATACCGATTTGGTTAAAACAACTCATAATAAATAGAATTGGCACGTAGTGTCTTTATTTTATAAACCACACATGGGCATACTTGATTTCTCCTTATAGTCCATTTTCAGCTTGTACTCGTTCATCTTCTTCCCCTTTCTTATTATTGTACAAATGTGAAATCAATGGTCTCTTGGAATTAGATGAAATTGAAAACAATATATAAATAAATAAATAAACAAACAAACAAAAATATAAATAAATAAATAAATACATAAATAAATAAATAAATAAATAAATAAATAAATAAATAAATAAATAAATAAATAAATAAATAAATAAATAAATAAATAAATAAATAAATAAATAAAATTTAAAAAAATAAATAAAAAAGAAAGATTCACCAAACCATTTAGCCTTGAGAGACAAACATATTTTCAAGCAATTGCCCATATATGTAGCTACATATAATTCAATGGAGTTTAGTCTTGCTCAATTCTTTTTATTACAGTTCAAACTAACAATGCGTCTGTGCATGCTGGCCTTGGTCCTGTTGGGATTGGCGACAATCACTGCAGCACAAAGAGTCCACCCTGCTTTACGTAGCAGTTATTTGCGATCAGCGACACTCGGTGGTCCAGACCACCGCAATTATCCCCAGGGAGCACAGTGGGATGCAGCATCAATTTTGGATGTTATAAGCGACGGACTAAATAAACTGCTAGATGGATGAAGATACATTTATCTTTTAATATCGAGGATGTAGTGGCAAGGATATATTTCCATTGTATTTAACTAAAATAAATAAACAATGACATGAGAAAAGACTACATGAGTTAAAAAGATCTTACTGGTAGACAAGGGCTTATATTGTCGGATATATTCTTACTGTCAAAGGGACAAGATCAATAGTAATTTGTTTATACAGTGGAAACTCGTTAATCCGATCACCTTTGTACCCAATGATCTGTTCAGATTAAGAAAGCATCTCGATTACTGAAGCACTATTACTTGAAATGAAAAATTATGTTCCAGGAGAAGTGTTCAGATTAATGAGACATACAGATTGATGCGGTCTGTATTAATGAGGTTCCACTGTACCTGACTGTTGTAGTATTTTCCAAAGCACACTTATTCTCGTCTTCACATTCCGTGAAACATAGTTTTGGGCGCTTGTAAGTTGCAGAGAAAGTAAATTTCCAGTCTGTGAAATTGTGTTGGTGAGTTGCTTTGTGGAGTTGTGTTTGTACTCTGCATTCACATTATTAACGATTACAATGTGCACACTATGTGTCAATAACTGAAGAATTTCAATATAATATATCAAAATACGCAGCTGCTACACCAGATGCCTTTTACATGAAGCAGTTATTATTCTTATGACTTGGGCGTATTAAAGGAAGACTTTACCAAGGCGTTTACAACATTTGTATTTAAACAAAAATCTTGCTGCAAACGGATGATGATACCTCTTTGTGTTTTGGGGTTAATGTGTGTTGAAATAATATTACCATGACAACTTCATGACTATTTCCAGCAAAGATAACACTTCCAATGGACGAATCACGGGCATGTTTAGATTTAGACCATTATATTACATTTTGGGGGGTTTATGTATTATACGTGAATCTCGTAAAGCTAGAAAACGCAGAAGGTATAATTATTAACACACTCTATCTCTCAAGATTTACACTTTCAATCAAATCCACGCAATATTTAACATTTGCATGGCATACATTATGTTTATATGCAGAGGACGTCTGAAATATAAATTTGAGAAGCTCGAACATGAAGGTTAACTTTAGAATCTCTCACTCACCAAATATGCATCTTCGATATACTTTTATGATATCATGCTTCATTCCTCCTTCAGTTACGCCAGGTCAACGCATGCACTTGAACAATTATGAGAAACAGAATATTCTACAAACATGCAATCCAAGTCCCAACTTTATTCATGAACACCGAAATCAACTTTCTACTGACAAGTAATTTAACTTTGCACAAGTATTACAATATGTTATATATGTGCGATTATACCAGACTATAAATATTCGCTAAAATGATCCTGCAAGGTTCCCTTACAAAGACGTAGTCGATCATGAGCATACCGATAAACGACATTTCCATAGTATTTATGCTAAAATATTCATACATGCTCAAACTTTGGCACCCCCTAAATGCACAAGCATTAATACACAGGCACACTTCTGGATTTTTAAAGTGTAGCTGCCTGCCCAAAGTGTGCACGTATCCTGAGAAACTGCCTACTTCATCTATGTATTCACTTCAATTCAGTGTATTAAAACAAAAAAATATCCCTATATTAACAGAACAACGAAGACAAAACTTATACAACGTATGTAGCAGTCTAACAGGCAGATGGCAGTGTAAAAGTGCAAAGCACATAGAGATGACAAAACTCAGGGCTCCCTCACGACTGACGTTGCAGGCAAAAGGAGTCCAAAGAGGCCCATAGCAAAAAAAAAAAAAAAAAAAAAGCACAAAGCATTCTGTATCAGTGCATGAAACGATGAAACCAACGCATCTTCTAAAGACAGAAACATCTCCATTCCCATCATCTTTGAAAGATTACATTCAACGAGTCATCACAGGTGATGCTGAACTGAAACAAAACGTTGGCTTTTATAGGCCATCATATTTTGCTAGAGCCTGTTATCATGAGCAGTTTAATGGTATCTAGCCATGCAAGTTAACATAGACTCTCCCTGAATATCATGCCTCTCCGACCATGAGGTAAGGGAAACTGGACATTGATGTCCTTTGACAACTTAAACAAGACAAGAAAAAAAAAGACATTTTGCTGCTTCTTAATTTTGGTGAAAAATACTTAAGTTGCTACAGGCGAAACTGAAGCACCCAGTGCATATATGACATGACACTAACCACTGATTTTTTGATAGTATGTTTTCGTTTCTGCTTATGTTAAATTTTCTGTTGTTTGCCTTCACACAGGAGCAGCTTTTGCTGCAGAGCATGTATAAAATATCCCATCTTAATTAACTTATAAGATTAAACCTGTCATGTTTTTTTTTTTATAATCCGCAGTTTGTCATGTTCTATAGCATCATTCTTCAAAGCAATTAACTGTGTACGTCTGTCTCTTATTGTCATCTCGGAACGATGTCTACTACAGGTGCATCACGTGTTTATATCCACCCAATCAGCAGCACTGATGTACACTGAAATGGTGCTTTACGTTAAACGAAGTTTTTTATATCATCTATACCAGTTCAAAGTTACCATGCAGCTGATTGAAGTTTTACAGATAAAACACAAACGGACAGCTATAATTCTTTTCCATCATTGTGGTAGGCATTTTAATCATTTACAAAAAATACTTAAAATGTAGTTCTTTGTAAATATAAGCAAAAACAATATGCTTGCAGTGTGTGCTGTTATCCTATACTCCTGCAAGGTCAAATTCATGTAAGGACTAGATTCTTAGTTGGAAGTACATTAAGTATTAAATAACTGTAACTAGGGTGATACCAAAGACACCTTCTTGGGTCTCAATGTTTTGGAACTTATGTGAAAGATGAAACAAAAGGTATGTCAGACGAGACAATTTTACACCATACTATTTAACAGCTTGTATTGCCATGGAATGTAAAGATACAGATTTATTTTCGTCATCTAGGGTAGTCTGTTGGGCGAAAATATATTGCCATGTGTCTTGGTTCAATGTGGCACGGATGTTGATTCATATGGTACATGAGATACTGTGTAAGTATGCAGTTTATTTGAACACACTAGCACCAAAATACGGACTAAAATATGTCACCTAAGCTATTACAAGCAGCTGTATGTTGCCCGCATATTATGAAAAAACCATAGATTTAAGTGACATACACGGTTCCCTTGTAAGATATTATTATTTGTTGCATTAGTTAATAACACCCTTCTTGTTCACTGACACCCAAGTTAAATCGAAGTGCAAATTTTCCTGCTTCCCAATGTATCTATTTCCCTCTTCGCAAGACCACTCAGGGACTAATCCATATTAGTTTTGTCGAATTCCAGCATAACTGAGTGTCATGAAACATTAGTCAACTTTGGAAGCTTACTTTATTTCTCCTACTGCACACATCTGCAAAACTAAAGAACAAAACCGTCCACACAGCATATTGTTAAATGTGCTCTCTGGAAGCAGGCAAGGAAGAAATTGCAGTCATACGATTTCGTAGTTATGAGCCCCTGGGAACCTCTATTGCTCTCTGGGCAAAGCTGAATCAATGAATATTTGAAGAAGAAACAATGACGATAGCAACACTAATAAGACAAATTATCCACAAGTTTGCTTCCAAATTGAACAGTTGTTCCAGCGACATACATTTTGTCATTTTTGCGAAACAACAATTTAATGTCTAACGTCTGAATGGATTCTCAGCATATTTTAAAAAGGCACCATAAAACACACCTTCCAGTCTGTTGAGACATACATGCATATTCCATGTTCTTGATATCAGAATATATCATTATTGCTTGTTGTGAAGAATACAGCATTCGCTTCTTAAATTGTGGATGAAAACAGAATGCTTTAACCTTTGTCACAAGTGATGGAATCTGTATTACTGGTGGTTAGATCGATATGTTTTGGAAACACTAAAGTAGTTACAGAAAAAAATTCAAAGGTTGAGATGACCAGTTTCAACCCACCATTTGTTTACGTGGGTAGCATTATTCTGAAATGTTTGATAAATGCTTCATAGGTTATGTCATGATGTGGATGGTATTCTCCAACTCATTGTTATAATAGAGGAAGAGTATGTTTATAATGTTCCAGATTAATAAATATTATAAAGCTGCACAGGCCTACTTTCCTGCTTTGGTGTATACTCAGCTCCTTAACAAGTCTGGGGAATTAAAGAGTGACAGGCTTACCATTTCTCTTCTTATCTTTGCCACAAGTGATATAATTTGTATATTAAATGGCCCATATGTTTTGGAACTCCAACAAACTGTAATAACAGCCCTGTTTAAAACCACCAACTATCTTTTATTGGTAACTGGCTGTCTAAGGGCGGGTGCTATGTTATTTCATAATCAAGTTGGTATTGTAAGGTGAGTTATGATGATTTGGTAAGTCTTCAAACTCTTTGCTGTCATTGTTGGGAGAAATTTATGAATATGAGTAATGTTTTTCTGAAATATTAAGTCGATAACTATATAATGTTGAATTCTCAGTCAAATGAGGAAAAAATACCACTTTTTTGTGAACTTCATCTTGGATTTGCCACTCGGCTATATTAGCGCCTCCACTTAGCCATATATATATATATATATATATATATATATATATATATATATATATATATATATATATATATATATATATATATATATGTATATATATATGTATATATATATATGTATATATATATATATATATATATATATATATATATATATATATATATATATATATATATATATATTCCACTACTGTAAGCCCTGAGGTACTGGTAACAAACCCTCGGAATATGGCATCCAGTGTCCTGTCTTTTGGGTATTTGTGGGAAATCTGTGGTCGTTACATAATTCAGTTAACACCCATATTAACTTCCTAGAGAGATAAAGAGTAATTCTTATACTGCTATGGACGAGATGGGCCACGATTTCCCTTATTTATATCACTGTCGTACCTGCTTACTTACCATGATTATAAAAATATTGCAGCCTCTCCCTCCTAAAGCATTGTCAAGTTTGCTCAGAAGATCTTAACTCAAATATCTTTGCCAAGAAGGAATTTTAAAGGTTATCCCAAGCATACAGTTGAAGAAAATGTTGACAGAAGTGCGAGCAATGGCATTTCAAATGTCAACTCTCTCAATGCGTCATTTTGGAGTAAGTCAAGGCTTTCCTTGGTGAACTTTTGATGTATTGTGGCCAAAGCACATCAAGGAAACATGTTTTACATGTATCTTGTGCACTTGTGTGACACACAAGCCACTTACAGAGTGGTGCGTCAAACCAAGGATTAGGTACCGACAATTAACACCAAAAGTCACTATGCTCATATCCTCATGGAATAAAAAACGCACACTCATATCTATTCAAGCAAAGAGCTTAATTTTTTCCATGTTGATTCATATGGACACTGTGGGTGAAAGATATGATAAAATAATTCCAAAACAATTACAAATCCCAAACCCAACCCGAAACATTGTTTTATGCACTGAATACAACCTGGCAGACATTTTGAATTTTCTTTATTTAATTCCATGGCCCGTTGGCTGTGAAATTTTTGGTGTTTAGAGCAGTTTTAGGTCCACATTAGGTGGCGATACTTCCACCGATGCACCATTAGTCGCATCTTGGTCTGACTGGAAGACCGCTCTAAGTAAAAAAAAAATTGACAATTGTCAAAATATTGATAAAATAATGAACAGGGTAAAAAAAGGGGAAAAAAAGAGCAGAAGAACAAGATATGGAAACAAGAAGAAACAAAGTACAAAGGGAAATAATACAAAAAAAAAAAATAAAAAAAAAAAAAGAGACAAATCACAGAAATATAATGATGAAGAGAAAAAAAGGAAATACCAAGAAAAAACTAAATCATTTACATTGAAGAAGTGAATTTGGTTTATCTTTTATTATATTCGTGTTTTTATTTTCTTCAGCAGGTCTATGCGCAGATAATTGTCAGTGTTGTAAAAGGTCCACTTTTGTCCAGGACAGTTTACTTTCCACATTTGTACAGCTATGTTATATGACTTTGTAATTTCCGATGAAAGAAGAGGTTATTTATACAATATTGTACACCAAAGGGGACTATTTTAGCTTGTTTTAATATGTATTGATTGTGGCCATTTAAACAGTACATTTTCCTTATACTTATGTGAATGCGTTTCAGTCCATCAGCCTGAAATGTGATAGCGTACTTATGTTGCCAGGGTATAGCTGCAGTACCTTCAGAAATAGTTGGTGCATGGACAGTTGAAGTGAGGGAGGAATGAATGAATTCATCAGAATTGCAACAACCGGTTGTGGTCACCAGATGCTAGCTATTCTGGCAAATGACGATTTCCGGATGAATTGCTCATACAGAGACAGTTTGAAGAAGAAATGAAAGGTATAGTCAACCGCGCTGAGTTAGAGGAGACCACTAACCCATGCCTGCCTTGGCCAAGGCCAGTTCAGGTGTCTGGATAGACATTTTAGCCATTGAACGCTAATGTGATGTGTTGTCTTATTATTCATAGTCAATTAATAAAACATCTCTAACCATTAGTTAATATATTGGCCCAGTGTACAGGTCCTTTGTTAGCCACATTGGCCTGGGACCTGTAACTGGGCCAATATGAAAACTACTGATTCACAACATATTTAAATAATGGGCGTATATATTAACCTGTATAATGTTTTTCTGAGGAACAAGCCAAGATATTCAAGGCCAGTGTTTTATTCAATTCACAACGTAGAATGTACTTGTAAAATTTTAATACATGACTTGACATGAACATCATAGATAGATAGATAGATAGATAGATAGATAGATAGATAGATAGATAGATAGATAGATAGATAGATAGATAGATAGATAGATAGATAGATAGATAGATAGATAGATAGATAGATAGATAGATAGATAGATAGGCGTAAGAGATGTTAAAACGTCAAGATGTCACAAGGCATCCCCTATACTAAAATCTGTAAACCCTAGACCAAATACATGTCCATTCCAGTAAATGGTATAACTAGTTGCAGTAATATAAATATATATATATATATATATATATGTTTACACTCATATATATATATATATATATATATATATATATATATATATATATATATATATATATATATATATTTACATATGTATATAATATATACATATTTATATATACATATATCATATTACATCTATAAATATATGGGGTTCGTTGTCGCATGTGGCAAGGTTTACCAAACACCTGCTGAGCACCATAGGTTAACTCCGGGATCTCCGGTTTCCTCCTACATAAAGTTTGCTATCATTGGGCTAAGATCTTGCGTACTGGACCCTGTGGAAGAACAGCCATTGGCTGAACAGGCTATCCAGTATGAAGATGTTCAATTATTATTATTATTATTATTATTATTATTATTATTATTATTATATATATATATATATATATATATATATATATATATATATATATATATGTACATACATACAGTGAGCACTATTAACACGAGACATTGTATTACAGATTGAGTTGGATGCAGTATAGAAGATCATCTCTCTCTCCCTCTCTCTCTGTCTCTGTGTCTCTCTCTCTCTCTGTCTCTCTCTGTGCCAATGAGAGTCATTGAGCTAACTCAGATCATTTTTCATTGACATTTCACCAGTGCCAGAAACTGAAATGCAATGCATAATTCAAAGCATTTGTAAACAATAAGAGGTGTACAAAAAGATTTTCTGGTTATTATTTGGTGCTGATTTTTTTCCGGAAATTTATCGACCCTTTGTATTGAGAAAATTAAACATGCACACATTTGCAGATAAAGGGAATCGGCAGACAGATATGATTCTTTTCGTATTTTTGAGCTCAGAAAATGTTTAAGGACATTCATCGGAAATTGCAGGTTTTAAATTCTAATATCTTGTTTTATGTGAAACCCTCAATTGTAGACTGAGGTTGCCAGGGGAAAGTCCTCTAGGGAGACCACGTTTGCCCCAGACTCAAATTCATAATCAGCCTCAGATTATATATTTTTGTCAGACAAAACTATGTTTTATCAAAGATAGATGGTAATAAACTGATTATTTCACATATGTATAGAGATGGTATTGTCATAATGAATTCAAAACAAAAGAATAATCGCATCTAAGGATCCAAAAGCCCCCAAACGCTGGGCTAGCTATGACAAACTTAAACATCTTCAGATTCAATTCAATATCATGTATAATATCGATATGGTATATGTGCGTTTACTTAATGGAGGGAAAGAAAAAAATATATATCAGAAAAGATGAGGAAAACAATTCGAGTAAATCGAAATGAAAAGGGCAATTAAAATCAGTATAATAGTATATATTTAATAATTAGCTGAGACAATACCAAGGAATATACAACAAAGTGCAGTGTCATCTGGTCTGATTTCCCAGGCAGACGTGCTTAAAGTGCTACAAAAGTTTAAAAGAACTCGTGGGAAGCGAGTATTTTCTGTTTAATTACCTCATACAGTTGGGTCTTATAGAAATGTTACAATGACCATGTACATTTAGGTTTTAATTTCTCTAGATATAAGTATATGTAATAGTCCATTATGAAACAAACAGGTTTCAGGAAAATGAGAACTGATACACTTGGAATTACAAACACCTTCTTTGTGCTTTGCCATATTGCCTTCTTCTGACTTTTTAAAAGTATTCTAAATGTAAATGATGTGGTATCTTGCGTGATATGCTTTATTAAGATATATAGTTTATTTACATTGGCTTATAACTTACGAGCTAAGGTCACTGATACTTTTGCATGGAGGGATGTCGCATAAGCTGTAACATTAATCAAAGCCATAGCTTAACGTGCGAGTAATTGACATCAAAGGAGATGCTGCTTTGTAACATTAATGTTATTGCATTTTGACAGCAAATGGAGGCATAAACAGTACTTGAGACCACAGGCTCATACTTTTTAAAGCCTCTCAGTCTCTACGTTGAGACAATGAAATTGGCATTTGGCATATTGACTGGCATAAATGAACAAACCATTGCAATTAAAATAATCATCTTCATGGGCTCTGGAATCATGTAGGTTGATTTTCCCCTTGGGTCTGGAGTATGTTTTAGGTGCTGTGTTATATTTTATCCCCCCCCCCCCCAAAAAAAAACAATTGCTCCCCCTGTTCACATATGCAAATAAGCAGTACTGACACTGGGGTTTATTTCGTGGAGTTACTGTTTAGAAAGCAAGGCATGAATTGCATACATACATTATGTAAATACAATACCGATGAATAGATAGCTTAGGGGAATTTGTATTAATGATAGGCCAAAATACCTACACGTCGACAATGCTCTTTACATTGTGGGACCACAATACAAGTGTAAGCCGCCTAAATGTATAAAATAATTATATGTACTAGTTACGGATCTTCCAAAATAATGTATATATATATATATATATATATATATATATATATATATATATATATATATATATATATATATATATATATATTATCCAAGCATCATACCAGCACACCTTAGTTTTACATGTGGCCATATTAAAACTGTGGTATGACCGTCTGAGAGCATTATCATCGTCTTGTTACAATTTGCAGTTTGGTTAAATGTAAGCAAAATGATTCGACTTCCAATTTCTTTGTTTTGGAAATGGTGACCGCTGGGCGGACTATCTATATTGTATCATGCCAGGTGATGTAGAAACCATCGTATTTTGAATAAATTGTCATTACGTGTGGGGAAATCACAGCAACAAAAAAAGCACCTGGCATAATTTCATCATATATTGCACTTGTTTCTTACAAACATATTCGTCTGTTAAAATGACATCTAAATATATTTGACAATTTCTTGTACTTGTTGATTTCAGAATTTACTTGTAAAGAGGTCAATGCAGGATAAAAATACATACTGGGGATCATCGCACTATACCTTGTATCTGTTTTTGCTTAACATATTCCTATGTTGAATTGATATCTAATATATTTGGTAGTTTCTGCAATTGCTCACTTCAAAGATTTAGAAAAAAATAGTCTTGATGAGCACACTATTTAAGGTTTACCAAATGACTTTCATGTTCATTTCGTTTAGTCTATTCGAAACCGATATATACCTTGACATATGTTTTCAAAATGTAGACCATCATGCAAATTGTCAGGTTCCCTTTTGGAGTTATGGGCAAAATAAGTAATTTTCTGGCAAGCAGGTCATGCTATCTATGATACATATTAATATTATAAATTGATGATGCAACAGGAATTGCTGTTAGAAGATGGTTGTTGCATTTTACAAATTGTCTCAGGCAAGAATAAAAACCATGAGTTAAATAAATATGACTAAAAACCGAAATTGTAAATAAACTATGAGGTACACCCATTTCGCACACATATTTTATTTAATTTGTGCAACATATCGTGGGCATATGTATTCCTTGGTATGGCTAACACATTAATCATCTAGCCGTCTATTCTCTTTCTTGAATGTGCCCTGAGCAGGCCACCTGAATCGCTACAATTGTGTGATATCATTTGAAGCACGTATGAAACTGTATCTTTATTGTAATAATTCAACGTCACTTATAAAATCCCATATGTTTATGTGAAGCATGGTGCCCACGTGTAATATGTCAGAATTTCGGAGTATGAACATAAGACCACTGATCAATGCCTTTTACATGTAAACATCCAAATATGAATTTGAGTGGAATGCCTAAATAATGTAAAAACCATGTAATTGTATCATAAAATAACTATTATAAAAACTGTTCCGCAAAGAAGTAAAACTAACACCACACTATAGTGCTTGAAATAAAAAACAAAACTTAACACAATTAAAGGATTCAAAGACCATCCATACCCTACTCCAGACAGCCTGCTCTCCAGGTGGAAATGCCCAATGGATAAAAATTATATAATTGCGAGCTAAGAGCTGGTTTTGTGTGAAGAAAATAAATGCTAATTCGCAGCCTGGGCAGGGAACTGGATTGTATCGTGACATTCTCTGATTTTTGTGATATAGATATACTCAAAGCATTGTGTTCGGCTTCCCATATATTTTCACAAATACACTCTCAGGTTTCAGTTCAACAAATAGGACAATGTATGCAATACTTCTAACTTCTAACTTGTGATGGAGAAAGCAAGCAACGTAAACAGACACAGATACTGACACACACACACACACATATATATATATATATATATATTGAATATATATATTGAATATATATATATATATATATATATATATATATATATATATATATATATGTGTGTGTGTGTGTGTGTGTGTGTGTGTGTTTCCAGAAGGTGTTTGGAACAAAAGCATGCACAACAAATTCCTTTTTTTTTCAGCTGCAAGGGCTTATGGAGTCATACACTAATACAAAAAATTGTAATCAGCTCACGTGTGGAATTTTTTTGCAGCTGTCTGGTACTTGCAGTTATTATTGCCTTTAGATATTTTCATCATTGAGCATGCTTGCGCAGTCCATGCATTGGAAATAAAATTGTACTAAATATATTGGTTTGCATTATATGCGTCAGGCATCTGGTTACATAGCCCATGTAATGTGACCTAGGTCACAACAAAATAAATCCCCAGGGCTTATTTGTTGACATAATTGATTTATTTATGTACTTCACATTTTAATCTGTACCATTGGTATAAGGTGCAGCTTTGCGTAAAAATAAAATCATAAGTGGGTGTACACATTATGGTTGCACGGAATATTAAGTATTATTATCAAGATTTAGAGACAAATATTTAATAAACTTTGTAGTCAGATATGAGTCCCTGGCTAGAAAATGGCCAAGGGCAATCCATAATGCTACAGCCTACAGACTTCTCATGACGCTCTGAATGCGACAGAAGGTGGATCACAGGTATACTGGAACGTGGATTTCCCAACCGTGACGCTGTCAGGAGAATAAGATGTTACAACTAGAAAGAACACACAAGAAGAAAGCCCTATCTCGATGCCCTGACCTCTACATGTAATGGAGGACTGTTACTTGATGCAATATGTGAAGAAATAATTTTTGTTTTTAGAAGAGAGGTTTCTGCAGCAGTGGCTTTAGGCCTTCAACATTGGAGCATCAACACATGTAATCCACACGAGACTGTCGTCTGCTAAACTGGGCTTAAAAACGCTTAGTGTTCTGCATCTCAATCGTCCTGAACACAAAGCTGCATGGATACAGTTGAGTCATGAACACGCTAACTGGACCAGAGATTTGTGGAAGAGAGTGATGTCGAACAAACTACAATTTTGCCTGGATTTCCATGATGAGAGAATATGTGTTATACGTTTAACTTCAGAGTAACTGGTGATTGGGTTTTTGGTTGAACATGAACACTATAGTGGAAGCAGCATCAAAACATAATGAGAAATCACAGCAACAGGAAAAAAAGCACTAATTACCTTAAAAGGACTAACATGTAAGTGCTGAGTGGGTGAGATCCTGTGAAATGTGACAAATTGTATCAATAAAATGCACTACAATATATTATTCGAGTCAGCATGCGGTATCTAATGATCCACAACATCTAAATATTGGGCTGCCAGCCTATCCTTCCTTCTCCCATTCTACCCGTTGAACATTTATTTTAAAGTCGGGAATGAATATGGCGAACTTGCAGCCATGCTGGAAGTAGCCCCATGGCTCGCAGACCAATAGAGGCAAATATCCAAGGCTGAGTTAGCCAAGCGCACTGGCAGCATACATGAATCTGCTTCTTCTTCTTCATCATCATCATCATCATCATCATCATCATCATCATCATCATCATCATCATCATCATCATCATCATCATCATCATCATCATCATCATCACCATCATCATCATCATCATCATCATCAGCATCATCATCATCATCAGCAGCAGCAGCAGCAGCAGCAGCAGCAGCAGCAGCAGCAGCAGCAGCATCATCATCACCATTGCCATTGCAAAATTTGCAAGTCTTGACATTACAAAGCCAGGTGCTTTCTCTTCTGAAGGTAGCAAATATACGAGTAAGATCAGCAAGGCTGCTGGAAACGTGTGTATGCATGTACACCGTTACTAAGCTAAGTTTCAGAACATTATGCCTATACAAGAGACTTAAGTAAGGCCGCTGGAAACATGTACGCATGTACCCTACTGTTAGTTTACATTTAGAAATACCATGCCTATACAAGTGATGTATTTTGATGAATAAGACAAAACAACCCCCCCCCCCAAAAAAAACAAAACAAAACAAAACAAAACAAAAAAAGAAAAACAAAACAAAACAAAAAAGAAAACAATAAAACAAGAAAAAGAAAAAATAACCAAAAAAAAAAAACAGGAAAAAAAAAAACAAGAAAAAAAAAATAAAAATAAAAAAAGTAAAAAAACACAGTTTAAAAACACGAGAGATAAACGATGGGCCATATAATCTGACTTCATTTCAAGTAAGAATTTTCCGATATTGAAATGCTTGTGACAGTTCAACTAAGGCCTGCAACATTCTCTTTATACAGCGAAGTGAATAACCAGAGCATCTCTTATTGTAACTGTATGGTGCATTTTATGTATTTTTTTTTTAATTTTGTGTATTTGCAAATTATCAATGAATATTTGAAGTAGCAAAAAGGTTCAATGTCCATGCTGACCTCTTCACGATGAGATGGGCGGCAAACATGTGCCATTAAATTCAATACACATAATCAGAAAAAAAACAAGAGGACTGTGTGGACAGCCCATGCTCAGCTGATCTTGACATTCATCACACTTGCGGCTCCATAAACTTGGGAAAGGATCAAGGTCACCCATGTTCTGAGTAAGTCTGACCTGTATAGAAGAGCACTAACATGTGCAACATCATGGTTCGAGCAGTCCCAAGTTAAAATGAAGAGAAAAATTCATGTATGTTGCACTGTGACCCGAGAAACGAGATCAAGGTCATTCATGTACTGTCTAAGCATTACCTTCATACAGAAACATTAACATGTGCAGCATCACCGTACCAACTCAAAACAGATCTCAAGTTATAGAGTAAACAGTAAATTTTGTGTCAGTTGTCCTGTGAATCCAAAGCAGTGCCACCTAGTAAACAACTTTACTTAACTCTTCCAGAATAACATATCCATCACATTTCAGCTTAATCTGAGTGACGGTTCTGGGAACAAGGGCAAAATAGCAAAACCATACAAATAATTCATAAAAATATTAGAAAAAAATTGCAGCGCCACCTGATGAACAAATTGGGAACTAGCTGTCCCTGGGAGTGTCTATGTATAATTTACCGAAAGGTAGCTGAATTAAGAAAATCGATTAACATCAGGAATCCGCAGCATTCCCGCAGAGTGAACGACATTGTTTGGCCCTTCCATAAGGAACATATCCACCACGTTTAACTTAATCTAAGTGACGGTTTCGGAGAAGTCAAAACAGCTATGACACACAAAAAATCGCAAAATATTAGAAAAAATTGCAGCGCAACCTGGTGAACAAATTAAGAAAAATGAATCTCTAGTTGTCTTCCTGTGTGATATCAAAGCAATGAGGCAAGTGGTTCAGGAGAAAAAGATTTTTTGAGATTTGTCCAAAAAAGAACAAAAAAAAAATCATTAAAAACCAAAATATCACTGGAGCATGACCATTTGAATAAACCTGGTAGAAAAACCTACGCAAGCTGTATTGCCACCATGTTTGAAAATAATCCGGATGACAGTTTTGGAGAAGAAGTCGAAAATGTGAATTAGCATTAAAGTGCTCATTGATTTCCATAGTAATCAATAGGAAAGCTGCATTAACCCATAAGTACCTGAATTGCAAAAAAAAAAACCGTTAAAAATCAGGAATCAGCACCACATAGTGAACAACTTTGTTTGACCCTTCTACAGGAAATATATCCAACATGTTTCAGCTTAATCGAAGTGATGGTTCTGGAGAATAAGTCGAAAATAACTATAACACACAAAAGCTATAACACCCAAAAATTCATTAAAAATAAGAAAAAATGCAGCGCCACCTGGTGAAAAAATTAAGAACTAAACATCCTAGTGAGTGTTCCTTGTGATATCAAAGTAATTGGGAGAGCAGTTTCAGAAAAGATTTTTTTAAGATTTGCCCCAAAAAAGAACCAAAAAAAAAATCATTAAAAATCCAAAAATCAATGCACTGTTACCATTTGAATAAACCCGGTAGACACCTACCGAAGGCACATTTCCACCAAGTTTGACCTGGATCTGGATGGTAATTTTGGAGAAGAAGTCGAAAATGTGAATTGTTGATGGACGATGGACATAGGATAAGCTCATCTG
Organism: Hermodice carunculata; assembly: GCA_964020975.1. Taxonomy (NCBI): domain Eukaryota; kingdom Metazoa; phylum Annelida; class Polychaeta; order Eunicida; family Amphinomidae; genus Hermodice; species Hermodice carunculata. The sequence continues at coordinate 460,593 of CAXHWN010002425.1, read as the reverse complement.
ACTGACAAGGCAGCTGAGCTAAAAAGGTAAAGCCTACTTTCTTATGCGAACCGAAAAGCTTTTGCAGAACAAAAAATCGTCACACAAAATCAGATTTGAATAATAGTACTTGGTATCGGCCATAACTTCAATTACGCAAGCAAGAGACAGGCGATGTTTGGATCAGCTGGTCTCTGTATAGACAGTTCCATTCTTTGCCAAAATACTTGCTATCTATGTTTAGTGTCTTTGTTAAATTAAGTTTATCTCTTGCTGCTTGCATTTAGTCTAGTCTATCTCCTTTTGAATGAATAAAGGATAAATATGTCAACAGTATTTTCTATTCAGGAATCAAAAAGAACTTGTAAAAGGGCGACCTAGATGTTACAGATAAGGGACAGGAAAACTATATTATTTGTCCAGCGTTTTCTCAGAAGAATTATTCCAGAAACAAATGGTGGGAAAATGAATTTCTGTCCACTCATTACCTGAAAAAAGACTGGAAATGGAACCAGGGTCATAGGTTTGGAAACAATCCTCCTCCTACAGTATAGCTTTAGTTACAATTATGGAAGACAGTGAAATTTCAGCAGAAAAAGTTTTATTTGAGAGAGTAAGTATGGTTACACAAAGATGCTAGTCCCTAAGATGCAAAAGGGCAAATGTAACGGTGGTTATTTGATTATGTGCTCAGATGAAGCTAGGGTTAATACCAACCACATTGCACCCTACCAATAATTACCTACAGACCCTGAATATGGTAAAAAAAAAATTCAGCTTAACCGGTGCAAGATGCATAATCCTGCAACGTGGATTTAGCACCAGAGTTTTATCAGCCTGTAAGCTTTTTTTCAAATCCATGTCTCATGGTAGCAGAGATTATCATAAATATGTTTATTGTGTAGTTTCCATCGACCCTACTCAAAAATAAATTGAATCCTGGCCATTTCCGGAATCTTTGGTGGTGTATGAGAGTGTGCGGTACCACAGTGCCAAAGTGGAAAACAGATAAACCCCACCAAGCAATCACAGAAATGGGAAAATAAGTTCGTTTCTTGATAGTTGCATACTGGATTGGTTTCAATATTAGTTTGATGAGAAACTCGCGAAGACCCAGATGTATGAGGTGATTAAACAGAAAAAAAACCTTCCCCGAGTTCTTTTAAGCTTTTGTAGCACTTTTAGCACGTCTGCCTGGTAGATCTTTCTGTGATCACGTTTATGGGCACTTTGCAGATGAGACAGGGTCCGGAAAATCAGCGGGTTTTAAATGTTTCAGCCCATCACGCTTATTTATCAAAATATAATATACACAAGAACTTAAACTTCCTGTTTTAAATATAATTTCAGTTTCTGTGATTACAAAAATATGTTAATATGTGGGCTCATATCTGACCACCCAGTAGCCATGCAGCAAGTTCTTTTTACAACGTGAACAGACTACTGTCAAATTAGACTTTAGATTACGCCAACTGTATGTAGGCTTAATGTTAGTAGAGATGTTTTATAATGCTATGCAAAGTAGGCCTAGTCTATGTTTACAATGTAAAACATTCGCTATCAGTCTGGGATATAGGCCAAATGCATAGCCTATTGTTCAGTCAGATATACATGCAAGCCCGCAGCAGCACTTTAATGGGCTAAATAGTCCCAAATGGTCAAAATATAGTAAGTGCGCATGCTATTTCATTTTGCCAAAAATCTGACATTCTGCCTTTTAACTTTGGACGCTAGTAGTGGTTTTCGTAGCGTAAATAGAAGGCATAATTTTTAAGGAGGACCTATTTTCAGTGACATGAACTCGGAACATGTCGATTGAAGATCACCCTTGTCAGTATTGTAAGTGCCATTCCAGCCATTGGAGATCACTTCTGTTAATATTGTAAGTGTCATGCCAGTAATAACATTAGCTGCAACGTTCAATGCTACTTGATTATTTTTAGTTATATGTTTTATTATATTAACTTTTAGACTATTTTTTTGAACGAAAGTCAATGGGTTCAAGATGCAGATACTGATAACATTCATGGCAACTTTTGACGCTTTCATACAACATAAAATATATTCGTAGTGTATTTGCTTTATCCTAGATAAGCTGCGATGAAATAAACTGCAAAAAAATCAAATAGCGTAAAACGTAAAATTGAAAAGGTAACCTTGTTTGATGGTATACTCAGAGATACCATTTGAACGACTGGTCTCGCTTGTTCTAAATAGTATACAACATCACACAAACCATGCATTTAACCTTTTAACATAAAAGTTCTAACACGGTATCACATACCAAAGATCATACTCGAAAGGCATCTGCAAAAAATGTGATTGCTCTTATGACATTGGTGAGAGGAAAAAAAGCTAACTGTATCACTGTATTTATTGGTTATCTGGACTCTTCACACAGCGTGAAAAGATCATGATAAATGCTCTTCCGGGGAAGTATCATTGTTCAGCAGACTGTGTGAACAGAGTTTAAGAACAGAAGTGCATTATGCTGTACATCTAGAAGTTGTTCTTTGAGGTAGCTTGGTGTTTGGGCTGTAATTATCATAATGGCACGACCACATGGATAAATGGTGGATCTTTTGACCAACCTCTAAGCTGATGTGTACTAAGAAAAACAAAATGCAGGCATTATGTAATTGTGATGTATTTCATGAGCTTTTATTAATTATTATGTGGGACAAGGCTCACATATACTTGCAATGTGAGGTATTTGCGATAGTGTTGTTGACACGACAGATTAATATACGCTTAAATGAGATTGAAAAAAGACCAAATGACAGGTACAACTTCGTACATTTGACCTGTTTTGATGACGACAAGATTCCGTGTATGAGAAGCAATGGGTGCCATTTGTTAAAACTTAAAGTCAGTAGCTTAAATGTATAGCAAGTACAATATGCCTATCAAGGTGTATTGGTCCAGTACCACAGATTATCTCAAATAGTCACTTAAAAATAAATTGCATGCGCAAAAGGAGCAACAGTTACTTAAATACTACAGCCGTTTATGATTTCTAGCATGCACTGTTATTCCCTTTTTAAATAGTATTACATCTGGTTTCATTTAACCGACGTGAAAAAAAGGAACATAACCACCAAGCCTTTTTGTGCAGTTAAATATGCTGCATTCAGTTGAAAAATAGACTGTATAACCGTTTACATCGGTTAAATCTTCAGTCCAGTTTACATTGATGTGTTTGCTGTCTAGAACTGAAAACACGCGCATATATATATATATATATATATATATATATATATATATATATATATATATATATATATATATATATATATGTATTTATATATATATATATGTATGTGTGTATGTGTGTGTGTGTGTGTGTGTGTGTGTGTGTGTGTGTGTTTTCAAAATACACTTTGGAAAATGGCGCTCATAGTCGTGTCGTCTGTGTCTCTTGTAATATAGCCAAGCACTGGGAAAAGACATTATGAATAAGTCGTCAAACTATTTGGGGGGATTAATTATGCCGTACCCATTGTGGGGCCATAAGTACATAACAATGTTAACACCTTGAAAATCTAAAGCCAGTGTTCAAACGCAAAAGTAATGTGTATTCTGTGACTGAAATTCCAGCTTCCGTTTATGCTCATAAAGATAATTTGTATAACCATGCAGCAGCATATCCCTAAATAATAATGTATAGTATAATGATGCAGGAGCATATCCTATAAAGTTTATATATGTAATGATGTTACAGCATTGGTCCAAATAGCTGCGCAGGAAGTGTGACAAGCTCATACTGCAGGTCGGATGAACAAAATGCTGAAATGAAGCCCTTGCAAGGTGAGGTAGGCAGATATTCAGATTAAATCTATTACCGGATGAACAAATAATTTAATAATTACAAAAAATAAATACAAAATTAAATGTAAAACTCATTTGATCATTATTGTTTGAACAAACTTAGTAGAGACCTGCTCCAAGGAAAGCCTTACAAATTTGAAGCAAATCAATCCGTGTGGACCTGCATTGTAAACAACAAGGATGTATACACTGACTAATGGGTACCCAATTTCAAGATTTTTTTTTTAACATAATGGAATGTAACTTAAGGATTTCAATGAAATAAAACTAGCTGATGTGCACATGTATATAAGTGAATTAACTGATCAAAATGCTGCATGCCGCTGCATGCCTATCTCTGCCACTGTTCACTGCTTTATGGCGTTAAGTGCTTCATATGCCGCTGAAAAAGCTTACTGATGTCTTTTATACATGCAAAATCAAGTACACCAATTTTAAAAAATGATTTCTTGTCTTTGTGACCTAAGTGTGGCTTATTAAAGACATATGCGTGGAGTTCCAGCAAACCAACTGCATAAACTGAACTTGCAAACCAAATGTATAAGATGGGTCTAAATCTACATTGAGAGTGTCACCTGGCTCTTACATGTTGCTGCTGAGGTTCATGAGAAACTCACAAAGGAGACTGTTTAACATATCTTTATAAGTAACCTTCAATTTAAACCGCATACACAGCTGGTTCCAGGTGACCAGGTTTTTCCAGTAGCTTTTGATTACTTCTGGTGTGATTGAGAAACAGTCAGTAGAATAAAAGCCAGTAAGTGGTGAGCAAATTCTTTAACTATTCAACATAAAAGCCTAGAAGTGGTGAAAAAATTCTTTAATTATCCCAAATGAAAGCGACTAAATGGTGAGCAAATCCATTACCTATCCAAAATAAAAGCCTGTAGTTGGTCAGCATATTCATTAACTATCCAATGCCAACACATTTTGAGTTTTCTATTGCAAATCTGTGACTCTTAGAAGTGCAAACAGACAACAAAGTCGTTCAAAATGGGCTCGTGAATCAGTAAGAAAAACAATTATTAAATTTTACGGCACGCCCGGGTCGCAATGTTAATTTGTCAGACGAAGTTCAAAGGCTATAGTTTCGAGCAAACGCCTCAGTTAAGATGCTATATTCTCCCTTTTTTTTTCATTTTCTTTAGCTCAATAAATTTCCCAGTACATGTAATTATTCAAAAAGAATAACATTTTCGGTGACCATTAATGCATGGTCAACCTGGTTAAAAACTTGTACTCCTAAGCACCCCATGTCCCAGTGCCACCTCTTGAAATATATTTATGAAGAAGGATGGACAAAATGTTGCTGAACATTTTCCTGAAACGAAACAGGTTAAGAGGTCCAGACAATGTTTTTTATCAACTATCACAGGACGACAATTCGACAGCTTCTTTATGATGGGTGTATATTGACGTTCTGAAAACCACCACTTATTAATAGCATTCAATTTGATCATTCAAATTAACTCTACCATTGGTCCATTCCATAGCCTCAACTCTTGAGTTTGATCTGTGTCATCCGAGTCCTAGATCAGCCAGAATTATATGTAGCTGTAGCACTAATTTCTGGCAACTGTATTAAACAATATGCATAGATGTTAAGATATAATGCTGAAAGAGTGGGAACCTTTCGGATGATTTGATCATATGGTTTTCAAACTACTACTTTGTCAAGCTGTGCGACACTCTTGCTGTCTGATCCAAATTATTTGGAACATTTAACCTGTAATTTTTGCAATTGTTGCATATGTACTTACACTTACCGATATTATAACAAAGTCATGAAACAAACAATGTGAATTATACTATTAGAACAATTTAGTGGTAATAAAAAGTTCTCCTACCTAAATATAAAAAGACTGAACTCGAGAAAAGGTTATTGCATATACATGAAGCGTTTGAAGGTTGGACACCATCCAGAACTAAACAGAAGTAGAATTAAAGCATAATGAAATTGTATGTAAATAAAATGGTCTAAAATTAATACACTTATGTGTATGTAATCGGACAGGAGTAACTCATTCTTCATTACAAAATTGGTTGTTTAATTTGAATTGAAAGAGACATTGGAATCTATTAACATCTTTGTTTAAGCACGTTTCTCACATCATTCATTTTCTGTTCTTTTCCTTTTTATACATAACTATCTAAGTCTCAGATCAGAGTCATAAAACCCTTTCTGTAGCTGCTCTTAATGTGTCCAAATTTTGATAAGATAATACGAAAAAGTGATAATTGCGTGAAATTGCTGCAAGCTTTGAAATTTATTGTTCTTATGTGTAGATGTATGGAAATCTTTGGAATATATTGCATCGATATTAACAGGAGGACAAGCCAGCCGACTGCCGACATAATATAAAATAGTAGAATCGATAACGATGAACGAAAAATGACTTTTGATTTAGAAGTGAATTTGCATGTCTGAGACCCTATGCAGCCCAGACCCACCACACAGCCATCCTCCCAACTACTAGATTTTGTTCCTTACAAAAGAAATCAAGCATATAATATGTCACAATTTGAAACAGACAGCAACATGTTTAAAAGTTGAAGTTGCGTTTTAATGAAATGTTCATAAGAGGATTAATGATTATTAAAATTGAGAGAAACAATGTAGCCCCTACTTACATTTTATAAAAAAAAACAACAACAACGCGAAAACAAACACACATGTGCGAGCAAAATGTTACAAAAGGACAAAAGAAAAACATTTTCCCACAGAAAAACATGCTTTTCTGAATCGCCCAGTAGTGCTCCAATGCATTGCCTAACTGTGATTTGGTATTGAACATGTCCTTTTTGGTGCGCCCAAAGTCACTCTGAATCAGAAGAGACAAGCATACTTAGCTACCACATATTCAACCTGGGTAAATTTTCATCTATCACTGATTCGTTACTTAATATATAATATCAACTGATAATTTATGAGGACGGTTTATTTTTAATTTATACTTGTAGATGCAAATTGATACAAACTGGAACCGGCACGGTTGGAACAAACAGCGTACCCTTCAACTAAGCACAGCTTTGTTTTTGTGCATTTCATATCTGTAGTGATGAGCATGCCCAGTGCTTTGTCCGAATTCTTAATTAGAAGTGACAGGCATACACTCTCTATTATCTTTACTTAGATTTATATTTAAACGGGATATCAGCTCTGGTATCCATGGACACAAGACAAAATCTTTCCTGGTTCATATATGTTGAAATGATCATAAGCCAGTGCAAAATTGCACCAGCACATTTCATTATATTTAGCCCTGTTTCAAGGATACTTTTTCCGTGTATCTGACTTAGACAGTAAGTCGATTATGCCGACTAATTTGATGGATTTGGCAACTTCTTATTCTTTTTTTTTTCTACCTATTGTGAGTATCCCGTCCCTATACCGACTAAACAATGTAGTCAAATAGACATAAAATTGCCGTTGTGTAATTTAGTATTGCCAGTCGACCTAAATGGGTTTCTGACAGTTATGCCGGAAAAATTAAGGTACACTCACATTTTCCAATTTATATAAACTAGGGCTATTTTGTGGGCATGAGTACAGACACCTGTTTTACAAACAGTTTCACCATTTTTGATAGCTACTGGGGAAATAGGATTCTATTACATACCCTGATTCCACCGAACGAAGTTCACCTAATATCACTAGAAAAAAACGTTCTCCTTCATTACCAATTTCCTCCTTCCCTTCATGCAACAAAATAGATGTCGGTACCAGCCTTATATGAAACCTAATATTGATCCACCAACTTCCTATTATAAATGTGGATTCCCTATCAAACAAATCATCATGAAAAGTATAGATATCACGTTACATTCAAAGACGAATATGTTTTATATAGAGGTATGGCAACAGGCGTCTATTGTTGCACATAAAGGCACCTATTGTGAACATGCAACTGAATATAAGAGACATATCATAACAATAAAGTCAGGTGTCTGGCTGCTGCCATGTGGTAAGATTCATTTCGTAATGCTTCAAAAAAATGCAATTTGGGAAAGCAATTCGTTCACGTGGCAGATTATAGCACCAAGGTTATGGCAAATCAAAGTCAAATCCATGTACCTTAATTTAATTTACACTGGGACAAAATGTGCTATATACCACTTTGATATGGTCGACGTGGGAGTGCAAGGGATAACCTATAACAGCAAGGCCAATTTCAAACACTTACGTTACCGTAACTCCACTTCCCCACCTTTGGTAAACGGAAATAACACTCTCCTTGTTCGTTTGTGTGATAAGCATGAAAATAAATGATATACATCATTGACAGATATGGTTATGATTGTAAATAGATGCCCGCTCGATTACTCAAAGACACATATAGATTTCGTTTTCATACTTGTTGCACAGGCCAGTATCTCCAAAAGAATAATCAATTTTAAAGAAAGAAGATTATACCGATTTTTCTGTCTCATAAATAGATTTCTATTAAATCTGATTACTAAATGCAAGACCACTGCAGGTAAAATATTTATTATAGATGTATATATTAACACAAAACCTGCGCAAAGACTCGAGTTGGTAATGAACAATGGACCAAAACCCCATGACGACCATTTTTATACAAAGGTGTTTCAAGCTTGTAGTAAGCAAACAGGCGGCAAGAGAATTTCATCTGAAGGACACACAGTTTTAATGCATTTGAATGATATCTTTACAGATGCAAACGGAGATTTGAAAATACTACTAAACAGTATCCAACTGGGTGACTATCAGATTATATATCTAAACTCGGTTCACCCTGTGCATATTTATGAGGTAGGTATGGCTTTTAGCCTAAATCTGGTCTCAAAAGTACGTATTCTTGTGATGAAAGCTCCTTTTTACAGATTTTTAACGCTTCTTATAAAAAACATCACTTGGAAAGGGCCTCTCGGAAACCCATGTGACTACAGAGGGATAGTCTTTCACAATAGCCCTTTGGTTCAGTTTGGACCATTTTGCAGTTGTCGGCTAACTCAGATGTACTATGACAAAAGAATGCGATACACGGGTATACCAATTGTGTAATGAGGACAATATATAGCTATCATTTATTATGTGTATTCATACAATCATGTGATCAAAGTTCAATTTTCGTCACAGATCACTGAGTGTCTCAGCATATATCAATTGTGTCTTCTCAATATAAAAAACAACCATACGGCAAACAAGTTCACAAAGCATATGGTTTTGGTAATGAGGACCGTATGGACATTCGGACATACAGCGTCAAACTCCAAAGCAAATGCATTGTTGTAGCATTCTATCCCTCTACAGATGCTGGACTCAGCAGAGTATGCTATATCTTTGTAAGAGGAATTTATCAGTTTAATGTGTTCTACATATTTCACCAGCTTCCCTTCTCTGGTGGGTCTGCAGAACTACATCACTTTTGTGGAATTATGATATTTTTCAGCATTAAACCATACAGTTTATACATAGATAAAAGGGGTATGCATTCATTACAAACAACGGGAATTTTGGTGAAACAATCCAAGTTTTCCGTTCTATTTACATTTTTCCAGCTATGTGATAACTCACATAATTTACTATTTGTGATGATATTATATCCCAAAACGTCAATGATTGGCACTTTATATAAAACAAGAAATGCCACATAATGCATGCTTTTAGGCCCAAATTCCCTTCATTTTTTGAAAGTTGAACTTTTATTGGAGACTAACTCAATAAATCTAAATTTTGTAAATGTTACGGCAATCATGAGTGGACAGCAATGGGTTCCTATGATTTTGATATTACACACTTTACAAATGGTATAATGCCAGCATTGTTACAACCTAAAATTATTGGGACACTCATTATTGAATACTGCGATGCATGTATGCGCTGACGGTGTTAAACAGATTTGTAATCACTCTTTTACTGGCCAAATCTATTACCAGATAATATTGTCATGACCAAATATTCATGTGTCTTCATTTTATTGGGAGTTTGATTTCTTCACCGGAACGGACGTTTCACAACGTATAGATTTTGTTGAACTTTCCCGCTGTTCTGCTATTGGCATAAAAGACTTTCGATTACCCCACCCCCTGCAACCAAAAGCAAAAAGCTAAGCAAAAGGGCTCAATGGTAGCAAATATGGAAAAATAAAAATAAAAATTATTCCTTTAACAATCCACAAAGGTAGCCCCAAACGCAGGCCACCAACAAAGATGAACCTTACGAAAGTCTTATCACTTAACCAGTAAGAGCAGTCTCCAGTGATCATATTGATACAAGTACTAGTGCAACATATCAGTACATGTCAGTACACGGAAGGCACCCTCATCCAGGGAAAGCCCGCAGAGCAGGGAAAAACTTTATGTAGGGTAAGTGCACCAAAGGCATACCTGTGATGACATAATGAAACACATTTTTTATGTCTACCTGAAATGAGAGAGAATCATTCAAAGTATGTGTTTTTAAAGGTGATAAAGATTATTCTCCTAAGTGAGGATACCAGGCCAAAAGATTGCATAATAAGGCCCTTCTTCCAAGAAATCAATTCTGATGGAAAAGGATATATTTGTTCCCGATACCATGGATAACTTTCCAACGACGAAACTACGGAAAAAGACACTCCAACTGGTGTGAAAAAGAACAAATCCACAATCCATGGCTACCAAATGGCCAGGTGAAACCACTGAAAGAGGATACACGCCCTCTGGCCAAATGAAACAATGTGCAGTGTAATCAGCCGTCATATTCCACGTACTATGTACACTTCAGCTACCAATGAAATACATTTTTTATCCCCATTTGCCTTTCCCCTACCCAAGTCCAACACTCTTTGAAGCCAGAAGCTGATCACAGCGCACAAACTCTCATCCAGTTTGTCACTTTCTCTTATTTACAAGAACAGGTCTCCGTGTCCAGTTTCCCTTGCTTCATGGCACAGAAGAAATGCAAAACTTCACATTTTGTCATCAGAATTTTATGATCAATGTGTCAATTCAAGATAGCATTTTCCAAAAATTAACATGATTACCATACAGTGTTTAAATTTAAAAAGAAAGCTCTCTGGATGAAGCTAGTAAGAACCATTTATCTATTGATTAAAGTGTCATCTCATTGATTACATGATTGCAATTAGGTTGACTTATTTTGTTGTCTGAAGTCCAGGGCATGTCTGAGCCTAGCAGCCAAGGCTTGCAAGGAGAAATGGGGGTGAAAGCAACCCTACATATTGGGTTTTAGTCGGGGATCTTTAGCTGAGGTTTATTCAGTATGATCTTTACAAAAAAGATATGTTCTTTGCCTACCTTGGCTATTTCTGACTGTGATATCGATGATGCAAAAGTATGACAGGTCGATGCCTGACCTTACTTCATATTATGCTGTTCAAATGACAAGAAGATGATCTTAAAAGTATGCTGCAGGATCAAAAGCATATTGTTAATCAGAGTCTTAATTATATCGTGATAACTTTGGCCAATTATGATATAATATCATGTTAAAAGACTATATTCAAAAGGGTTCTAGATTTGATAAAAGGGATTGTACCTGGGGGAGTGCGGCATTATGCCTCTACATCTGACATAAGATATCTCGGAAACTTTATGTTAACCTTTAGCAATATTTTTTACAGCTGTTGTTAATGGCTCTATTGGTCCAACCATTTTTTGAGGGGCGCATTGTACCTATTCTTAAAAATGTAGCATTCCCTCTGAGGTCACTGTTTCTCCATTGTGGGTCAATTAAAATAGGTCACAGAAGGCTAATGGGTACATTAGCTGATCGATTACTCAAGTTTGGAGTGTCTCCCTTGTGTATGGCTTTGGGATTGCTCCCCCGGACTGAGGAGTGTACCATGGACCAGGAAGGCGTTCTTGACTCCACCAGACATCTCACCTATCATAAACAAAATCATGTCAAACTATTAACTTCATCTTTCTAATGCTGTTTTAAAATGTTTATATAATCTATGTGCCATACCTGGGTGTATGTTTATTTTCATTTGTGCCTGTCTACATGTACAATCTCTCACTTTTCCTCACTTGTGGTGGTTCAATAAAGTGGCATCATCATCATCATCATCATCATCATCATCATCATCATCATCATCATCATCATCATCATCATCATCATCATCATCATCATCATCATCATCATCATCATCATCATCATCATCAATACTATTATCAAATGATATTCAACATTTCAAGAACACACATGGGCCCCCTAGTGCCAAACTGTCTGGTAACTCTCTTGTGCTAGAGATAGGAAAGCCACAAATATATTCACTCCCGGGAACAAAGACCAGTAAGTTTGCACATGTAAATGTGCCTCAATAGTTATCAAAATAAACTTGTGTTGTCACAAAAGATGTGATAAATGATTGATAAATGTATAAATATCAAAGTCAGAAATAGGTTTAAAGAAAATACCAACATGCACCTCCGACACAAGAGAGTACCAGACAATCGAACATTCGGGGGCGCATGTGAAAGGGCTTTGGCCTATCTCGACCATACTCGTGAAGGAGCATCATGAAGTGTTGCGTTCAGATTAACACCGCACAGGCCTATGTAAGTGGGTTTCACTGGAACTCGATTAAGTGTGTGTTAGCTTATGCAGCTGTTGAGAAGGGTACAAAATGCTAAGAAGAGTCACTGTGTAAGTTATTGTGTCATGTCCCTAACTTTTTTGTTATTCAGTTCCCCTTATATACCAAATCAATCAGGTAACTTTTGCTTTGTTCACTAGGTTTGTAATTGGCCATCAGCCAGCCATCACGTCATACAGCTATGCTTTCACCCAGTGGCCTCGTCAAGAGGGCATAAGTTGGAGAGACGCACATCAAAATTGCCTTCGTTTGGAAGGTCATTTGGTTGTGCTGCACAGTCGGGCCGAGTTGAAATTTTTACAAATGATTGCAAAAGAATACCGGTATTTAACCAGGCAGCCTTTATGCTCAGGTTATCAAAGATGTACATTGCTTTGGTTTTGACAGAAATTAAATTATGCGAAACAGTGTAGAGGGGCCCATTGGACCACTGTTTGCCTTCCAATATCTTATTCCATAGAAATACATAAATAGTGCAATTTTAGTAAAGTTAGAATCATTCACAATTTTATAAAAGTTGTAACTTTGCAAAAATACAGCTCTGCTACAAACGTCTACCATCCCAATTCTTTATATTACGTGGGTTACTAGAGATCTGAAGTAAGCTTGGACAGTGTCCCAGTGGGCACTTTTTTAGGTTTGCGACTAAGATAGTATCTTACTTGGGTTAAAAACTGCATATACAATAAGCCTCAAAGTACCCCATGAATCCCATAATAAGGTGTAGGCTACATATGTTGGTCATGCAAGGCGATTTGTTTAAAAATCTGTTTGAGGTTTTGACGCTTTGCACTCAACTAAATTACCATGTCAGTTTTGGATGTGAGAGCCAATGTGTAGACCTTTTTTCATCCAGAGTCAACAAAAAAGCAATCTTGGAAATGTGCACCCTTGAAAGATCCTGTGCATTTGATTAGGAAAAGGGTGGTCACATTGATTGTACCTGGTCAATACCTACACAAATTTGATATTGCTTCGAAATAATTGATTTTTAGATTATTTGATTTCCACACAATGGAAGAGACTTGGTTCTCAGAAAATTGACACTGTTGAATAAAATTGCCTTATTGACTTGCTATTATTCTTTTGTACAAATGCGTTGTTCATGTTTCTAGTCACGCACACATTAATAAAACAGGTACAAACACACTCGCAAATACACACAGACACCCACAAAAACAAACATATATTGTTGAAATAGTCATGCATAAAATGTAATCTGTTTTCTGAGATTGTTGTCATCTTTGCCTACATAGCTATGACAATAGCATATTCCTGCGTTTTGTAGTATAGCGGGATTTTTTTTTTCTGGTACGTTATGCAACAAGAGTGAATGCGGTAAGTCATGTAGACCACGCCACTAAAGTCAGGGTCAACAAATTTTGGGGATATATATTCGGAATCTTGAAAAGTGTTCATTCTAGTGTGGACGCTGTAACATTTAGTTCTCAGAGCCAACTTTTTTTTAAAAGTGTTAAAATTCAGTAACTCTTGAACATTTTTAAAGGCTGGGTTGGTCACCTTTATCTGGCAGCTGATACACGATTGCTTCTTCACACATTTCTAGAATTTTTAGATCCTGTCTCAGTTTCATCTAAGGTTTTTGTTGGGCGGCAGTTATCAGTGCAAGGATGGATACTGGGTTTCAGTCTCGTTGATTTTCAAAATATCGTGTATTCAAGACATGAATTTTCCTATGGAACTTAGTATAAAGCAAACCGAAATATCTTTTGTTCCTTGGATATCCAAATCTTACAAATTTAACAATATCGATGTCTATTCAAAAGCTTCTGTTACATTATGTATGTATCAATAAGTTGTAAAAACTGGAATAAATGTTTTCGTGGCTGCCAGTCGAGTAGTCCGGCGCACTGTAGAGAAGGTAGAAATATATTGACGCCTTAATCCATCTCAGTAGAATACAGTGGATTGCAAATGATAGTAAAACGCTAAAGGTATTCAAGAAAGCTGTCTTTTCAAATGCCTTTCCGACATTTGGATACTTTCCAGTATAGACTTTTGTCATCTTCCTTGAAAATATTCTGATATTTCTGCATTAGTATCTATTATGGTGGCAGACTGAATCTTGTGGTCTCGGTAGATGCAGGGAATAGAAAACTAAAACTTAGCTGAGCATTAGAACCCAGCTGAGTCTTTAAACTAGAGTGTTGTGCAAACAGCTGCTACTTAGTTGACTTTCGTTCAGCGCAAAAGTTAAAACCTATATTAGTTAAGCAGTGTTGCATTAAAGTTTTTTTTTTAGAAAAGTAAACAAAAATGCTTATTATTATCCTTACCCGAATATCACTGACGTAAGTCATCAATAGGAATGTGTGTATGAAATAGAGTACGAAGTGCACAAACTGCAAAACGCGTTAAAATTCAGGATAGCATGGCTCTCTGAATGAGAACATACAGGCAGCCAAGCATCCTTGAGATATGCTGGTGCCAACAGAGGAGCTAGAAAAATACTTTACCATACCGTGATCAGTGCTGGTGTTCCGAGGGTTCAGAAATGGCAATATCAATACTGAGTAGTTACCCGCTGAAGACTCTTGACATTATTTGGGGTAATGCAACTTATGTCAAAATTCTACACAAGAACGTGTGCAATATGAAAAATAGTCTTTCCATATTTATATAGGTTAGACGGCGACTGGTAAGCTATTACAGTGTAAAGAGTTCAGACTGTGGAATAGGGAAAAGACTATCAAGAAGTGCTTTTGGACGAAAAAACACAGATACAAATATATTTTCACGATACAGTTTGATATGATTTAAAATATCATATATTGTAATATATGACATATAATTGTAATACATATTCATATTTTTTAAATATTTCATGTGTAGAAAATATTTTAGAATAAATATGAATTTAAAATGAATTTTTGCTACAAATGTTCAACTTTACTGCGAGTTAGACTATTTGGTGCTTTGATCATGTTAACCAAATTATTGAATATTTCAACTTCCAAATGGCCTTAAAACCAAAATTTCATAACTCCTGTTCATGGATGATTCGGTACAGCAGCAGTCAAAGACCAGAAGATAGAATTGCACCTGTATCGTAGTTATTCAAGTTTTAGTTTTTTCTAATGGCCTTGAGTTTCATAACTTGAAACACCTTTAATCCTCTTTATCAACGGGAAAGACTTCAGTAAATGGAAGTATAATTGTCCTAAAATTAAGATTTGTACGGTAAATAGTATCCAACAGATATGCAACATCTTGTGGAAACTTTAGCTCTGTGCCATTTGATTCTCCTCACCTAGAAAACGACCATCTTTTATGACAATTATATTATTACATTATTTTGTTGCATGCAGAAAACATTACAGATATGTTAAAAATGACGGTCACACGCTACAATTAATAAGAAAAAAAACGGGGCATCGACATCCCAAAAACGAACGCAAGAAAAGACCCAGGAAACTAGATGCTTTCAATATGTCATTGATAAGGAGAGCCGCTCACAAATGCATGAAGGGCAAGAAATATATCTTTGTCTTTAACGGCATTTGCAGTGTACCTGAAATTCCAACATAATCTGGAAGTACAACCAACATATCTTTATCAGAGTCTACTAGGATGGGCTTCCTTTATGCAAAGAGAGGGAGAAAGAGTACAGTTGGGGCGACCAGACATCTTGCCAGGAGCAACAATTCATTGAGATTTTTTTTTAAATTCAAGATATTCACGTGTGATATGATAATAGTTATTATAAAATAAAATCATTTTGTAGCCTTTCCCGAAGCAAATTGTTGTTTTTCACGGTATTTAGTCTCTTTTGAATTAGTTAAGGTAGTGCCCCATTAGGCACAATGAAAAGATCGCCAGTGTTATTCAATGATGTTTTGAAAGTATAACTTGACACGGACAAGGGTATCTGTTTTCTTTATATTCATCTAACTTGAACTTTAAACAATTTTTGTGTGGTTGAATACTTCAAAATACAATGATTTTTAAATGTCTTAATATGAGTTTTGCAGCAGCACTACCAAGGTACGATGGTATCTACGATTGTAGTTTATTATCATTTAACATATCGGACAGATATATTTAATCGGCACCCCTATCACAATATATCAACTCAACGAAATCATTCTGTGGGATCTTCTTGTCAACAAAAAGTGCATGAAAAGCTACACATTGATAATATGTTGTAATATTTTGTCAAATTCCTTTCTCATGAACAATTATTTTGTGCGATACTATGTTTTAAGTGGTTATTAACTGATAGTGCCATGGAGAAAAAGTACAGATCTAAATAAATGGAGACAGTTTGGATTGTTTTCATTTTTTAGTAAAAAACTATGGTGTTCTAGCCCTGTTGAGTCTTATTAGGATGTTTATGAAGTCCATGTGCATGTCATGCCTTATTTAAGTGATTATCAATTCGAATGACCAACAGTATTTAGAATAGTTTTTGGAGACATTCCCTACCCCTTTCATTTGATCACAACGTTCAAACAGTCAAGCAGTACTCAATTGTTTTTGCCAAATAACACAGGATCTTGCCTACCATTTACTAACTCGGTGTCTGTCTCTTCTTTCATTGGTATGGTGTTTTCAATAATTTGGACATTGAAGTTGTGTCCTGATACTGATTAACGTCTACCTTTTTTCCTTCCTTTTTCCAAACTGTAGTTTGGTGACCACCGACTCCGAGATTGAGCCTTCTACCAGTCTCTTTGACATACTATAGTGGACACTTTTGACATGACACTTACTAAATCACTTTTGTAGATTTGCAACTTAACATACATATTTGGGATGTGGACTAACTAAATGGTACAAAAGCTTAAAATATCTCCATAACTACCTAGTCAGGTGCTTTGAAATCGCGTGACAAACACTTCTGGATACCACTGCACTTTATTTTTGTCAACATGTGGCACTGGAGTTTAGTATTTTTAACGAGTTTTACTTGAGTTGTTATTTTCTACTTCGTATCAAAGTATGAACCACATTTTTCTAATGCTTGATGCAGAACTAGCTTCTGGAGGGGTAAAGCAAAGTTGTTCACAAGTAATAATACTCTATATAAAACAGATTGCTCTGAGTACTTGGAAAAATAATTTGTGGAATGGCCAAGAACTGTTATTCATCAGGTGCAGATACTCTGAATCCCTTTCTTTTAACCTTTATTTTCTTCAATTCGGGACTTTGAGGATGGATGCTAACATTTTCCTTTTTTAATATCCCCCCCCCTTTTATTTATTTTTGTTGTTGTTGTTGTTGTTGTTGTTGTTGTTGTTGTTGTTGTTGTTGCCTGTCATCTGCTTTATTTTTCTCAATCTGCCCCTTGGTAGCATTCCAATTCTGGTTTCATTTTCGATATCGAGGCAAGTTCACCAAAGTGGATGCAGCTTTTATTTATAAGCTTACATGAAAAAGGCACATGCACTAGCTTGTTATTCAGTAGTATGCATGGTGGCACAGCAGTTCACTGACCATGCCAACCTTCACACCGACAGAGAATCAGTGTGGCCACTGCCAAATTATATGCCAAGTACAGGAATAGGTGCCATGCAGGCACCTGCATTTAATACATTAAGCTCTAATATTTTACACAGGAAATCTAAAAAAATCCAAATAATCCATTAGAGCCCTTGGGTAGTGTGTTAATTAAGAAATGAGGGTCGATTTTGTGTGTTATGGCATAATGACGCGCGTGATTGAAGCTGACATCGTGGGCGTGGCGCACGCCAGTGCGTCTCGCCCGATGCCACACACAAAAGCGACCCTCATTGCTTATATTTACATTTCCCTCTTAATTTTTCTGCTCAATTACACAAAATTTAGAAATGTAATGCATAAAATTAAGAGAAACGTCCAGAAACTGATTTACCCAGCA
Organism: Hermodice carunculata; assembly: GCA_964020975.1. Lineage (NCBI taxonomy): Eukaryota > Metazoa > Annelida > Polychaeta > Eunicida > Amphinomidae > Hermodice > Hermodice carunculata. Next base: position 442,359 of record CAXHWN010002425.1, on the reverse strand, counting down.
TGTTCAAGTGTTAAGTTCCGGAAACCCAGGTGGGCGTGGCTTATCGGAATGTGGGCGGGACACTTGTGTTATGGTCCCATAACACACAAGGCTACTGTGTTATGGTCTCATAACACACCAGGCTCTCGCCTATACTTGCAATGTTAAAACTTAGATTGAATGTAAATATAAGTGCTTGCGCGTGCCACAGGCTTTTTTAAAAAAAAAACAGATGGGGATAGTATGAATCCAGTTACCAAGGTCACATAAATGTTTTAGTGAATTTGGTTTTTAACTTACCGCTTTGCTAGTATCTCATATCAGCCTTTTCTCTCTCTCTCTCTCTCTCTCTCTCTCTCTCTCTCTCTCTCTCTCTCTCTCTCTCTCTCTCTCTCTCTTTCTCTCTCTCTCTCTCTCTCTCTCTCTCTCTCTCTCTCTCTCTCTCTCTCTCTCTCTCTCAACGTCATTTTGCTAACCATAACCAATTATCAATATATAACGCTAAGATTTAGGTTAGAATACTGTACCCAAGTTTCACTTGAGCTTCAGTATTTCTTTTTGGAAGAAATAAGGAAAGGCTGTGGTTGCATTTCAAGGTCTTCCATACTAAAAATATGTAATAAAAATAGATACCTGAAAACTGTGAAGTGAATCTGCAATATATCTTTGATTCAAGTGAAGGACAAAATTGTAAACTTTCATTCTAACCAAAAATCTCACATTTCCACCGTAACATAAGGGCAAAATAACACCACGAAAGAAACTCCATAGATACGATCATGTATGTTAAATCGTATTAAACAGTGCACATAGAAACGAACATTACCTGGATATATGTTTTAGAAGGAGGAGGAGGAGGCGGAGGAGGAGGAGGAGGAGGAGGAGGAGAAGGAGAAGGAGGAGGAGGAGGAAGAGGAGGAGGAGAAGAAGAAGAAGAAGAAGAAGAAGAAGAAGAAGAAGAAGAAGAAGAAGAAGAAGAAGAAGAAGAAGAAGAAGAAGAAGAAGAAGAAGAAGAAGAAGAAGAAGAAGAAGAAGAAGAAGAAGAAGAAGAAATTGGCACTTTCATAGTGGGGGAGAGTCGAAACTAAAGTAGTTTTACCGTAACATCAAAGAAAAAGCAATAACAGACTGAAAAACACACACAGTACACTTATTGAGGAGAGTAAGGTAACGGAATACAAGAAATGTCCCGATGCAATGCTAAACTATTTGTCGAAGTAGGTTTGGAGACAAGCGACTTTGAGTAACACCCCCCCCCCGTCCCACACAAAAAAACAAACAAACAAACAAACAAAACAAAACAAAAAAAAAAACAAAACTGATGTATGGCCACCTGAATCCAGTACAGACTCAGCCAAAGGTAGAAGGTAGATCCACAGCAAATTAACTGAATCTGGCTGGCATTTTGAAGAATTCGAAAATGTGAATTAGAATTGTACTTTTCTTTGACTAACATAGTATTATATACCATAGGTCATCATTAAACTATGAGTACCTGTTTTGAAACAGTTATAAATCAGGGATCAGAATATTTCCATGCCGTGAATGACTCCATTAAATTCTGATAAATGGTGCATTTTCACTGAGATTTAGCAAGATCTGATTCAATCCATCTTAAAAGCAGCAGTATATATAAACAAAGCACATTTGGTATTTCCCAAATAAATGTCATTACTGACATACAACAAGGGCCAGGCAAGGCATGGCATTAAACTGCTATCATTCAATGTCATAGTTGTTGCTCCGGCCAATGATGCTTTCACTTGCTTAATCTGTAAATTAAACAAAAGAACATCACATATTGTATAGCAATATTTACCCCCCTTCCAGAGTTAAGACAATGGCATTTCACACATATGATGCATAGTTCAGTTTCTACAACGTGCAGGAAGGATGCATGGACGCTAATTCTACAGGAAATATGGCTGCAAAATTAAAACATTATGAGTTCAAACATGGTTTGTGGCACAAGAAACACCTATAAAAAGAAGTTGGCACACAACAAATTTGCCAGATATTGATTTTATGGTACAGAAAGTGACAAATTAAAACTTGTTGGGTCAAAGGTGAAAGTCCAAGTTGAGAAATTAAGCATAGTTGATCTGTCGGCATACCCATTCGGGCTGCTGTGCGTGGTAGTGGAATAAAATTTGTTTACTGAACATAAAACTTCATGGGATGAATATCTAGGTCAAGGTCAATGTTTCCCGAGGTGGGTTGGGATACATCACTATCAATAAAGCATTCAGACATAATTTGGTAGTTGCAGGTAACAACATATTGTCGATTTGGAATCCCTTTAGTTTGCATGGGTCAAGGGTCAGAGTCAATGTCACAATGACTCATTTCGTATTGATACACTATATCCTATTCAGTTTTCATTTGCCAAATTTGGTCTATGAAATATGGGTCAGGAAATATGGCTTGTACAAACTTTGTCAAAAGGATACAAGGAGGGACAAAATGACAAGGTGGCAGAAATGATCCTTGATTCTAATATGCTTGTGCATTATTTGACCCATCTCATTGCTGTAGGAGAGGCCAATTTATGCAAATAATCAGCCCTGTGGTGTTCACAATGTAATACTCTTGCGTACGTGTCATCACTTTGATGTCACATTTCACAGATGACATCAACTCACGCAGCAAAATGTTGAGTTGAGAATATATCTAGGAAAACCTGAGATATTGGAAAACTTTAAAAGCGTAATACTGTTAACTAACTGAGTTCTATTTGCTTACATGTTGTCTGGAAAGTGCCGCAATGGCTTAGTGGTACTGTGCATTATGCCGTCCCTCTGCCAAAAAAACAGCATTTTGCCTCAGTAAAAGAGGCTGATATCCAGAAGCTTCCCAGTTCAAGACAATCTGAATGTACCAACTTCTCGATAAGATGGCCTGTGAATGGGTTCAAAATCTTGAAAAAACGTCATTTCCACATTTGTAAATACATAATTTTGTTCATGGGACCAGAAGCTTGCCTCAAATGACCCATTGGTCACTTGAAATCTACAAGATCCTGGCCTCGATACAAAACAAAATAGCTCATCTAGGTTTGTGGAATCATCAATTAATCCCTCAGCGCAAGGAGTTCTTAGTATTACCTCAAACGGTTCCATTGTAAATCGATGCTTTGTACATCGATTAATCCATCCTGACTAGCTAAACCCATGCTTGCTAAAGCCATCATGGAACATGTTGTTCGACATATTGTCAGCTAAGATATCAATAATGTCAACCTGTTCAAGGACTCTTTGCAGCACAAGGCCCCTTCTGCCTTGTTTCGTGGTGCAGAATTCTCAAGTTGCACATCGAATATCAATATGAAAATGATCATGTAGTTGGCCAAATAAGATGCCTACACGGTTCTTGCAATTTACACATGTTTTATGATAACGTGTTGTGTTTCTCCAGAGAAGTTTGATTTATCCATGAAGGACATAGACGCACATCTGTGAGGCCTCTGTAGTTCAAAAGAAAGTATCTACCTATATATTTAAGGGGCCGTCTGTAAAGCTCAGCATATATAGAGTTGCTGTATCTTACTCTACTCTCTTACTAAAATATTGAGTTTTAGCAAGATTGAGAAACATAAATGTGACAGAAGATAACAGTTCCCAAACACAGAGTTACAAGAAGCATTTGTTTGTATGTATTTGCTAATTCAAAAATGTCCTTTGAAATATCTATTGCGAATGTTTTTCTAAGATTTTTTTCCATTTTAACCCCATCAGTATGCTTGGGTAGACGTTAATTCAGTTACATATTCTGAATGGATGTCTAACAAAATTAATTCTGACTGTGATACTCTCTATGGAGTCACCAGCCCTCCCAGGAGACTCTATGTTATGAAGCAATTTATTCATAGCGCGAACAATATAATAGATAAAGAGAATGATGGATGTGGATCAATGTCCCTATGCACAACCCATGGATATTCAAATTGGATGTTAATATCCTGCTACATACCATTCCAAAATGCTGGGTATATCTGTGAATTCAAAGAAAACCTATTGCTTTTGTTAAAAAAGATATAAAACACATGAATCTGACTGCAATTAAAGACTGTCCCAAATTGTGGATACTAGCGGAACAACAATGTCTTATTCTTTTCATTAATAAATCTGTAATTGTAGATTCAGAGCTCTCGGTTGTCATTTGTTCGCAAGTCGGAAGTAATCTTGCGCTCATTGATGCACAATTAGCATATGTATTGCTGAACATGTATGAATATTGGACATATAACAGACCCATAAATAGTAAGTGTTTAACGTTTTATGTATCAGGCTCTTCACATATGTGCCTATTAAGCAATTGCCACCTTTTTCTCTGGACTCTCTACACTTTATCATGCCATTCGATCCATCCTACAATAAGTTCTAATGTTTTTATAGATCTCATAAAGGGTTGGAATTGGTTCAATATTGATGCTAAAGTATGGGTTAAGTTGAAAAATGATTGTATAGCTCCAAATAGGGGGTCGCCACTTTTTGGATCGATCGATCCCATTGTTTTTCCAGTTGAACCAGATGATCATAAATCTCTAAAAGATAAATTCTCGAGGATCGAATATCGGTGGCTAGTATATCTAAACGCATCTATGTATCATTCTAATTTGCCTACACAACGTGGGCAGGGGGTATTATGTTCAAAGAACGTACATACTTCCATGGCTGTTTGTTTCCCTGGTCATCATCAATGTCTAAATGTGGACTGCATACCAGAACATAATATATGTGATGAAATTTCAGACTGTACTAACATTGAGCCGATTGGATCGGATGAAGTAAACTGTAGTTTAATTTGTCACGTGCACAGTCAATCCAAATAAGATATATTGCTTTGTGTTAATTTCTGCAAGAAAGAATTTTGTCTCTGTGCAGCACAATATTTTCAGTGTAAAGACTCAGGTTGTGTGCCAATGTCGAAATTATGCAACGGAATTTGGGTTTGTATGGACAAATCAGATGAAACTTTCTGCTCGGGCAACCTTTTGAGTTATCATACATTCAAGGCAGTCACGCAACTTTCTGAAGTTATTCAAAACACGTCCAATGCAACGGCTACAGAGTTGGTATTTGGAAAATTACATCCCAAGTTGTATAACGGCCATAACTGGTTGCCTTGTTCACATTGGCCTGGCTCAGCTTGTTTCCCAAGAGCGTATAAATGTTTACTTGACATAGATGCAAAAGCAAACATAAAATTTTGTTCTAATGAGGAACATTTGGTAAACTGTCATTGCATGCAATGCTCGAATACTTTCAAATGTCCAGGGGTATACTGTATACCAGTTCGGAATGTATGTGATGGAATTTGGGATTGTTTTGGTGGGGTTGATGAACAAAAATGCCACAGAGTAATATGCCAGCATCGCTTTAGATGTAAAAACATGGACGCTTATGGCAAGCCAACAGGGCCATAACGCATACTGCCCCCCCCCCCCCCAACGAAGACTGCAGTAACTGCAATTTTGTCGAAAATGAACTAAGTATACCATTTTACTTTGTGTCACCTGCGCTACCTATTGACACATAGAGTTACTAAATTTACCTTATATATACTGAGATAATGGGGTGGTAAAGGCACAGTATCTACAAAAGCAGTCCTCAAAACCACTAAAAACTGCAGTAAGTACACATACTGCACTTTTGAGTGGTGCTATGCTATAGTTCGTGTAGTTACTGCACTTTTAACTGGTGTCAGTGCTTACTTTGAAAACGAGGCTGCAGTTACTGCAAGCCTCCTTTGGACATCGTGTTGTGGAGGGAACATACAATCAGTCCATCTTAAAGATATTTTGCAAATTGAACACAATTATGGCACTATTTCGGGGGAGACGTATGGTGGAAATGGCGTTGGAGAAGTCAAGGACATCGGAGGAAAAGAAAAAGGGTAAGAAATAAGATATTATTTGTCACTTTAAGGGTAAAATTACAAAGGCCTAATTCTAAGATTTTGTCCACGAATAGGCCTACATTGGGTAGGCCTACATACATGTACATGCTGTAAAAGTTCTATGGAAACACCGACGCACGTTAAGCAAAAGCCCTTTCCCGAATGTGAATTCGACAAGCAACTTTATTGTATGAAGATCAAAGTTGTCTATGACAAAACCTTGTCATACCGGTAAAATATCCATGAAACAAACTGTGTTAATATCTAAATTCCAAATTTTTACCATTTTTAATCAGTATGATGATACCAAAAACAAATTTCTCATACAAAGACCTTAATCATTTTACGCACTAACAAAACATGGGGAGTATGAGCAGGTCATGAGTACACGTCGGGTCAGTTTACTCAAGTGATTGCCAGGTACATTATTTCATAGACCAGCAGCTAGCCGCCTGTATATTTTTCCACATAGATCTGCTATCACAAACTTGAGGACAAGTTGGGTCTGGTTTTCTTTCTCTTGACTCCATGCATGTATCAGTTTTCCCCAACTAGGACTCTGTCGAGTGAAGACACTTTAGCAAATAAACCCTAAATATAAATGATAAAATGAGAAAGGGTGGCCTAATTTCTAGGTGCGCTATGCAGACTACTGAGATATACAGGAGTTTGAGATAACAAACAAGACTTTCATGTTTCTGTTGCTGTATCTATTTATGGGTCAGGGCTGACCCCTGTCTACTGATCGACAGATACATTCTCACTAGATTTAGCCATGTCACGTGTTGATTTATTTTAATGTACATTGTACATGTATATCTAACGGCTAATGAAGAACCCACCTTAGATTTTAGAGGTTAGTGTTGTATTTTGTTTGTTTGTTTGTTTTTTTTTATTTTTAGTGGCCGAATTTTCAAGGAAACCATATTAATGAAAAACGATCAAATATTGAATAAATTTGCCAGAAATACCAGGTTAATTATACACCAGTAAAATTCTTGTGTCCTTAGAAAAAGCTTTATTGGTGGTAGAAAGAATATAACTACATTTGCAGTCTTTAGAACTCTTTCAGTGATGAATTCGAGACTGAGTCAACAGCTTGCCTCGCTGCACTTTACGCACAGCGTGCCGAGGCAAGCTGTCGACTGAGATCATGATTTCTTAAACTGAGTTTATGCTGCGCATGTTGGCATTTGAATGAAAGGTCTTTCCACTTGGAATTTGAACAAGAAATCATCTTATAGGTATAATTCGTTTGAAGACGACTGAAGTCGCATTTGGCATTCAAAGAGTTAAAATGCCATCACCCCCATCCTCATAATGGTAGGCACCGTTACTTTGTCTTCGTGGAATTATCATTTTCAATTGTCAACCAATGTTCAAATCAATATATCAACGTCTTTCGCAACATCACTAAATACACTTTTTTGCTAGTTCAAGCAAAAAATTCAAACTATGTACAATATCCATTATACACGAAGGTCACTGTATGTGTGTAAGAATGTATGTATGTATGTATGTATGTATGTATGTATTCATGTATGTATGTATGTATGTATGTATGTATGTATGTATGTATGTATGTATGTATGTTGTTGAGTTCTAATATCTAATACTCGCGTACCTGATTTTTAGGCACTGCAAGACTGGGTACCCACAGGTATTACCCATTTAAAATTAACGCTGCAAGTTGTCAGTCAATTTGTTATCTTATAATGATCAAACGCGAAGGACAATATGTATAATAAACAAATTCCTTTATTGAAATTGCGATATAGATGTGTGCATTTAAGTCACCAAGCCTAATTATTCTATGACATGATCAATATCAATTTAGTGCATTAGATTTAATATTGCTCAGTCCTCTAGGGCAGTGTTAATGAATGTGAAGTTATGTAACTACCTTTTTTTCCGTTATAAATTTTTTTTTTTTTTGTTAAAATATATATTGTTGGGTATCCGGGTATTGAAAATGTCGGGTACCAGGATACCCCACAATCTTATATGACATTATGTGTATGTATGTATGTATGTATGTATGTATGTATGTATGTATGTGTGATATATATATATACACACACACATATATATATATATATATATATATATATATATATATATATATATATATATATATATATATATATATATATATATATATATATATATATATATATATATGTATGCTATATGTGTATATTTGAATGACCTTTAATGATAATACCGACTTGGATATGCACAAAAAGATGCCGAAGGTTTTGGTATATCTCCAATAGGTTTAAATTTGCGTGGCATGATGCATATCTGATGCAGTAAACGAGGAGCATTTGTGGTAAATGTAGATCTATGTGTTTGTTCAGAAAGTGACCTGTTCAACTTAGAATGCAATGGCCAATTACACCCATACATTATTTGTTTTTTTGTACATCCAGCTAAAGACTCGCTTTTTTGTTCTTGTAACAACAAAGTTGCCATCACGATTCACTTTAGTTAGTAATAGGCATAATTTCTACGATTTTATTGAGTTCTTCCTCTGATTTCATGAATGATTCGAAATTCCAAGTTGAAACAAGCTAGTAATTTTATGACACCAATACAAATTACAATTTAGTATTACCAGAATCATAATCGAAAATGATATTAAAGCTGGGTTTTCTTTATCCTCCAGCCGTGGTACACAGCATGAAGTCAGGCAAGAAGTCCGAAAAGACCAGCCCCGCGCTAGCCTTGTTTGAAGCAATGCAAACTGACAATTAAACAGCTGCGTCTATTACAGAAAAAGAGCCTGATACAACGGGAGTGTTCCATGCTGCTCTTAGTTCGGAAAATGAGCCTGATACAATGGCCGTTTCCTTGGCTACCCCCAGCACAGAAAATGAGCCTGCTACAATGGAAGTTTCCCATGCTGATCTTAGTACAGAAAGTGAGCCTGATACAATGGAAGTTTTCCAGTCTGCAGTGCTTTACTACTTTCAACCCCAAGAGGTAGGTATGCCTGATGAAAGCATTGCCTCAGAAGTTTGCGTAGAGACGACAGCTGAAGACACCCTCCAACAATCTCATGGAATACCGGAAAGCACCTCAACAATGACTGCTGAAGCTGATGGACCACGGCGCAAAAAAAGAAAACAAAACAATAGTTTAACAGACTCTGAGCCTGCAACATGGCAAACATGCCCCTGCAAAAGGAAGTGCTCTGGAAAGATCGAACTTTCAGAAAGAACAAAAATCTGGCAACTTTATAAGGGGCTGTCATATAATGAAAAGCGGCAGATGATTTTTCAGCATATTTCCAGGGGTTCAAAGCAGAGAACAACGACTGGAGAACATATTAGCAGAAGAGACCAGACATTTCAGTATTTCCTTAAAGCGTCTAATTGTGTTAAACATCAGGTGTGCAAAGCCTTTTTCCTGACAACGCTTGGCTATAGTGAAAAAAAATGATCGCTTAATTACAACAGTAATGAAAACAACTGCTTCAACAGACTTAACAGTGAAAAAAGACCAAAGAGGTCGTTATACACATGCAGAGAAAGTAGATAAGGATCCAATCAGAAATCATATAAATTCCTTTAATCCATCCATAAGTCACTACCGGCGTGAACATGCCCCTCACAGGAAATATCTGACAAGCTATATAACAATTGCGTTCATGCATTCAGATTATCAGGAAAAACATCCTGAAAACAAATGTGGAATTGAGACTTACCGAAAAACTGTGTCTGAAATGAAAATCAGTTTTACTAAATTGGGCGAAGAAGAATGCGAGAAGTGTAAAATACACAAAATACATGTAAAAACAGAGCATGCTGATGATGACCAAGGTCATATAGATTGCTCTGAGTGTAATGAATATGAAGTACACAGAAAAAGAGCTATGTTAAATAGAACTAAGTACAAGGAAGATTCAGAAAACACTTGCTCGCCTGAATATGTGGCTAGAAGCGCCGACCTTCAAAAAGTAATCATGCTTCCCAGAATGCCTGGAAACAAGACTGCGATATTTACTTGGAGGATCGTTGCCTTCCATGAAACGTTTGCTGCTCCTGGAACTAATAAGGCAGGTCAAACCAAGAGCAATAGCACATCCGTAGTTTGGCATGAGGGCATTGCTGGCAGGACGGCAGAGGAAATTACCTCTGCTTTTGTTAATGCTTTACACCAAGACAGAGATAAAAAACATGTCATTTTGTGGCTAGACAATTGTTCAGCTCAAAATAAGAATTGGTCTCTAATAACATCACTTACAGGGCTAGTCAATATTAACTTAGTTGCATTTGAGGACATAACTCTAAAGTATTTTGAATCTGGGCACACATTTGTGAGTGCTGACTCTTTTCAAAATGGTGTAGAATTAGAGATGAAGAAGAGAAAAAATGGAAATGTGTACGACTTTCCAGAGTTCTTAGATGTTGTGAGAAAATCAAATTCAGGAAAAGTAGATGTGATTAGTCTTGAAAATGACAAGATCCGTGCATACAAGGGTGGACAGTCACAGGCCAAATTGAAAAAAGCAAAAGTGTTACTTAGCAATATGAGAGTCGTCCAATTCAGACGAAGTTCAAAGAAGATATATTACAAATCTGACCACAGCGCCCAAGAATTCAAGGAATTAGACTTTTTGAAGAAAGGGTTCAAGTCTGATCATCCACCAAAACTTTACACAGTTGCACGTGGAGTGCCCAGGGCCCAAAAAAATGAAATAGTACAAAAACTCTGCCCACTGATGCCAGTGACAAGAAGATCTTTCTGGGAGAACTTGGTAGAAAATGACTCTGTCAGCTTCGAGGCTTTAGATGATTAAGTGCAAAAATCTTCCGGAAAACTGCAATTTCATTGTTGACCATGTGTCATGTTTAAACTGAATCAAGATGGCATATTTTTATTGCAATATTGTCTTCAATAAATAGATTCGGGCATACAGCAGTCTATTTTTACCCTTTCTTGCTTTGAAACTGTCAATACTTCAAAAGTTACTGCAGTCCTAACTTTTTGGTTCATGTAGCCTTGTCCCAGCCAAGAGTGCAATAATTACGTATTTTGTAAATAAGGTCATCCAAAAATAGACATTACCGAAATTTTTCACTTCTAAAAAACTTTTATGCCACAAAGTAATATATTCAAATAATAATTAAGAGAATCACAGAAATACTTTTCTGTGGCTGAACAGAACACTTTAAGTGCGATTTTCTCAATTTCCCAATTTTGCAGTTACTGCAGTCTTCATTGGGAGGGCAGAAATTTAGTCTCAGTGATAGGTCTTACGCGTAGTCGAGCCTCCACTACATGTAGTCGAGGCTCGGCAATGCGTAGTCGAGTAAACCAATCAGATTGCAGTCTCTACTACGCGTAGTCGAGGCTCGGCAAAGCGTAGTCGAGCCAACAAATAAGATTACAGTTTCCACTACGCCTAGTAGAGTCTCGGCAACGCGTAGTCGAGCCAACCAATAAGATCACAGTCTCCACTACGTGTAGTCGAGGCTCGGCAACGCGTAGTCGAGCTAACCAATAAGATTACAGTCTCCACTACGCGTTGCCGAGAAAATGTTCTTCGGCGACGCGTAGTGGAGAAACTATGCCTCCCACAGCGTGTAGCCAAACTATCCAATTACTGATGCTCTTGTAAACTGTATGAGACCTGTTCGACTTTTAATATCAGTAATGATTGTAAGGACGTAAATGATTGGTTTGCTTTTCTTCAGCCAAAGGTGCCATAAGTTGCTGCACTACGCGTAGCCGAAGCTCGACTAGGCGTAGTGGAAAACATATTCTCGGCAACGCGTAGTGGAGACTGAAATCTGATTAGTTGGCTCGACTACGCGTAGTGGAGGCTCGGCCACGCGTACGACCAATGCGTTATGGCCCTGTTGGCTTGCCATAGACGCTTGCCTCCATTTATCTGAAGTTTGTGATGGAAACGTGCATTGCATTACCTCATGTGATGATGAACTACTATGCAGGGTTGACAAATGTCCGTCAAAATGTATATGCCGGGGATGTGTATTACAATGCTTGTGTGTAAAACTGACAGCTATACCTCATGTTGCAAGAAATAACAGGGTCATTTTGTTTTCAGAAAAACTGCTTAGGTCTGCTCCAGAAATACCACTTTTCCGCTAATCTTTTTCTGTATCGTTTAGATGTAAGTTCTAATATAATAGAAGAAATCAAACCTGGTTCATTTGTGACGGTGCTCAATATTCGAGAGCTTGATATGAGTAATAATATGTTGACCTCCGTGTCCCCAAAGACATTTGCAAACATCAAATGGTTAACCACGTTATACTTATCAAAGAATAAACTGATGTACTTGTATGGATATGCGTTTTTTAATTTGCATGTGCTGTCTGAGCTTTATTTAAATGCCGTGAAGCTTCACCAAGTTCATATTAATTCCTTTCTTGGACTTATTTCAATGAAAGTGCTTGACCTGGCCAATAGTCACACAAAAGAGTTGACAAGTGGCATTTTTCGTGATTCTATAAATATAAGAATATTAAATATTAGTGGGAACTATTTAAGTAGCTTTGAAATCCATATGGATCTAAAACAGAACTTAAATCAATTAAAAGAGTTACAGAGTGAACATTTTGAATTGTGTTGTATAGCAGTCTTTGTTGAAAAATGCTATCCATACACAGATAAACGGCAAATGTGTGGACAACTACTCCCACTCGGGCTTACACGTTTTATTCTTGTGTCTTTTACTACTTTTGGTGTTGTAATGATTGCCTTTGCTGCAAGCAGCATCTTCTGCCTTAGAATATCATGTGTACAGTATTTCCATTTATGCTTTCTCTGTGTAAGTACGTGGCTTTGCATTTACATGGATATCATTTTGGCATTCGATTATACGTTTGGTGAGAATTATATAATTTTCAGGAAGAAATGATTGGCTGGAAAATGGTGTGTTCTGGTCAAAACAATATCTTCATGTTGTATAATGGGTTTATCGTCGATCCACGCTGCCCTTACTTTAGAGCGATTCATAGCTATTGTTTTAGTTTTTCAGTGTGAAATTACGAATGTAGCCCTTTCTAGGTTAACAAAGATAATAACAATTTGTCTGTGTGTTGTTGCTATACTATTATCCCTAGGACCACATGATACATTATATTTACACCCCATTACCACAGCAATATGCTTTCCTCTCATATTATCCTCGGCAGACAGTACATTTAAATTTGTTAGAACATCAAATATATTGGTGTTAACACTATTGACAATATGGAAGGTTTCTGGTATTATTTAGTGTAGTATTATTGTTGACAGAAGCAGTCAACGTACTTCCAGAAAAAGTAACAACTCAAAAGTCTTCAGTACTTTGATACTTGAGATTTGTGGCTCTACGTTCCCCTTTGTCAAGCTTGTGATGTCTATTGTAGTTTTGCATACTATGTCACCATTTGTCCCCTCATATTTATTGGATACTGTGCTGATAAATTTATCGTGTTATGCTGTGGCTTGCCCATGTGCACAAATCCTGACGACTTTTAACTTCAGGACCTGTTCCCAGTTATCATTTTCTTTTTGATACAACCAAGTTTAACACATATCAGAATGGTGAAACCTAGGTTTTATATACTCATTTGGTGGCCAAGGATTTTGCGCCCATCGGAACACAAGACGGAGGTCTTTGTGGGAGGTTCAAGGACTGGACATTCAACAATGGCTCAGTTGAACAATGTATGCCCGAAATACAGCTTTTGGAGGTAAGGATAGAAGGGCATTATAAGTAAACGTGTAATTAAATTAAGTCGGATCATTGCACGCTAGACTTTACAAATTGTTCAGAAGTCATTTGCCGACACAGATATAGAGCCCAGATTGCCCCTCAACAGAACCATTAGCCTGAAACAGTTCTCGGATGCGCCTTTAATTTGCCTGAGTGAGGAGTCAATTCTAAGTTCTATTATGTTTATTTAGTTACCACAGAACTGCAGCTAACCAGTAATCGGGGTCGCAGGTCGCTGTGATATATATATATATATATATATATATATATATATATATATATATATATATATATATATATATATATATATATATATATATATATATATATATATATATATATATATATATATATATATATATATATATATATATATATATATATATATATATATATATATTTCAACGATTGCATAGACCTGATAGGAGGTAAATTGAAAATTAATATAATCATGTCAGCTGTGCATATAATCAAGTTTAATTTCGCATCATCCTGTTACTCTTTTGAATAGTCAAGGACGGCCTTCTCCTAATCACAGGAAACAGATTTATGACAACAATTTCAATGCCTCAGCAGATCCAATATTTTCAAGCGCTTTACAAAAACCGATTTGTAAATAATATTATCGCAAGTGTCAGGTGGGCAATCAGGTGTCTCCACCATAGCCACGTGTGACAAATAATTCAAAATGAAGCGTATCTTCTTTGTTATTATTTTTTTATGTACCCCCATGTACACATGCAGTTTGGTATTCGCTATCCCAATCAAGGTGATGCCACCTGAAGCTGGGAACACTGAGTACTTATGAGATGTATAAACGCTTGTATTAATTATGTTATCTGTCAAATTCTTTTACAATGCACTTTGTTGGTAGAGGTATATTTTGGCCTGCGAACAAACCATGGCTGTCAAATTAATATATCAGACTTCGTTTTATTTTGTGCGATTTTAATTAGGTAGGCAGTTGTAAAACAGACATCGCATATCATTATCTTTATAAAGTTTATCTACAAGTAAAGCGTGCACAACTACGTTGTAGTATGTATGAAGTTCAATACGAATTTCAATCTCATATTTGACAATATCCATGTCATTATATTACGTGCTATATTATCGTTTTGCGAGGGATTATGTCCCGTTGAATAGCTATCGCTATTTGCTGGCAAACAACATCAATATCATACATTCTGACTATTTAGTTGTGTAAATGAATCATACCACGATGTTCAAAGCATAGATGTGAAACTTCAAACGCTTTTTGCCCTTGAAACGAAGAGTGAGGGAATATGTCGTATGACGGCACGAAGCTCCATGGAACATCTACTAAATTGTGAGGATATGCTAGAATGCAACTGAGTGGTTGTCTTCATTCCTTAATGACAATATCATATAATCAAAAAAGGCTATAGTCTCATTTCGAGGTTTTAGTTTGGAGAAGTGTCCATACATTAAATGACACAGTCATTTTAACCCAAAATTCTGGCACCGTCGATGTCTGTAAATGCAAAACTTCACAGGAAAGCATACTCTTGATTCTCAAGTCTTCACAGAATGCTTTTGCCACAACTACTTTGTGATCATCAAAGAAAACCTAAAACTTATTGAAAATACGGGATTCAGCAGGGTAGTACTGGCCACCAAACCCTTTTGCGACTTATGCAATGAAATGATTTTGCAAACTATGGTTACAATTTATATTTTGGAGAAGGAAATAAATTATCCAATTTGATTGTTACTTTACAATATGCATCGTCCCATACAAAAGTAGTGTTTGTACCAGCACTTCAGAAAAAATCCTACTCATAGTATTGAAGAACACAATGAAACTATTTCGTGTTAATATGATCCAACTTTGGCGTTTATACAATTCCTTAAGATTAAATGACCGCAAGTGGAGCTGATAAAGTGTTAAGAAACAAAATCTTGCTTCCACCAGAAAATCATTTAGGCTATTTCAATTTAAGAAGTTTGATTTAGCACACATTCAGGAAGATGTTTTAATTTTAATGCAAAAATCCTACTAATTTGAGCCTTTTTTTTATGAAAAATCCGACTAAATTCTACTTTTTTGCCAAAACCCTACTCAGTACAGACACTGAAAAGTGAAACTCATTTTCTAAAGCCCAACCTGTTAGTTTACAGTCGGAAACTAAATGAACTTGATTGTTAAGCTAATGAGATTAAAATTAGTTTGCAATGTTTTTTCCATGCATGGATTAGGTGTTAAAGTGGGCCGCAATGATGTTAAAGCTTCATTACAAATCTTATTTAGCACCTGCACAGAGATATTTTCTACTTATATCGTTAAAATGCCTGCACGATAATTAAATTTAAATGTCTGCATAATGTTGCGTTATTCACCCAGTGATTTAGCTGTTTTGAGTTTATAACACTCTAGTGTACAGCTCATGAACTTTCGTTTGTGATATCATATATGGAATTCGAATAACAGGCCCTTTGCGCCCCCCCCCCCCGCGTCTTAGGCCACGAAAAAATGATTTAATTTTTTCCAGTTTAAGGTGATTGCTCTTTGCACGCCGATGAAAGATCGACACGCATCCTCATGCCCTGGCTCAGGTAAGCACATTAGTCCACCGGCCCAAAGTCAAGCAACAAGGACACTTAGCAGTCAAATATCTTCTCCAGGCAATGGCTCATGGACGTTGCTTTTCATTTTCGTGAAGGGACGGGTGCTCTTCATCCGATATTCCTGGGGAAGTGGGCCCATCATCTAGCCCCAAATCAATCTGATGGTTCGCTATCAAAGTATCACACTCGTTTCTAGTGAAGGAGTGTTGGTTACTGATAATGGCGTGTGTTTGTGAAACTATGCCAGAAACATTATGCAGTCAAAGTTTGTGAATGGGTCATCAGAGCTAGGCTGAACATGGAATTTATAAGGTAAGCCCGTTTGAAACCCTTTTTTTAACCACATATATTTTATGTTCTGAACGAGCGGGACTCGAACCTGCAGCCTTTGGCCTAGTCCCCTGGCTGAAATGGGAAACGCACATATCCACTGGACCAAATCCCCACCCTTAAAAGAAGGTAAACTCATCAATTTTGTGATAGAATTTCATGCAAAACCTGTCATAGGTGACCTGAATATCCAAGTCCAGAAACACATCTCTGAAACCATCTGAATTGTTACCCTCCAACGGGACCTCTTTTCAGTAAATTTCTCATGATGCGTACACCTCAGCTGCCAGTAAAATAGAATTTTACCTCCATTTCTATTTTTCCTACTCAAGTCCAACACTCTTTGAAGCCAGGCACTGATCACCACGCATACACTCTCAGCCATTTTGTTTGTTACTTTCTCTTGATATCTTAATTACTAGAACAGCTGCCGCTAGTCCAGTTCCCTTTGCATCATGGTCCAAATTGAATGTACATGTTCACTTTATGTCAGCCAATTCTAATGATCAATGTGTCACTTCAATATAACATTTTCTGAAAATTAACATGATTGACACATTTTTTTGATTAAATTTGAAAAGAAAAGTTACAGAATGAAGCTATATAGAGCCTTTAATATATTGACTAAAGTGCTATTTCATTGATTACATAATAACAATTACATTGCGTTACTAGGTCTTGTTTTAAGTCCAGGTCAAGTCTGACCCTGCAGCCAAGGCTTGCAAGTAGAAATGGCGGTGAAAACCACTCTACCGCGAAATGGCTTTTAGCTAGGTATCTCTAGCTGAAGTGTACACATCATGTTTAGCATTTCACTGAAATTTTTAACATTTACACAAGCAATGTCATCAATAAGGCTTGCGTTGTTTGACAATTTTGTAGCCATTTGAAAGTCTTTTTTTTTCATTAATTTATCCACAAACTTAAATTTAAACCGGGATAAATATATATCTGCCAGTCACAGGAGTAGTTGCTACCCATACGAAAGTCTTTTATTTGCTGAAAAATCAATTGTCTGCGTTGAACGAAAGAATTATCAAAAAGAAATTATACAGCATCTATCAAACTTTCAACAGTATAAGATTTAACGGTACTTTTGAATATTTATTGTGTGACCATGATGCTTTCTTTGTATATGAATTAATATTTATGTATGGTTTGCCATTATGTTTAAATATTTTGCTTATTAGTTCTACATGAGAACTTTTGACTTCATCTATGAGTAGATTTGTGTACAGTGTAGAATATTGCTTTGATATTAGACACAAACTCGGAAGAATTGCAAATATTAAAACAAAAACAAAAAAAAAAGAACATGTTTCACAGTTTCTAGAAATTGCATTACAGTATTTACGGAATTGCATGACAGTCTTTATGATTATATAGCGACGTGATTGTCAGGTTTGGTGAACTTTTTAAAATCAATTTTGCCAATTTTATTTGTATGCCCCCACAAGGGGAGGAGGGAAGATTTGCCCTGATCCATCCGTCCGTCAGGTATTAAAAGTCTCAGATTTTTGTCGCACGTATCTCAAAAATCATTTGAGGTACACCTATGAAGCTTGGTGAGGACATTAATCAACATATCAAGACGTACATATGTGTTGTTTGTCGCTGGAATTAATTAAACATAAATTAATGCAAATGTTAACTCTCCGTTAGGCCTGTCGGACTGTGTCGCGCATATCTCAAGACGGTTTATATATATATATATATATATATATATATATATATATATATATATATATATATATATATATATATATATATATATATATATATATATATATATATATATATATATATATATATTCATTAACTTTGTGTAAATGTCGATTCAGTGCAAATGTTGCCTCATGTCAAGCTTGTATCGTGGGTACTTCACAAAAGGTTTGAGGTACAGCGATTAAACTTGATAGGAACATTAATCAATACACATGGACGTGTGTCTTAATACACCAATTCCATGCGAATTTTTCCAGTGCTGATGGAGACAATGGTAGGTGGGGGCATCCGTGCCTTTGGGGCCTTTTCTGGCTGTGAAAAGTCTTGCAATTTAGTGATTCAATACGATTCTATTCTTTTGTTACAACTAGCTAGATCCAGAGTTGTATTATGGGTCATGGTGGGGGAGGAAATTACCTGTCCAGTGGATAGAGGGGTTTGAAAAAAGAAATGTCCCGTAGATGGACACTTCATGGTGAAAGTATGTCCCGGGGGTGGGAGTGCTTCCAAAAATGTGCTTTCCACCCCTACTATCCACCCACCCGGAAAGGATATTTTTGGAACAACCCTTATCGGCTTCTGCAAGGCCCACCACATGGAATTTGGTTTGGCGTTCATGTCCATGTCTGGCTCCGCTATGTAACGTCGCGGTTCGCGCACGCTATTTTTCCATTAACATACATACATACATAAATACACACATACATACATGCATACATACATACATACATACATACATACATAGGCCCAAATTTACAAGCATAGGTCTACATATTTAAAGGCCCACAGTAACTTCTTCATTTAAATCAAATAAAGGTAGGTCTGTACAGGTATTAGCATTGGCAAATAAAAATAGGGTATTCATGGCAAAATATTTATTATGTGCGTGAAATTATCGGTATGTCTAGATTAAAATGTTGAAACTATTATTGTTTTTCAACAAAAAATCATAGATATTCAACTTTCTGACACCAGAAATAGAAGGCCTCCTTCACTCTCTCTCGTATGACGTAGGCGTTTTCGTTTGAATAATTGAGTAGTTGTGGAGATAACATTTTCATCCTTTGCTTTATAGTGTAAACTACATTACGCACACCAGAAATGGCAGCTCACTTCATTCTCTCTTGTAGACATATGAATCGAATTTTGTATATTTCAGCCAGTGACGTTTTTTCTTCATCTCCTCTGTCGACATCTGAATGATGGTAAGGCCTATTCATGAATTTATGTCAAGGCACAGTGGTCGAACGACTGTTGTCACTTTACTAGTCCCCTGTAACTACTGCTTTCTTTCCTAATAAATTGCACGATAGCATTGAGACAAAGTATGGCGATGAGAATGGTTTGACTGATAGCCTGAGAGATTCTATATTCAATGATTTCGTTATTAAACCATACGGAGAAGAGTATCTCTTGGTAACGCTGCTGGCCAGATATTTGGTTAATTAGTGTGACACTCGCTACTTCACTGCCTAGGATTTTTGGCAGTTGGTTGCAGATTTATGGGCTTGACTCTGCAAGAAGGCACTGATATTTTAGTGGTATTCAATTTATTTCCGTATGTATGCTGGATATTACCTTATTATATGTAGGCCTATCCATCATTTGAGTGAGTTAGCTCGAGCGCTCAATGTTTCCAAGCTCGTCGGCTGCCTCCTTGCACCAGGGGACAATTTTATTTGATTTGAAATTTGATGGCAAATTACACTTTCATTTATGCTATCTTTTTAATATAGTGTGGGGATTTGAACCTCTATTAATGATCATTTATGCTAACTTGTATATTGTTGCCCCGGTGTGCTGTACTATATGTTTTATCTATTTATTCTAAATGTATATATTTTAATTTCCTCATTTCCATGGGGTTCAATATATTATTATTATTATTATCATTATTATTATTATTATTATTATTATTATTATTATTATTATTATTATTATTATTATTATTGTTGTTGTTGTTGTTGTTGTTGTTATTATTATTATTATTATTATTATTATTATTATCATCATCACTGTTTCAATATGTTTAATTGATTGGGGAAAACTTCCTTTTTTGCTACAGGCTATCACAGTGAGTATAGGCGTGGCATTGACAACACTGTTGTTGGCTGGATTCTCTGAAGCGAAGGCGTGACGTAGCGAGAGACGTCACGACGATCTGCCTAGAGTGTAACAACCTCGTAGAAAAAGGCTATCTTGAGCTATTGTCATGTTCGCTTTGGCATAAAAACAACAAGCTGTAAGTCACTACGATGTGGCAATTCCATTGTTCTCGAGCAATCACAGTTATCTTGCAGTTCTCAATTATTTCCATTAAGTGGAATGACGTTCCGCCACGATGATACTGTCATTGACAATGGGCTACAGCCTAGTAACAGTACTGTCAAAACTGAATATCAGAGTATTATAATTTTAGGACAAATTATTTCCACTATATTTATCGTAAACAGATTTGCAAGAAATAGACAGTTTTACATTGGTGACAACTAATAGGCCTATAGGACTATGTCCATAAAATAAGGAATGCATATTTGTGAGAAAAAAATCAAGTCAAACACTCTAACATTATCTAAAAACACGAAGAGGGGATGTCTGATGGTTCCTTTTTGTTGCAGTACAAATTGACCCCAGTTAAGCTTACAGTAGAAGAATCCCTACAACTTTATCGAAATCCACCGACCAGTTCTGATTAAAATTGAGCTAACACTAAACAGGACGCGTTTTCCCCGTGTCGCTCAAGACTATGATACACGGCATTGAAGTTAAGACTGACAAGAGAGACCAAACCCGTAGAGAACATCATTATAGGGAGCTCTAGATATTGCACATGTTTTTTTTTTTTTTTAAGTAAGGTAATTCATCAATCAAAACCTACAGTCTATACAACTTGAAAAATGTGGTCACATTATCATCATTATCAACCTTCAGTAGCTCCCAAGCGCAGTGTTTGGGAACCCATTGACATGGATCATTGATTCACATAAAGTTCTCCAATCAGCTGTATCTGGAATTTGGATTTATCATCGTTTGGTTTAATTATTGTTCATCCGATGTCACAATTTTCTCCGATTATCGCCATTTTTTTCCTCCATGGAAGTTAAAACTTCGGGTTAGTCTGGTAACAACTGCGCATAGCAGAAGTTTCATAATGCTAATCACTGTGTGACCTAGCTATATGGGGGGGGGGGGGGAGTTGCATATAGATCATGACGTAGACCACCTCCCCCCGGGCATGTTGCCAATAAACGCTCAGATTTGATGTTGTTGCGCGAGATTCCAACAATCACTCTGTCTACCAACTACGTGTCTCCCACGCTACGACACTATTTCAATGGGGATATACAGATTTTTGGCACAGTACTTATAAATTTCTGGAACAGTGTCTAACAAAATGGAAGGCTAAACGACAGACGGGTTCATTCAGCTACCCAAAGTACCACGGCTCCCACCCCCCACCCCCACCAGACTGATTTAGTAAATAGCCGCTAAAATGACATAACAACCAGGTGTTACTGCGACCGAATTATTGTCGATACTTGGTAATGTGAAGTTTGCATCTTAGGTTCTGCCTACAACATATTTAGTATAAATGTTCCGCTCGCAACTAGGTTGAACCTACGTCCATATGATATGCACTGTAGGCTCTCCAATACGGAAGCCCATTGGTACCAACCTCACTTCACCTTTTATGTTGTCACAACGCTATCTTATCTGGTTGTGATGAGATGTTATATGGTCATAAGGGCATTTGTGCGGTCATAACATTTTATCTGGTTCGAACGACATTTAAATACTCTTAACAGTACCGCAGCCTTCTGTTTAAAGTTGGTCAGGCCAAATTCAGAAATTTGAAAGTTCTAAGCAAATTTCTGTATAGTTTTGGTAATACATCTAGATCTATGAACCAAATTTTGGTCCGACCAATGTGCCCAATCTGACCCCAAGGCTACGGCCCTGCTTAAGGACACATTATATGGTATGGTTCAGACGACATTTTCTGCGGTCATAATAATATTTTGTGGTCATGACGACATTTTATCTGCTCAGAACGACATCTTGTATAGTGATAATGACATTTTATCTGGCGTGGCCACTTTTTATCCTGTAATGATATTTTATCTGGTTGGGAATATATTTGAACTAGTTTTGACAGCTTTCCATCTGGCCATAACGAAACTTCATGTGGTCATAAGGATTTTTGTTCTGGCTTTGAAATTTTGACTTGGATTTGTTTCATCAGGACTACGGTTTGGATATGGTAATGATACTCTCTAATTTTATCTGGTTATTATTACATTTTAAATGGCTAGGACGACATTTATTTCAACAGTTTCTCTGGTCAGGAAAGCTTTTCAAGTTAAAAATACAATTTCACATTTTATTACTATGATTGTACACATTCGGCTGTTTCAGTTATCGACTCCAAGCACATTCCACATTATCTACGAAACTGATGAAGAAGAACCACCATCCCCTGCTTCTAGTAAAGTCACTTTATCTTTTAGTTTCAAAGTAGTGAAGGACAGGTGAAAATTCTATTGTCCTTTTTTCCGGAAGTGAAAAAGAAGTTCACTTCATACGCCGAACCACAGAGTGAAAAATGATACAATGAAACACTTGTGTTATTAAGATATGCTTTAGTGATAAAATAATCAGTAAAACGTTATGAAATACCATGTAAAATTAACTAAAACCTTACGTATTTCCATGAAATAGTGCCTGTAGTGCCAATAATGTATACCTCTTAAAATGTAATGAAATTAATTTAGATATAAAACACCTGTACATTGAAACAGAGGAAAAAAAAGTTATATTAAACGTCACCAAGAAGATTTCCATTTTCAATAGGCACTCAGTGGCTTTAAGTCCGGGTGCGACTTCTATTGGGATTTTCCTCTAAATCAAACTATGAACCACAAGCTCGAGTGATGTAAAAAGTCAAGGTGCAGTTTCTATGAAAGATGCAGTCTCTATAAGTGAATTTACGGCAAACAAGTCCCAAAAGGGCTCACAAATTATGCCAAAAAAGGAACCTATCCACAGAGTTTGTACATTATGGTACAATGCACTAATCTGTATACTCCATATCTTTGCACAGAAGACAACTTCGCCATGTTTTCATTTTTAATCTTTGTAGTAGCTAACTGGTTCGTATACGGCGTCCGGGAAACACTATTACCAATATCTGTTTCGCTGTATGCTTCCTATTCTTTTCATTTCAGCACTTTGTATTCTTAAATTTGGCAAAAGAGTAAAGAATAAAAAAGCAGTGTGCTGACCGTGTGTATGAGACATGTATACAATATTATTTAGATTAGAAGTAATGTAGGGGTACAGAAAGCACATCTTTGATTGTTATTTTTCTTTCATGAACACAAAATTTGCTACTTGGCTCCATGATCACCCTTATCCTTTTTTGTAAATCCACTTACCCTATGCACAGGCCCTTCCGATTGATAAACTACGCCTATTTCCTAGTAGTTTGCTTCCATATTGCACACGTCGAAAGATGACAGCGATCGTGAAACATGTCAAAATCAACTTACCCACCAGACGTATATATATATCGAATGCCGATGTATCATGCATCAAGGTGTTTTTTGACATAACAAGCACAAAACAGTTTAAAACTTATTCATTTAGAGGTCGTCAGCAATTGGGAGATTCAAGATTCTTGAATGCATTAAGTTATCCATAACACGTGATAAGAACGTATATCAAATATTAGTAAAACGCTTTCCAGGAAACAGGCTTTGTGTGGCAGGCCCCGGCATTGAAATGTACTTGGCCATAACGGAGTTATTGGCAAGAGAACGGGTTACGGTTTTTTTTCTAAAGACAAATCATGGACGCTTATGAATTATCAGGTGGACTTCTTCTATATTGGGCAAATCGCCATGCACGAGAACAACTCTGGTTTATAAGCGATCTTTGATAACCATCGCAAACAAGATAGCCAAATGGCTTTTTTTTGCAATTTTAAATTTCCAGAGAGCATATGACCCCACCTTTGATTGCAAGTGCCGTTATATGAGCTCCTTAAATGTTTCTATGAGGACAAGCTTTCCATAGAAAGCATCTGCATTGAAAAAGATTGTGTGACAGTGAACTTATTGGCGAAAATAACTAAAACTAACAAGGCCAAAAAATCCAAATGCAAATTATCTATCCTGACCAAAGCTCATTGATGAGCACTCCAACAAATTTGAGTAAATATCAGAAAAAAAGAACGAGAGAGAGAGAGAGAGAGAGAGAGAGAGAGAGAGAGAGAGAGAGAGAGAGAGAGAGAGAGAGACCTTCCACCCTAAGTGTTGACTGTAGGGTCATGGTGACACCAAAATCTGACCAGTTCATCTTGGTAGGTTAGATATGCACATTGGCAAATTTGAACAAAATACATGGAAGCATTCTGCAGATAGCGTGACAACGAGAATGTGCACATCGGGACTGACATCCGGACAGGCGGACAGACAACCCAAAAATATAAAGCCCCCCGGGGGGGGGGGGGGGGGGCGAACCCTTACATATTGGTAGGTCAAAAAAGTATCTTAACGATATTAACTCTTTCAGTGCCAAGTTGAAGCCCGAGTACACGGCTACCCTTCGCGCACTTCGCACGAAAAGCGTGCAAAGACCGTCGAGGATACCTGTTGACCTTGACTTTGTCCTGATTCGACTTTTACTTGTTGGTACTTTGATGAAAGGTCTGTGCATGAGAAATGTGAATACAATATTATAATGGAGATTCAAATACGTGTGAATTTAGTCGTTTATGACAATGAAAGAGTTCCTAAACAGTTCGGGCCAAGTCCTAAATATACGCCCAATATTCGTGCATGAACTCGACTCTGTATTCCAGGCACTCTGACAGATGCCTTACAAACGAGATCGAGGAGTAAATTTTTTTTTTTTTTTTTGTTACTTTTCACAGGCTGGTTGACCTTAATCTTTGATTTGGAGTGGCATCTTGTAAATTAGTGAACTTTCTCTAAAGCAGACATTAAAGCTATCCATGGAAAGTATTTTCGTCGTAAAATAACGATGGACAATTTTAGGGGTATACTGGGCTATAATTTATGTCAATGATTTCAACGCACATAGACTCCAGTTCAGTTTGATACAAATCACAATCTATGTAAGCTGTGCCACCTCTATGTTTCAACCCTTCTGTGACAGTTATATTAGCTTACGTACTGGTATTTTATTTATTTGGTTTACAGTTAATTATCGTTTTAATTTGAGAGTTTAGTCAATTTTCGTTAACTATACTATTTTGCCACATTTGTAGTTACAAATAGTTACTGTTTAAAATTATTTCCAGAGCAAAAACACAACATCATATAATTCATAAATTGTTATAATATACCCGTCGTCATCGTTAATGTTATTATTTTTGTTGTTTAGTAATCCAGGAAGACTTCATAAAATAACTGGACATCTAAAAAATGCACTTAATATTTTTTTATCGTTAATTGATACAATGTCTTCATTGGGATCTTAACAAGTGATGGTGCGACACAATCATTGATAAAACCACAGGCATATGAAAGACTGTGGCGATACATGTTGGAAACAAAGAAAACATATAGATACACGTAAATGACATGAAATCATGAGAAATATAGAATAAAAAAGTCTTCTCTCGTCTTTCAAATATAGATTTACTTGAAAAAACAAAGAAACGGCAAAACGTACCCAAATCAAAATGTAGCCAACCTACTTTCCACAACGGTACTCCATTCTTATAAGGTCTCCTTTTATTACGTAACACTGGAGGCATTGTAAAGGTTTTTGCTTGTGTGTGTGTGTATTATCCTACACCATTGTACTTGTGCATTTTAAAAAAGAATTACTACGGGGAAACATGCCGCCGGACCGCCCGAAACGCTTGCGTCCACGTTGTCAAGAATTCTGACTTTCCAGCGTTGACAGCTCAGAGAGTTGGACTTCTACTGGATTTTGCCAGAACCATGTCCTTGGTCATTTTACCAGCTCTATATATATTTATGCCCCCCTTCGAAGAAGCTTTGCACGTGTCGGTCGGTCTGTCGGTGGGTGGGTGGGTGGGTCAGTAGGTCGGTCGGTGTACTGTGGTTTCCGCACAATAACTCAAGAAGTTTTTAAGCTAGGACTTTGATACTATACAGGTGTATTATTCTAGTTAACAGCTAGGCAAAGTTTGAAGATGGGTGACCTTGACCTAATTTCCAAGGTCACAGTGGTACCTGAGTGAACTTTGGTTTCCGCACAATAACTGAAATGGTTTTTAAGCTAGGACTTTTATATTGCACATGATTATAGTCCATATTTGGGGCTAGGCAAAATTTGAAGATGGATGACTTTGAGCTCATTTTAAAGATCACAAAGCCACGTTACTGAATATGGTTTAATGCTTTCCGCATGATAACTAATACCTTGGAGCTAGGACTTTTATATTGCACAGCTTTATGGTTCTCTGTAAGGGCTAGGTTGCGTTTGAAGATGGGTGACCTTGACCCAATTTTCAGGGTCACAGAGAGATTGTAGTTAGACTGTGGTTTCCACACAATGACACAAGACGTTTTAAGGCTAGGACTTTGATACTGTACAGGTGCATAATTCTAGTCAAAAGCTGGGCAAAGTTTGAATATGGGTGACCTTGATCTTATTTCCAAGGTCACACTGGTACCTGAGTTAACTTTAGTTTCCGCACAATAACTGAAGAGGTTTTTAAGCTAGGATTTTTATATTGCACATGATTATAGTCCATATTTGGGGCTAGGCAAAATTTGAAGATGGATGACTTTGAGCTCATTTTAAAGATCACAAAGCCACGTTACTGAATATTCCAAGGTCACATATTCACCTGATTTAACTTTGGTTTCTGCATGATAACTGAAGAGGTTTTTAAGCTTGGAATTTTTGTATTGTACAAGATTATAGTCCATATTCGGGGCTAGTCGAAGATTAAAGTTTAAAGATATGTGACATTGATGTATGATCAACCTTCACTAATTTTGTAAGGTCACGAGTGCCCCATCTACCACCATCAATAGGGTAGCGAGGGTAAGGGTAATGACAGCGGGGGGCATCTATGTTTTAAAAACATATCCTGTTTCATTTTGTGAGTCATTGTATATTACCATCTTATTGTTTCGTCGAACCTGTGGCGAAAAATGGGTGGTGCCTCGGCCCAAATGTTATATTTTTAGGCCCTGTATACATGGGTTTGAATACTGTCGACTTAAAACAAAAATTATCATACATCAGTATACATATACTGTCGATTTTGAAATACAGATTTTTGCTACATAAAGACAGGCAGGTTTTAACATATATTGTTCCCGTTGTTTAGAACTGTTACGTATGGAAAAGAAAGGGATCACACAGTCAATAATATATTTTTTTACTGAGCGGACATGATAATTTTGGTCTTTAGTACAAAGTACACAGATACTCAGTTGGAATTAGCTAGTCGGAGTTACAATCAAAATACTATGAATAATCTACTTGCAAACGTGTAAAGAAAGTTACGATTGCCAACACAAAACGAATGTCATGATGATCTCGAATCACATTCTTTGAAGAAAGTTTGTCGTAGATAAAACAAACTTATACACTGGATGACAACCACCACACACTACGTCTACCATCCTTCAGTGCATGATTTTTTTATTATCCGCTCATTGCCATCCACGTTTATAAAAGCAAGAAACGATAAAAAGCCAACGTAAAAAGACTCTGAGCAAAAGGAGCCGATTTCTGGACCTCTTGATGTGATCTCTACAGCCTTTTACAAGTACCTGTAGTTTTATCATTCAAGACTGAAGAGATGATGATGATGATGATGATGATGATGATGATGATGATGATGATGATGATGATGATGATGATGATGATGATGATGATGATGATGATGATAAGACGTCTTATAAATTTCCTGCCTGTGTAATTGGTATATTCTAGTTTATTTTGGTTTAAACATATTTTATTTGCAAAAAACAATTGGCCAACAGGTACAATGCCTATGAAGGCCTCTTGTACATGAATTGACAATACAACAAAAAGTGGATAACATCTAGATACCAAATAAAGAACGCACAGGACATAACAAATATGATGGGGAAGAGGGAGAGGCCAAGAATATGGGTAGGCCTTATTCCTATAAATACATATATAATTGGAGATAATAATAAGTAGAATAATTATATATGACTTACCTCTGTAAAAAAAAATTGCCTTCTGTCTAATTATGTGGCTTTATAAACTTATGTACAAAATAGTTAATGGACTGGCTCTCTCACATTTATGCAATTTAATTCCAAATACTGTTGAAGAAAGAACTAGATATAATTTCAGCTGAAGGCAAGATTTTAGCTCAATTTATGCTCGAACAAATACTTATTATAGTTCTTTTTTCCTGCCACAGTGCGCGGATAGAACCTTCTTCCACAATCAGTTAAAAAAGCTGAAGATTTAGGTGAATTTTGGTGTCTGTGGTACCTCGACAGAGAACAGTTTTCATTACTTTTTCCAATGCAACAAATACGTTATGGTGAGAGAGGAACTCCAAAATAAAATAATTTCCCTTGTAGGCTTCAATTTAAAAACCTTCATTTCTGGATTGCCAACAAAAAATAATCCTGCAAATAGGGACATAATCCAATCAGTTCACAAATATATTAGAACCACTGGAATATTCAATGTTTAACTGTCCTAGCACCGGGTTGCAGCTGCGACATCATGATTAGCCACATAATTTGTTTCTAATAATTTGCAATTAGATGTATGGTGTGTGCCCTCAGTTATCATGTGCTTATATCTCGATGCATTTTGAGACAATTTTATCCGATACTGGTGGTTTTGATAAATTGTTAGAAAATTGTAAAGTTTTCTATCATATGCATTGCCAGAATTATGTAATTTTAACAGATACCCAAT
The DNA here is from genome assembly GCA_964020975.1 of Hermodice carunculata. NCBI lineage: Eukaryota > Metazoa > Annelida > Polychaeta > Eunicida > Amphinomidae > Hermodice > Hermodice carunculata. The sequence goes on along the minus strand of CAXHWN010002425.1, from coordinate 413,180 downwards.
GATTTGGCCAGAACCATCAACAGAGAAGTAGGCCTATGTGATATCTGCGATTCGGGGTGGCAGCTTACCAGCAAATGTCACCAGAACTGAACGATGTGACATAATTGATTATCTGGTTAGGCTAATAACTACAACTGGTAGTCAAAAACTTAGGTACCTTCCTCACTTTGTCAAGCTACATCCGATTTTTTTGTGCCAAATGCTGTCGATTTGTTTGTGAATTCGGGTTTTGAAAGTCTGTCAATGAACTTAAGATCACCAACACTCCAATCACTTATGTGATGGATGATCCGAGGCGTCGTACCAAAAGCACCTGTGTCGGATGTTAACGTATTTGTAAACATAGGACATGTATTTCTGTGTCTTAGTTCAAAAAGGTTGTGTAATGCAGTTGATATTCCATGTTGCCATTGTAGATAAATACAATTTTGCATGAGTCTAAAATTAAGTAAAGCGGGAATACACGTGCAACTTTTATCGCTCGATGCATGTCGCAGGTTCGAGTTGCACGTTGCAAGCGATAAAGTTGCATGTGTAGCCTATTTAGGTGGTCGCTTGCAACGAAATCGCATCTTGTTGCGCGAATTCTGGAATGTCAGAATTTTTGTACGACGTTGTTTGCTGCACGATCAATAATCGCTTGTTGCAGGTTCAAAATTGCATGTGTATTTTTATTTCTCGCTTATTGCAGCTATTTCTCCAAATCTGAAATAATTTTGAATGTCTCATTACCGTTATTTCATCCAGAAAGGTGGATATAGATGACACTAGCAAAACAGTCATTTTAACAAGTTTGGCAGTAACTCTTATACTAAACGTCGGAAGAGAAGGGAACACAAAAGGCGACGCCGAATATGGAGCCATAAGTGGTTGCCGAGAAGAATAACACAAGGGGTTCACGAAAATCTTCTGAAAAAGCTACGATCGGAGGATGCAAAGACCTATAGACATTTGTTGAGAATAGGTTACTGGCCTAAAATCAGTTAAATGGCCCAATTCGATGTGGAAATTGGTCCAATAGTCGCATTAAAGCCAGTCCAAGAATATATACTTAGATTGAAAGCCCCAAACTAATAGCTTTGGGTTGTGCAATATCTGCCCTCAAAGTGTTCAGAATTCTGTAATACACGCACCTTCCCAAGTTATGGCAATTTTCTATGTTACCTCCGTTACCACTTCATGTGGATAAATGGTCTTTACCCAAAATTTCAAGAAAACATAATTGCAACATATATTGTGTACTGCACAAATTGGCCAACAATTGTTATTTTACGAAAGGGTTGTTCATTTGGGTAATAGCCTTAACTGAAAGATAATGAAGCTCATCGGAGACTAAAGGTGTTCGTGTTATTTTAACATTTTTTAATAACATTTCCGCCCTTTCTTTGGACATTGGTTGATTTCATGTTTTGAAGGGTTGTACTTAACTGTTTGCATACACACAAAATATTCAAACTTTGTTTTTGAAATTTGACTGCCTCTTATAGGTTGTGTTAGATATGTATCTTGTGATAAATGCTTCAAACATGTTGTGGTCATGGTTACGGAGGTAACAATCCAATGTTTATCTGTAAGCTTACTTTAACACATTAATAGGATATTGAGTATGATTTATGATTATTAAGGACAGGTAAGACACCAAAAATAAATCCCACCCTCAATCCTAGCTCAAAATGTATTTGCGTTAGGATAACATATCATATATATGTGTACTCGTCATACTCCAAAGAATTTATATGCCCCGTATTTGGGTGTCTGTGATGTTAATTGTTAAATAAACAATTGAAAGTTGACCGCAAAGCATCCACCCCATAAATGTCGATATAAGTCACCAATTATTTTTGATAAAGTCATAATTACACTTGGATCTTAATCCTGACATATTGGCAACAAAAAACGACTCTGCGATGTTTTGTGTCTGGTTCCGTTTTTTGGTTATCCATCCTCAAAGTTTGACGTTTCAATTTTCCCTTTGATTTTCAGGATGTCCATTTTCTTCATTTCATAAAAAAAAGAACGAAGCACAATTTTGAAAATCGCAGTTCAAACTTTAAAGAATCAAAAGCCGTTAACCGGATTAGATTTTGCCTAGCCGTTTTCTCGGAATAACCATTTTTAGGTGGGGTTCTCGTCCTATTATCCTTTCTGAGAAAACAAGCTTCAAAGGCCTCTGATGTTGATTATTTGCCTCTGAAACAATACCATTTGCTCAAGTTGAGCTGATATTTGTACAAAACGTAGTAAACATCATCCCTTAACATTTGGGGAGGTTGTCAATCAATTCTTGGCCAATCTCATAAATAAAAGAGCCTTTGAAGTACGGAAAACATTAGTCAGCGACCTGTCAAACGGCCACAGAGACAGTCGGGTTTCAAAGTATGACGTCATAGAGTTCAGTTGCAATATAGAACCAAACTGTCTTTAAGGTAGCGGAGGGGATTGAGCTATAACGGCAAAATCGTGACCCGACAGAAAATGGGTTTTTTTTTACATTTCCGTAAAGTTTGGCACTTTAACTTTCTTGTCACCAAACATGGATACTAAAAAAGCAAAATTTATGTGATAAAAAAGGGAAAAAACATGACCATGTTTTAGCCGGGTGCAGCATGAGCATGTCTGTTTACAAATGTATGCTAATTAGTCCGCCAAATTTTGGATAGCAGTCAGCTGCTTTCCACAATCCAGGACCGTAGCAACGACAAGCGACCAACTGTGACATTTTGAGGTGCGCTCCTACCAATTCTTGTATAAACTGCTTGACAAGATTAGGACAGATTAATGGGTTTGTTGTGGTGACCAAATGGCCATGTAGATAATTAAATCGATGGGCTCATGTTTTCCGTTTCAGTGTGATAAAAAAAAATAAAAAGTAAGGGACGATAAAAGGTGACGATTGTCAAAACGGCACCTGGCGATGGACGTGAGCCTCAGTGTGTTTTCAATGAAGGCGATTTCAACCTATGCGTAAATCGTTACTAAGAATCATGGCATTGTATACATCATAAAGACTTACAACCCTTTCTACAGTCTTGCCCTATCCAAGACCAATTTGATTTTAATGTTTACTGGCAAAAAATACGCATGGCGATCGAGGAATCCTAACACTGGACCACTTGGCTATAAATATGCCGCAAACTATAAAAGCGGGGATTCGATTCAGCGTAAATAATTATATCTGCCTTCAATAATTATATGTCCCTTTACCTGAATGTGAAACGGTGAATAGCATTAAATGTTAACCTTGAAGTAAATTTATATGAAGCACACGCCTCCACTAAAACTGGTATCGTCTGTAGCGCTGTCCCATTTTGTGGAACTGGAAGACTGGCACATTGCACATGCACGGACTTGCCCACTTCATACGGGGGTGTTTCTAAGTACACTGAGCGAGGGGACAGAAAAAAAAGCTTTAAAAATTTAACCATCAGGGGGATAAAATAATCAGATTACTGTTAAATGACTGCGAAAAGCGACTCTGCACTCTGCTTTTAGCTGGTTGATCGGTCACATAAAAGTATTTTGTCTCACTGTGCGCGGCATGTTCCGATACCACTCGCCCGCACCCACCCATCAGGAAGTTTCGGTTTTGTGTCTCGATCAGTTTATTGCAGTTCAACGGTGAGCCAACTATCTTTCAGTGGGCTAGTTACCTCCACAAAATAAAAAATATGTTACATGAGTGGCAAGGTTTCGAATGGCAATACGCAAGAAAAACGTGGCAACGTGAATGGCATTCTTTATCACAAGGAAGGCGCTAATATGTGGAGGAACCAATGAAATAGGCTTGGCGTATTCTATTGTGCTCCCGGCAAGAACAAAAACAACAAAGCAAAACAAAAAAAAAAAAAACAAAAAAAAAGCGCACAAGCCAAGGCCACGAAGAACTCACTGCCTCACGATGCCCATCCCTTTCTCAATTTTGTGGGAATTGGAAACTTTCTTGACTGCCAGACAGACTCGCTCTGCGGAATTGTTAAATTGCGCTTGAAGTGCATGTCGCCAGGCAAGCAAACACAGTCCGTCTTAGCAGGCAAGAAAGTTTTACCCTTGCACACGAAGGGTAGCGTCATCACCTTACATCTGAGCGTGGTCTGGTGCATTATAACTAATATTGATCTATGTAACCTTCAGGGTCTGATCAAAGACTACTTCAGCAAATCAATGGATTAGGTTTTTCGCTTTGTTTTTTGTTTTGTTTTGTTTTGTTCTTTTTTTTTTTTTTTTTTTTTTTGTTTGTTTTGTTTTTGTTTTTTGTTTTGTTTCTTCTTTGAAGTATAATTTATCCTGGGAGTGTTTGTTTATAAGTAACAGGACTATTGTCTTAAATGTTACGTCACGATCATTCATGTTGACCGCCTATCTAGCATTTATAAGCTACATTGAAGTCGGTGACTGTGCTGAAGTCCGATTTACCCTCGGACTCAGTCCTATCCATATTCCTGGTCGTCAACACTTTTTTTTCACATTGTCATCCATCTGCCTCCTTTTCTTCCGTGATCGTGGCATGTCAATTTTTCCAACTTTCTTTTCGGTAAGGTCGCAAGTAGTCCTAGACACTGAATGGCGAATGTCCCATCCATGCCGTTAATAAAGCCATGTTGTTCTTTGATCCAAGGTGATGAGAAGTGAGTGAGCAACTCCTGCCTACCGGGCTCCTTCTGAGTAGAGCAAGCTGTGAAACTACAACCCGTTTGTTCAAGCGGCGCCACATGCAAACAATGTTGCTAGGGTCAAGGTGATGGCACCTTCGGGTCACGTGGCTAATCCGCTTTCGAATCCCCCTTTGAAGCTGTCCCATTCACGTGGAAACCCGAGTGACAAGCTTTCAAGTGTGGCTGCATTTGATGTCATTCGGGTAAAAAACTGCTTTTTTAAGCCAATAAACATCATTGTATGTTGGAAACTACACATCAAAGATGTTGATTGACATTTCTTCGAAGTACTGAGACCAAAACGGGCCGAATTTGGAAAGCTGTATTGTCATTATGGCCAACAATGTGCCAAAAAAGGGCCTCAAATCTTTCAACGGCGATTTCTTGGAATGAAATTTTCTGCTTATGAATCAATTTTGTGGACAGCGTCAATAAAAAGCTACTTGATCGATCTGCTTCAAATAATCGTCTTTTGAAAGATAAATATATTATCTGGGAACCCTTTTTTTTTTTTTTCCGTCAGATGTCCCCTTCCGAGACTTTTGTAGCCCACAAAATGAAGTAAATGTTGATGTTTAAAATGATGATCAAAGAATTCGATAATTCTGTTATTATGTATTTTATTTTTAAACAAAAAATACGGTTCCTGCATATTGGTCTATACTTTAATTTTACATAGGTAATACACTTTTGCATCGATTATTTTTAAAGAAATGCTGACAAAATGTCAAATCTGATACCCTCTTGTAGACGGGCGTATAAAACCCTTGAAAATTATCGTATCGATATGAATCTTCTTTCTAACAAATCTAGATGTCTGAACAATTAATAAAATGTATGATTTGTGGGTGAAATGTGAAACATAGTTCATCCATGCAACGTCAAAGTCGCGGGACCGCTGCGCGAGGCTCAATCACCGCCGCTACCTTAAACCATCTAATTACCAATAAGGATAACGAACTGTTAGCCTACAACTGAGACAAACTCTATGTATGTCTTGCCTTACAGAAACAACCATTCTTTTTGGCTTACAGAAACAATCTTTTATTGTGTTACCCATTAACAAACAGTTACAGGCATTTGATTCATATATGCCCTTTTTGAAAGTGGGATTTTGGAGTAGATAGCCTATTTCAACCACTATTTAACCTATTACGCATTTAAAGTATAAACTACAAGCAGAATAATGTAATAAGATAGGTGGTAACGGAGGTAACAGTATGTGTTTACCACTGACCCTCCTCTCATTCTGCTGCAAAAAATGATCAACAAACAACCGTACCAGAACAACAATGTTCTTCCAGTGATTTAACGTGTATTAATACCGATATGGGCAACGATCTGTTACAATTGGGACCAACTGTACATCCTTATTGGTTTATTACAGAAACAATTCTTATATACTTTTTGACTCACAGAAACAATTTTTTATCGTGTTCTCGATACAGTTACAGGCATGTGATTCATACATATTGAAATGGGCATATCTGAGTAGAAAACTGATTTCAGCCGCTATTTGACTTATTGCGCATTTAAGGTATGAACTACAAGCAGATTAATATAATTAGAGAGGTGGTAAGGGAGGTAACATTATGCGTTTACCACTGACATTCACATTCTGCTATAAAAAAAAAAAAAAAATGAAAAAATGAAAAAAAAAAAAAAAAATGATCATAAACAACCAGAAACGGAACAACAATTTCTTCCAATGATCTAACTTGTTTTAAAATTTGGCTAAACACCCCTATACAAATGCGATTTGCACAATGCAACTGATTATTATTGTAAAGACCTGTTTAATATAAACTGCTTTAAAAGCATAGGCTTAGCTACATCTTGAAAAAAAGTCTGACTTAACACATCGTAACTGTAATCCAGTTCAGTCATATATTGACTTCTAGAAAACAGCAACTCCATTCGGTGGAATGAAAGTGAATATATCACCTGTCAGTACGTCTATCACTGTATTGGCCTATACTATTGGCCACTTTGTTGTAGCAGAATATGAGGGTCATTCTGCTATAACAAAGGGGCCAACAGTATTGGCCAATACAGTGATAGACATACTGACAGGTGATACCCCTTGCTGGACTGTATCGTTACCAAGGTCAGTTGCCAAGCGAGCATTCTGATCAGGTGGAAAAACTTCACAGCCACCCTCACATATGGTGGGTGAAGGTGGGCTAGGACTGCTTAAGGTAGTGGACCTACTGCCGCTGCTGGGGGTAGGTGTAGGGGGGCTAGACCTGTTTAAGGCAATGGGCTTAGACTTACTGCCGCTGTTGCTATCAGCTGAAATTCCTGAGTCTTCTGGCTTGACATTTGAATACATGCAGCCACAGTCACACTCGAGAGACTAGTGAAATTGGCCATCCTGAAAACATGTTTCGCAAAAACATGATGTTTCGTGATAAGCCAGTAAGTCATTGGGTAAACCTACGACTGCATGCAGATTCATTGCTCCTTTTAGCAGTCGCTACTTTGCCATGGCTAATTCACCTGCATTTTCCTTGCAGTCTTGCTTGGATGCAAAATATATTTTCTTTCTTTTTTTGTTCTCTATAATTTCTGTTCCCTTGGTGTTCTTTCACTTATAGGTATATATTTTGGCTTCTTTCTTTCTCGGTCTTTTCTCAGGTATTCTTCTTTGTCTCTTTGTTTATTTTTCTATCTCGATAGCTCCGCTGTAATTCTGCCCTAGACTTGGCCATTTTGTCTTTAAACTCTAAAAATTAAATTGATGTGTTAGGACTACAAAATTAACGCTTGGCCCATCTTCTTTTAAATGACACTATGGCATCTGCAAGAACAAGTAAAACCTTAAGTAGCACAATACACGCAGGCCTAAAATTTGCATGGGTTATTTTTAGGTCCATTCTCAATGGTCTCAAATGTATGTTTACAATAGATGTAGGCATATTTAGACCTCTCAAACTATAGCAACCTCTAAATTTCAAATTTCATGTACGCCTAATTTTTGTGACAATCCAAGCAAAATGACAGTAGGTCAGTTACATTTTATATAGGCCTAGCAATGGAAATTTATGACGATAGGCTTATTTTTGATTGTGTGCCTGTGGCAACGCAACTGTTAAAGCAACACTGCAGAAAATGCGCAAAATCTATTTTTGTCCCCCAGTTGACAGCCACGCTGAACTTCAACTGATCATGACAAGCATACCTTGACCTGGCGACATTCCCACCATTTATAATCAGTGCGGGCTTTTTTCATGGATATGGCCAAGTGGTCCAATAGGTGGCGCTTGCATACAGTGTACAAGTTATTTGCCACTGGACAGAACAAATTGTAATGAGCTCACCTGACGTGGGCAAATGTTTGTTAACCTAGCTTGAGAAGTCCGTGCCCAAGAAAAAAATGCGGCGGTGAACATATCAATGGCAAAAGATGCAGCAAATACAAATCAACCCTTTTAAACGGTAACGGAGGGAACAGTAACGGAAGCTACATACTGATAGCCTACTGTACTAAGCTTTTATATAATACTATTCAATCGATGAGACATTATTTTAATACTTTTGTAACATCAACCAGCTAGGCCTACTAATGGCTGGATGACAGAGAGTCTGACTTATCAATGATTATGTAGACTGGAACGAACAGTAAGGGAGGTAACATTCTTAAATTTACTATAAACTTAATTATTATCTTTTTCAGTTTTTGTCCACAAAAGGTAAAATGTAGATAATGAGGAGACAATTTTTCTCTGGAGTTAATATGCCGATGGGAAATATGAAAAGGACATATGTCATGTGTAATGCCTAATGTTTTGTGATGACTTATCTTAATTTAACTAATTGGTAACGGATGTAACACAAAAAATGGTGACATCGAATAAATATAATTTACAGACCACAATTTACATGAATATTGTACATTTACCCAACATAAGAATTGGTATATGATAGACCTATAAATTGACGAATAGAACATACTTTCGGATAAAAGTAGATAAAAGGAGATGGTGGTTAGATTATTAAAGTCTAAAAGGGGACATGGGTTGGAACAGAAATATACTGTCTACTCAGCCTCGTCCCAACCACATTCTTTCAAGAAACCAACATAATATATACATCATTTTTAAGCTGAACGTTTCGTGTTTTACATTTTAAATAAATGCAACTTGATCAGAAAACTATATGTGACACCTGGCTGCTGAGGGAATATGCATACATCTGTACTCTAAAAAAGACCAGGTAATGCCTCGTTAAGAGTGGCCAGAGGGCTCCTCCTCATCAACTCGGGTGTCACCACACCTACTTACCATATGTGTCCCCCTAGTGAAAAAATACATGAAGATAACGTCACAAATATCTGCAAGTTCCATCTTCTCTCCAACCCCAGACAGCACTACGGCACAATGTTTTAGTAATTCAGATATATTTGATCTACGTACCAGACGGTCCACATGCACAAGTAGATATACAGTGAACTATCATTGTACATCAAAACATCCTTACAACATCTGATGGTCAGGAATCTCATAAATGAACACACCTCAGAAGGTATTCAGTCTACTCTTAGCGTCTCACAAGGAAGGGTAATCGCCCCTCTCATCTTAGTTTCCTATGTAAAGGATATGACATCCAATAGTAGTCTCCATGTCTCATTTGCTGAGGACATTATGTCCTGGGTCACACATATGTTCTTTCAACGTGAAGCAATGAGGCCACCAAAAACTGGTTGACCTGGACAATTGGCGTCATCTCTAGAAGATGCTATTTAATATTGCAAAACAAACTGCATGACTTACAGTCAAAACATTGTGAAAACACCCAAAAAGATATGAACAGCAGAAATCTAAATTCCCTATAAAAACTATGACTTGTCATTGTCTGAAAAAGAAAAAAAAAGACTTTTTTCGGAAACTTGTTCATCATATATGCCTTATAGCCCTTCACAGTCTAAACAGAGGCGCTGACCTGCCACATGGGTCTTCCATTGAACTTGGTCTCCACCTGTTGAAGGTCCCATATGTCGTCATTTGGAAAAGACATATTGCACTACAAACCATGACCTCAAGCAAAAAGAGTTATGCAGACAATATATATATATATATATATATATATATATATATATATATATATATATATATATATATATATATATATATATATGAATGTTTGTATGTATTTGCATGCATACATGTATTGTATATACATATATAAATAGAATTTATGTATTTCAAGAATTATATATAACTTAGTCATTTCATTTTCAGACCGAATCCAAGGTCAGAAAACAAGACAACAACCCGAAGAAACTGAGTGGCATGCAGGCACTGAATTCTGAGTTACTTACTTTTTGCAGGACTCAGCAAAATGGGAACCTGTGAAAAACATCATATGATGTTATTTTGGTTGGATTCTGTATGTCTAAATCAATCATTACAGTAGCAGTGGGAAAAACCTATGAGGATTATGAATTTTTCACAACTGCTACAATAGAGTTTAACAACTTAATTCGACTTTTGGTCAACTGTATGCACTCCATACGATAAGTTAGACCACAAAGACCCATGGGCTTCTGGATATGATTTTTTTTGCACGCGTATCGAGTCCAGGGTAAGTGATAGCAGAGCTACTAATCCGTACGTGCAACGTCTGGCCGCAGAGATGTGGTCAAGAACATTCTTTTAAAAGTTATTTTCCCTAGGCAACGTGATGCCGAAGATAGAAGTGAGCTATTCCTGCATAATATCTCTACCAAGTTTCCAGACAGCGTTATCAACAAACACATCCCTACATGTGGACATGCATTTAGTTTTATATATTCAAAAAATTAAAACGTCATTTTTGGCATCGTTGTTACACACATCAATCAGAGAATGTAAACCTGTTACGCTTGTACAATAGAGAGTAATATCATTGGTGTAAGCACATGTATTATACTTATTTCTGACTATCATTACACCCTGCTCGGTTGAATCAAGATTAATCAATAGATCATTTATAAAAATATTGAATAACTTTGGAGAAATAACACCACCTTGAGGTATGCCTGTAGTGACTGAAAATATAGTGCTTACTTCACCTTTCCACTTAACTTTGGCTTGTAACACGGAGTACGACCTGTATAAAAACATCCAATGTGACGTATGAGTTAAGCATTTTGTAAAAATAATCCACGTTGCCAAACTGTGTCAAAACACTTTTTAGCCTCGAGCGAACAAATATGTAATGGAGATTTGGCTTCATGAAATAGTTGACAGCATCGTGTATAACTGCACACGCCATCGATGTATCGCTGTGCTCTCTGAACCCATACTGGGTCGGGGCAGCACCGCCAGTGGGACAAAGGTACCGCTCAATGATCTCGAAATGAGCCGAGCTCACTGTAATCGGTCTATAGTTTGTAACATCATTTGGGATTAAGATCGGCTTCTGGGAACAATAATGCCAATATGAAAAACCGCGTGGAACAATACTCTAATGCAATATAACTGTATACACAGAAGACAAAGTAGAACATGATATGTCAGAGTTACAATACTTGAGATGCTCAGGATATATGCCATCAATACCACTTGCTGTTTTACCTTTAAATGACAAATGAACTTATTCACATCTTCGGGAGATCAAAAGTATCATTCATATGTTTACCAAAAATGGAATCCACTTGACATTTTATGGCATTGTGTTATTGTGTTCCTTAGATAGTTCCCCCAGAGTCCTGCATTACACCTATCAAAGAGTTAGCATACTGATTCAAATTAAACGTGGAATCAATTTTGTTTCTCTTGGGCTTCTTTAAAACATTCCAAAAAGATGACATTTTATGCTGTCTAAAGAAACATTTAAGGCGTCGGAAATCCTTGTAAACATGACCTTGCATTTATTGCCTGCTACATCGATGGAAAACTTTTTAATATGTTTCCACCCTTCATACAAAACACCTGCTCTAGCTTTATCATAAATAACCCACATATAATTCCAAAATCTGTTCTTATCCCTCAGGTAGTTCAGACCAGGACAGCAGTAATGTTTGCGTTGATGACGTTTAGGGGGAAGAAAGCCAGCTTCAGCACATGCTTCATGAAATGCAGTGTTCAAGTCCAGCAGTTTCTGTTCCAACATCATTTGTGCATCACCTCTGTTCGATTTACTAGTATCTTGCATAGAACTCAAATTATTTACCTCGTTTATCAGAAGTTGTTTGTATTAATTATTATTATCACTGTTCTTCTAGGTGGGGGAACACTAAACAAAGAATTCAGGGTTTTCATGGAAAAGTTTAAACGTGACGACATAGAGAATTATACTTGCATATGCATGCATAGAGGAAGGTTGTCGCTTAGATAACCATCGTCAAGAAAGACGATTTTACAGGAATTAGCATGCTAAATATTACGGGCGAATGCAAAAATATAATCTACCCATGTAAAGGTCTGAATACCCTGACAAACATTGGTATAATTTACTTCCTGAAAATGTTACATAACCACATATAATCACGCAATATTTTTATAAGTGCCACAGGTGCATATTGAACAAGGGCTTGTGAGAGAGTTAACACTTTCAGAGACGTATCACTGCCACCGGCTGTATTACAAGGCACATAAACACCGCCAAAATACGAATAACGTTACCATTGGCAGTACATAGAGCCATAGACACTACTCAGTCACTTTGTGTTTAAGTTTCATAACATGTCAGATCATCTGCAACTTTACTTAAAAAAAAAAAAAATAGCAATGCCACCATAGGGACATCGACAATAATCCGGCTATTCCATATAGCAGAACGAGTGAGCGAAGCGAACGAATTCTGCTATATAGTATCCAGTGCGAGTTGATTACTTCATATCGTCTACAAAGCATGCCATGAAATTCTTATCTCATGTTTGGGCCGATTTGTACATTTCAATACACAAAACAAAAATAAGAACGACATTTGCAGAAAGTGTTACTCCTCATCAACACAATTACTGATGAAATCGGAAGAGTACCGACACATCATATCGCGGTACTGTAGCTTTTAGGTCTATGATACGGTATTTATACAAGCCTGTTATAGTACTAAAATCGACCCATATATATATATATATATATATATATATATATATATATATATATATATATATATATATATATATATATATATATACATGTATGTGTGTGTGTGTAAAGAAAAAGAGAGAGAGAGAGAGAGAGAGAGAGAGAGAGAGAGAGAGAGAGAGAGAGAGAGAGAGAGAGAGAGAGAGAGAGAGACAACTGCACACGTTCAATTGGCTACAGGTGCGGATCGAGAAATATTGAAAGTGTGTGCTGCAATTAAGAGTGAACCGGGTATGAAAGGGTTCCAAACCCCAATGTGGACTACAGGGCAGAAACCTGGGAGGAGTCCAGGAGGAGGAGCCCCTTCTGAAACTCCGCATTTTTATCATATTTTTAAAGGAATACAGCACCATTTCCTTGCATTCAAATACATTCTTTTAGGTATACAATAGTAGTGTTTCCCTTCTCTCAAGGTATACATCTGTCTATCGTTTGTCTACTTACATTCCATTGCTGAATTTGCACTTTACAAAAAAAAAATAAAAAATCTGAGAGAAAGAAATTTGGAAAATTGTAAAAATCCGAACACATATTCAAATGGATTTGAAAGCCTTTAATTTATGCTTTTTTCATTTCAGTAGTATAACAGTCTAGGTATCATTCACTCAAGTTTTTTTTTCTTGGAAATACTGCTATTTTTTCATAATTAAAAAAAAAAACCATCAAAATTAGAAAAATAGAGCATATCAGCAGCAGGTTTTGGCTATATGGACTCTTTTGTTTAGTCAGGTGGCATACCCAAACAGTAAAACCTCTCATCATTATTTTCTTAGGGAGGCGTGCTTGACAAACCTTACAATTGTAAATTTGCGACCTAACTGAGCCAATATTTGAAAAAAAAATTACATCAGGTAAACTTGGGACTTCAGGTTAATAATTTTTCATTTCATCTCAAATTTTAATATAATTTGATGCCTCGTGAAATATGACAATCAATTTGCACAAAAAAAATCCTGTACTTATAAGCATTAAAACACACACACACACATATATATATATATATATATATATATTACACCGTATCAATTACACTGCGCGGTAATTGAATTTAAAACTATAGTTGATAGCTTTTTTCTATTTGGCCCCTTCTTGTCTTTGTGACCGTCTAACTGGTTCGTCTCCGTGTGCTGCCATCTTGCGTCAGCGAGTCTCCCCCAAACTTAAAAGTTAAGTTTCCCATTTCTTTGTCTTCTAAATATGAACTAGCCCTATATGCGACATTTATAAAAAAAGCCGTCGAGCAGGTTCGGTCAGATACTCGTTTGAAGTGGAACTTGACACTAAGTTTTGCCTTGCCGTCTCCACGTTTTCCATGGGCAGTTATAGTATATATCTGATAGTGGCGTGTCTGGGAGCTTTGTGCGTACGTATTACCTCGTGTTTTGTCGGTTTTGTCTTTAATCGTGTATTTTTATTCAATTTTGGATAAATATCGCTGTTAATAATTGCTTTGCAGCCGGTCGCTCATTGTGACATGTTGCAATATATTTCTGACATACAGGCGGATTGTCAGGCCATAAAATTTCCGTAAGTATTTTCATATTGAGTTTTTGCGCTAATTAAAAGTATTCTGCGCATATGTCGTTATATCTGCTTGCCACGCCCGATATGTAAAGTTTTCAGAATTAAGAATTTAAAGTTGAATACTTTTCAACTAGGCGCAGTTAAATGTTTAGATCTATTATATAACTTTAAAGCACCTTTCAGGTTTGAACTCAAACCTGCGTATTGATATTGAAAGTGTATTTGAAACTGAGTCATATTATCACTAGACATCATGTCTTGGTATAAATATTAACATTTGTTTGTCGAAGTTGTATTCACGTCGCGTTGCACAAGACTCACTTGTGTCTGTTGAACGGGTTTAATTAAGATTATTGCCACGTAAAATGTATTTTGCGCACGCAGTTGAATCCTGAAATTTGTACAACAGTTGTGTAATTTGCATGGATAAAATTATATGCACGTCACTAGAAATGTGTAAAGTTGCACCAGTATATGGATACATTTTGTTATGGTCCAATGGTAGCGAGTAAATCAGGTTTTGTATCTATACTGAAAGACGGTTATGATATGATATGAAGTAAAAGTTAAATATTGTATACGCGAGATTTGAAAATTCATGACGCGGGCTAATATGTAAAAGATTAAAGATTTCTGTGTATGCGTCGAATATATACTGAATTAATAAGTTAAAAATGTTTCATGTATAAAAAAGTACTTCTCGTAATATGTATTAAGTGTATACGGGTTTGCTTTTCCAGTTTATGGGAATTACGGGAAGCATGCGAAGCTCAAAGGAATTCATATGTCGTTCGTGGTCAGAGGTACCGCACCTGCAATGTTATCTGTGCTCCCAATAATGGAATAAAAAAAATGGTTCTCGTTGACAATCCACGCCTTCAGTTTTTGTGCATGACCTACCGTATTCATTCCAATACAAGCACTTACTTCAATGAGGGCACACAGCCATTTTTATCAGGAAAGAAATCTTGCTTTTTATAGCTAGAGCCAAATTTTCAGTCTCAATTCTAGTTCATTACCTGTTTTGTATGTATATTTTCCAATTAAATTTTCATAAGAGCACTGTGCGCTCACTCGAATGATAGCACACACACAAACACACACACACACACACACACACACACATATATATATATATATATATATATATATATATATATATATATATATATATATATATATATATATATATATATATAAAATGCGTGTGTGTGTCTGTCTGTGTATTTTAAACTGCAAATATTTTCAGGGCAATGCAATATTTGTTAACACCTAACTCAACCCATATGACGACTGAGGTTAAACTACCAAGATGGCAACTTGATTATATATACCTGCAATCAAGCTGGTATAATCTTGCTATTCTCTTGAACTCTCCATTTCTATTGTAAAGAATACACTGAAACTGTACTACTATCTCTACTGATCAATAAAGTATAAATTTCATGGACTTGATGTCCTCGCTTTAACGTGACCCATGGTATAAGACCTTTACTGTGTCCGATAGTACTGATGGTGTTGCGACCTATTGGAATAGCTTGATCCTTGCTGTCGCTAAAAACACATCCCATGTAATGAAATTACTGCCAGACTGAGAAAAAAAACCTTGAATGGAATCATTCATTACAAGAATGAGGCGAAAATGTGATCGGGCTTTCAGGCACTTCAATAAAAAACGAATAATTCAATTCCAAACATATACGAAATTATGAAAAAAATTGACAATGCTAACAAATTTGCCATCCAATCTTATAGTTCAAAAGTGGGTAGTTACAGAGTTAAACCTTAAAAATGATGGAACCTGACTTAATCTTTAATGGGTGCAATATCGACCCAAAATGTGTACTTTTACAAATATGTTCCAATGATCTTTTAACATCAAACAGAGTTGACTGCCTACGTGAGAAAGAGAGTATGGATCAGTTGGTATTACTTGCGAGCTTAACGTTAAGTTAGGCAGTCGTTTATGTATCTGGTTTGTTGCTCAGGTCATTGGGCCGACTAAAGAGTATAATGGGGAAGTCAATGCCTTCAACTCTTGGCTTCGTGCACAGACCTTGATTACAGTAATCCCTCTGCATGGGTTTCAGGCTCGATACAGGGTACTGTATGACTGTGATGGGATACATCTTAACCCTTTAGGCATGTCATTATCAGTGCTAAGCTACTGGGTCCGTAACGAGGTTTTCACACTGAAATTCGGCCAGTTTGTGCTGGGGTCCAGCGCAAGTCCACTAATGCAGCAGTAATAGCAGAACAAAGCAGCTACCCTATCCTCACCAAGCAGTTATGTGGTGCAGTGAAGTACGGGCTGCATCTGTATATGGCCGCCAGGAACACTTTCGTGTTCAAGTGCTTCCTGGAAAACTACATGTTGCGCAATAATGAAACTTCATCCTGGATAAAGTATATTGCAGATATATTGAATTTTGCAGGGTTGCAGGAAACAAGGTATAATGTAAGTAGTGCACAACTACATATATTATACTATAAATTAAGATAGCACTTCCAAACTGTTTGGCACAAGCAGATTAGAAGAAATAGTACTGGTTCCTTTAAATTGTATACCCACAACTCTTTCAAATCTGAGTTTGAATTATAACATTGTCTGTAACAAAACAAACCAGTAAACAAAACAAGGAATTTTCACAAGTGGAGAATCAGTGCTCAACTATTAGCAATTACAGCGGCCATTACACGAAACGGAAAGCAGCTGCAACATTAAAGAAAAATTCACATTTGTAATTTGGGCGTTGTAGAGGATGACATTCACTGCATGTAGGATTGTACACGAAATTGAAAGTAAGTTATTTTAAGAACTATCATTGGTTTATGCAAATTTTACCGAATTGATGAGAGAGGGGACTTTTTTTGTATTATGATTCATGGTAACAACGGTAATCTTTTATGCAAGCCGGTCTTCCACTTTGTAAATAGCATTTGATGATTGATATGAATGCCAGGATCACTAGGGGATGAATCAACTATCGATTTGCAGATCAACTGGCGCCTTTGACTGTAACTTATAAATACGACATGTGATATTTGTATGTTACACATTTTCTTTTTACTTTTTTTTGTTTGTTTGTCTTTTGTCTGTGAATATACTGTGCTATGTAAGGTTCATTTCATTAAAGATCATTCCATTTCTGTTAGTCTTTAAATCAATGCAACAAAATGCATCCATAATAACAGTTACGTCTTGTTTTTTTTATGTGTGGCGTCAATCTTGCCCGTATTAGAGTGTTTCCCTGGAACAAACTGACACGATGTGATGGTCTCATTTGTTCGGATGTCAAGATCTGCTCAAGTAATTATTATTATTATTATTATTATTATTATTATTATTATTATTATTATTATTATTATTATTATTATTATTATTATTATTATTATTGTTGTTGTTGTTATCATTATTATTATTATTATTATTATTATTATTATTATTATTATTATTATTATTATTATTATTATTATTATTATTATTATTATTATTATTATTATTATAAAAATGATAACATAAAAAATAAAATTTAAAAGAACTGAATCCAGCCTCCCTAAAGGGGGTTTGAGGAATGACGTACTGTTTTGTTTTTTGTTTTTTTTTTGTTTGTTTGTTTGTTTTTACTTTCTTGTTTTATTTTGTTTTTGTTTTTTTTTTTGGTTTTTTGGTTTTTTTTTTTTTTTGCGCTTTTTTTATTACCACACTTGTGTAATGAAATACCTTCATATTCCATACTCAGTACTGTTTAATTTGAAATTGAAAATTTCTTTTTATTTTGGTACCTTGTTCTAGAGCCAAATTTTGGTTCAGTGCACTGGATCCTGAAACCTCCTGTAATGTCACCCGTTTGGATACAGAACAGTTAAAGACTATCATAAACTAAAAGGCGTGCTTTAAACATAGTGAGAGTGCATTAGAAATGTTGTTTTTCTTCAAACACATTCATTTGATTTTGACTGTACGTTTGTCAGGGAAAAACATCCAACAGCTTTAATTGAAAATTAAAAAAAAAAAATCAAAGTGCGAAATAAATAGCAGTACAACCAATCTAATATAAAATTTCTGGTTTTATTTTGTCTCTGGAAGAAATTCTTTTTATCTTTGCCACTTAAATTTTACATACCCTTAAATATATTGTACGGTGAACATCCCTTACGGGAAATTATCCAAAATAACACAATTAAAGAAAATCTATATAAATCAATATGTGCAACTGTGTTATGGTAAAAAGACTGTCAATAGTGGCACATACCTGCCAATAGTGTCACCATGAGACAAAGTAAAATGTGATCCTATTTTCAATGCTTGCTTCACGTCTGCTCTTATATCGAGGGAAATTGCGCCAAATGATTTCATCACAACTCAATGTGGTTTTGGGAGGCAAATCTTCCCACTAATTTAAACATTTCCTTTATATAATGTGAATTGAATTCTGCACAAACTCTACTAACATTGAATAAACGTCTTTTCACCGGTATTCAGAAATCCCTCCAATTTTAGGCACCTTTCGCGCACATTTTGTTCTCACAGTGGCTGTGGTCTCTTTGTATGGCAAGTGCTGTATTTTCATATGATATTAGGTTATGGCTGTTTTTTTACCTTCGGCCACTAAAGGGATCGCAGAGTCATAGTACTGTGACAATACTGACATTAAGATTTCAAGTTTTTGACAAGAAGGTCGCGACTACTTAAGGTGGAAGCTGTGAAACTAGTGCGCAGTGAGACTGGCAACTTTGGATCAATATTACCCATTTAACTTTTTCACAAGTACATTAAACCTACATATTTTCTGATTACTATATCTCTATGGATTTGTGTCAATACAGTTTTTTTGCCGGATTGGATATTTTTGACATTTTATAGCATTCTTTCCAACTTGGTAGGATTTTCATTTTTCATGCAGAAGTCGCATATTTTTTTTTTTCAAGTTGTAATCATAAGAAATCTAAAATATATAATTATGTCCTGGATCGAATCAATGGTGAGTCTTATAATAGCTTAAATAAAAAGTTTAATTTTTCTTTTATTGAAAGTCCTGACAGGTTGTTTATTTTTTTTTATAAATGGCTCCAAAAGTCATGGAAGGGGTTGTCAGAGAAAAAAAAAACCTGGGAGCCACTCAAGGATACAGTATCTTTCTTTTGATGTCCGTTGATTTTAATGTGATAGGGCAATTCTTAACTTTGTGAGGTGAGTGACATTGATGTTATTGATGAGATATACAGTGATGATCGGGACAGTGGAGCTGATCATGTGCTTACAGTAACCCAGTTCCAAGTGTTGGCCCTTCTAAGGATGAAACAGCCTATTTTCCAGCTTCTCACTCACCGCTATGGACCATTCAAAGTAGACCCACCAGAGATGCTGGTGGTGAACAACAGGGACGAAGAAGGACTGCCACCGATGAAGCACAAAATCCAGGCAAACTCCAAAGGATGCAGAATTGACTAAGTTTGATTTGGGCAATCTTGCCAGTGCTCGTCTGACTGAACAAACTGAAGCGCCAGCACAATCGGGTGTTAGGACACTGAAAGGTAGAATGTTGGCAATGTTAACATCACTCATCATGTGCATGCACACAAGCTTCAGTACGGACAGCAGTATGTACTGACGTGTATGTATCGGTATTGATATTATCTTAATTCTTAGATGTTATAAGTAAAGATATGGCAATTTCAGTACACGCGGCATGTGACATCAAATGAGTGTCATATTTCACATGCCGCTGTATTGTGCAGTTTTTCTGTGCAATATGTAATTCGGCATGATTTATCAGTCAATGTGTGGTGGCACCTAGCGAGAACAATTGAACCCTTTTTCTCTGATTTGGATTATCCCCCTTGCAGTGATGACTGCGATACACTTACATAGAATAGAAACATTAATAAATAAACAATA
This sequence comes from Hermodice carunculata, assembly GCA_964020975.1. Lineage (NCBI taxonomy): Eukaryota > Metazoa > Annelida > Polychaeta > Eunicida > Amphinomidae > Hermodice > Hermodice carunculata. The sequence goes on along the minus strand of CAXHWN010002425.1, from coordinate 393,027 downwards.
GTTTTTTAATATGCAGTTTGTTTATTTATAGTCAGCACGTCCACCGAATGTGCGTACATGCATATGATAAACATAATAATGCATGGACTGTTTCATATCAGTACTCTTATCAGCTCTCCATTCTTTCAATCAGCACTCGCTATCACTCGTACAGATATGCAGTTCGTGTGAATACTCTCGCTGATATGGAACAAGCCATGCATTATTAAATATGAATAAAGACCCATGTTGGATTCAGGTACTTCCATTTCAAATATGAACTGCACTTGACAAGGGTCCATTATGTGAATGTAAACCCTTTTAAGCTAGGTGCTGGTCTTTTACTTTGACAGCATGTATCAGCCTTGAAAAAATTCATGGTGACTATTACTGTTGGTCAATCATTCTTTTGCAAGATAGATTTTGTAGCAAGAGTTGGCTGGGAGTGCGTTGTGTTCTGACAAGGATGTCACAACCGGAGATACTTTACAGATGTTGCGTACTTTGAGATTGTACAACTATCATGTCATTTATACCCCATGGAAACCCTTAATACTGGACCATCCTTGTATATTCCCCTCCCACAGACCTTTATTCCTTATCCCATTTATTTTGTTTGGTGTGTTGATAACCATAATCCACTTTTGAGTGTGGTGCAATCTGACAGACGAAGAAAGCTGGGTGGACATTGTAACAATACATATATATTGCAGTACACTCAAATTCTGAACTGATAAAGGACTAAGATAATTTCAAGCGCACAAGTGTACTGATTGGTGTAAAAATTGTACATGTATATACAATCGGGTGTCAAGTGTAGTTAAAAAAGAGACTGAAGAACTCTTATTTTGAACATTAGGACAATGCTTTATATATATATATATATATATATATATATATATATATATATATATATATATATATATATATATATATATATATATATATATATATTCGTACTCAATGTACGCAGAGCATGAAAAAGTAGAGGTTTGAAATAATTAATACATAGAAAATATTGACATCTCGTGTTCTGTAATTGCTAAATAAATCATCAGTCTGGACACTCGAAAATCTGCATTTGCCATGCGTTTGGCTGCACTGCCATCATTGAAGTACATTTTTTTATGCATACTACCATTAATGTTTGATGAGATGATGTTCTACAAATGAAATAATGTTTGGTTAATACTGGTCGGATAATTATGTGTTTATATGGCCAGCTGTGTATGCATAGTGTATGCTTGGCATTAAAGGCCAACTGTTCTCTGAATCCAAATAGCTAAAATGTATATTTGAATTAATGATTTTTAAATCTTTGACACATGCGTATATATATATAATAATCCTATGTCATTAAGAGGAAAATGCATCAGCATAATATCAAATACTTGCGTGTCAATGGTCTATTCATGACCACCATGTCTTTGTCTTCTGGGGTGTTTACCCCAGATATTTCAGTAACAGATTTCACTTAGAATGTTGCTCAATATACCATACTTGTACTGGTCGTTCACTTATTTTTTTACACCCAAGACAAAGTCTCGTTTTGTGCCTGAATCAGTTTTTTTAAAACCCGCATTGGTCTGTTACCAAATTGCAATATTCAGAAGTCCTATAATGGGAGATGCCTCTAGTATAATAGTGGTGTATATGTGGGGTATAAGCGACAGTAATTAGTCCGGGGTAACTACTTGGAATTTTGTCATTGTGTCTTTGTTCTATATGTGTATAACCACTGCAGTCTGAACGCAAAGGCTCTGTTAGAGCTATTTTAAGCACGGTAAGGTCGTCCAACAGTAACATTCTCCAAATTTTCACAGTTTTGTGCAAGCATAACTAGCCTGTTGGGCAGTAGGCCCGGGAATAGGTACGTTGTACGCACTGTTTATCCTCATTCATGTTTGTAAGATTAAGGTCAATCGAATCCTTGTTCATCATAGATTTGAATTTTCACAGGTACCAATCTGTCGTTAAGGTTTTCTTCTCTCTATTCATGTCTTTGATCTTACATGGTCAGTTTAAATTTGTGAAAGAGTTTTATGTGGACAATACGGCGGTTTTGCTGATTCACATTAAGGGCTGACCTCCTCTATATTGTCGTTCATGAATCTTAGGGTTACAACTGGAGCGAAGTTGCCCCCTCTCATTTCGCATGAAGGAAGCTTCCTTCCCTTCAGTAAATATTCCAAAATGTTCCTTAAAGCAAATGGCATCACAAATTTCTCCATTTTATGGCTCTTCGCAGCACAAAATTGAAATATAGTAAAAGCTAAAGAATTGCTGATCTGGATACCAGACCACGTGAGCCCCCAGTGTCAATAATCATTCGATGTAAATTGAGGTATGGGCACTATTTTGCACAAAGGGGAAGCAAAACGAATGTACAACGTTATTATATCAGGCAAACAGATATGGGGTAAATATCATCTTTGTAATATATACTTCCATGACAGAGTATCAATTTTGCGAGTGAAATGCCACTGTAATTTTATACGGGATTTTGAAGCCGTAGCAGGCACGTGTCAACATTTATATGTGTAAAAGGTCACCTGGGATATACTACATCGTGGCAGCCAGAGGCAATCAAATGGGAGTAACACTTGGTTCTATGAGGCAACATTATGGCAAATTCCTCACTGAACTATTAACTTCAGAGCAAGAGTAGTATGAATTGCCAAACAAAAGTGACATTTATCATCTGTGCTTCATATCTGACCACTCAGAGCATAATGGCGATTGATACATGTACATAATATTTTCTCGTCCAATTATAATGAAATTGTATGAAAAAGGTGAAAATTTTAAAATGGCAGTGATGCCACGGGACCTCAGGTGGCCTTGACATAATTTTAGCAACGCATATACTGAAGTATATTTGTAACATTCCTGTGGCAAAAGTTCCTAACTCACAAACTTTATACATGTATTATGCTCACGAACATATTTCAATTAAAATTTGCTTAATTCATGTGGCTATGTAGATTGCATTAAGTGGCCAACTTTTTCAAATAAGCTGACCCACTGGTGGTGATGACAACGCTCCCAAACTATAGTTTTTTAAGAACAATGGATTTTGCCAAAATCACAGGCATAAATGTATATTGTGATATGACCTGTCAAGATCCCAGCACTAAAAAGATTAACAAATGCAACATTGACCTTGGTGAACCATTACATGTTGTGAAACCAAAAATATTTTGCAAAATATCAGAATATGAAAGGATTCTTTGGTTACCATGGCAACCAAGTGTTACATCTATTATTTTCAGGTTGACACTTCAAGGACTCATGAGCACTACTTCTATAGAATATGGTGATATATAGGTAAGATAACTAGTAACATTATAGATACAGAATAAGTTGGTTCCAATATTTGGAACTTGAAGCAGAATCCCCAGACACAGGCTATATAAGCCAATGAAACAGCCCAGACTGGAAAGTGCAAACAAAATCCTAAGGCCTTGCGGGATCACTCCAGAGCTGGGCTGACTTGTCTATGCAGATCCTCAGAATATGCGGCTTAGTGTCTTCATCGTCTCAATTGAAACAATATACTTCACTCAACCTAACTTCTTATATATTATTGACACCAAGTAGGAAAGCAAGGAATACGACCTTGTTACATTTGGTGCCGTTACCAAGATTTAAAGTGGGTTCAACTTTGTTTTATTGAAGATATTCGAGCAGTGAGTTACAACCTAGCAATCGATTGTGTGCTGAGCAGTGCACATTTAATGGGCAAGTTTATTGTTTAGAACATCAAAATTCCTTCAACTATTATGATAGTATTTTCTGAAAATATGTTTCGATTTTCTTAATAAAATAATGGTTCAGTACTCAAGGCAACAGCAAGCTGCAGGAGCACCGGCCCCAGTGCAACCACAGGTAGATCCTTCTTACTACCCGTCGAGGTAAATAGTAGAAACTTTTAATCTTTAATGATGGACATGAGGATGCAAGGGTTTGCATCGCAAATTTAACAACTGGATGGGAAAGGGGCCAGGGTGCTGCGTAATTGGCTTTAAGACATGTCAAACGTGGACATTAGGGTTGCCATCATGACAAATTGATGGTGCTGGCTATTCAAACATTGAAAGGCTCAGCGTCTTCAATACTCAACAATGTCCAAGTAACTTGGTTTGCATTCAGAGACAGCATGAAAACTCTCTATCTGACTTAAGTAATATGACATATGCTCACCAGCAGTTAAAGAAACTGAGTCAAAACCAAGGGAAAGTGTCAAAACATATGCTAACAGAATATCAGAATTAGGAGAGGAGGCCTGCAATATGGCAGACCTGTGTCATTCTCTCGTTCAGCAACAATTGGTAGATGCCTTGGTTCAATACTTGGGTGATGACAAGTTTGCATGAAAGATAATTGAGCTGAGACCCAAACGTCTAAGAACAGCTGTCAGAGTTGCCACCAATCACCAGTTAGCCAATAAAACATTTGCATTGAACAGAACACACGCAGAACATGTGGAAGAGCATATGGACATAAGTAAAGTCGAAAATGATGATAGTCACTTAGACAGATTGAAGACTGGCATGTCGGATGTTAAAAACTTAATGGTTAATGTGCTTGAACAAACTAAGGTTCAAGAAAACAAAACAGGTAGAAGTTTCAAGCCCAGACAAGGCGAGAGTTTCAATTTATTGCCAATGGGGGACCCATTTGTGATTATTGCCGGAAGATAAGATTTGTTGGGCAAGACAATGTATGCAGACAAACGGGTAGACAGGCAACCAGGCAAAAATTTCAAGCACTAGGCCACAACAGGGAAACTAATCATTCCCAGTGCAGGAGAAAGGGGTCCCACACTGGGAGAATATTTATGTAATACAGTAGAAATGCAGACCCAAACCATACCTCTGAGAATTGGAAATCAAAATGTTTGGGCTATATTAAATGCAGGGGCAGACATTTCTGTACTGTCTGAATATGTTTTCAAAAATGAAATTTCTGCCTTGTACCGGGGACTATTAGTATCAAGTTAGCTTCATTCAGAGCACTTGAAAAGAATGCCTGGTAAAAAGTTGTGAACAGTTGGCATGGTGTACATTAACCCTTAAAGGGTCAGATTAATTTTTTGTCCAAGGGAAAATAAAAGTAACAATTTTCATTAAACAAGGTGCAGTGGGAACAGTTTTCTTTGAAGCATACCAAAAGTATATATTAGTGTGATGGCTAGAATGCCAAGTTTCATTATGTGCAATTTATTGAAAAAAGTCATGTGACTGGCTGTCATGGCAACCACTTATAAGTGGCGAAAACTCATTAAAATCTGCTGAATAAGAAAACAAAGTACATGTATCTCGCCATTTTATGTGAAGCACCCTTTTCTCCACATATGCATGGTATTTGGATAACTGGAAAAATTAACTTTCAGTAAACTTTGAAAATAAAACATAGATCACATGACCTGTTTCCATAGCAACTGTTTCAATATTGCTTGAACTTTGCTAAAAAGTAGAAAACTGCATTTTACATAGGTCTGCATAACAAATAGTCATAAGTATTCATAGAATATGTTTCAGGTTAAATATTAAGCAAGAAATGCCTAAAATAAAACAACACTGCAATATGTGTATAGGAAATTTGTGCTTGTACCCTATTTTATTATGTTGCCATGGAAACAAAGCATAGTTGGATCCACAATCAAATGTGCAAGGCCTGATAGTGATATGTAGTTTGCAAACGTGGATGATATACATGCATACAGTGTGCATGCAATTATAGTCATTCATTCCCGTGCAAAACGCAAAGTAGGCCTTCCCTATTGGCTACCTATCACAATCTTTGAGACAGACAACAATATTTATCGTGTGTCTACAACCGTGCTCCTTTCCTGCCCCCCCCCCACCCAGGGGACTAGGGGATACTTGGGAAGTGCAGGCATTGACTCAATGATTGAATGACTGATTGGCTACAGGACCCACTGTGGAACCACATGTATGGTCTGTTGATACGCTTAAACTCTGTGGGCTCCAGCCTCATTATCAACAAAATACTTACATCCTCACACCCAACGTCGACTTCACTGCCCCCATCCTCTATATAATCCCTCCCTGACCACTCCTGAATATGGTTAATGACCTGGGCACTTGTATATAATTGCCAGACACCTGCAGCTGGACTGGTGCTGGATGCTGCCCACTTTCTGACATCACGAACCTCGGGGGAATCACCGCGCAATCCCCTAAATGACAAGCAGAAACACTAGAGGGGGCGGTATGCATAAATAGATCAATGTGCTTCTTTGGGGAAACACAAGAGCTGTCTGTGGACAATTTAGTGAGGATTTATCAGCTCTTTACCTATGTAAGGCTCAGCAAGTAAGAGCCCAGCATAACATCACATGACTACCAGTCGTTAACGACCGGTCTGACCACTTAAGGGTGAAAAAAATACTTATGAAAAAATTTACAGTTTTGGTATTTGCCAGTAGACTGAACAAAAGGGTCCAAATGGGCAAAACCTGCTGCTGATATGCTTTCGCTCTACCCATTCGTGTGTTTTTGCTTTTTTGTTTTAACAGCAGTTTTTCCTTCTGATTGTTTTGTGGCATGATTTTTTTTTAAGGAAGATGAAGTGCAAAAGATTTTATCCTCTATTACAACAAGCTTTGCTACTGGTCTGGACAGTATTGGAAATATTCTTCTAAAAGTATAGCACCCAGCACCAGATAATCATTAACTAAGTTATTTAACGAATCCTTACCATCATTCTCTTTTCCTGATTGCTGAGAACAGGTCAAATCTATGCCCAGTGTTTGAAAAGACTGACTGACAAAACAAGTCAAATATTTTCATATATCTTTGCTCTGTTATGTATTTTAAGTTCTGGAGCAACTAGTATTTAACAAATTTTATGAATATGTAGGGCTTTTTGCTTCAAACAATCAGAATTAAAAAAAATAATAATAATTATAATAATAATAAATAAAATAAAAAAAAAGAAAAATAAACAAATAAACAAATAAAAATTCTACAGTCAATCATAAGTATACTTCATAAAATTTATAATGGTCTGGAAAACTCCAATGAAGCTGGAAGCTGTTCCTTTTGCAAAGTATCCTACACATTAAGCCCTGGATATCTCTCAAATTTAGTGTCCTTGAGTACATTTAAAATTTGTTGATGCAGGCTACACATGTCCCACTAGATAAGACAATCAAATATCTTACAATTCAGTCTGGAGATTCAATTCTACCTTCCGCTATGAGATCAATGAATAGACTGCCTGATGACATGCGTCTCGCTAAATCCCTCCCAAAATCTAATCTGTTAATGAAACAAACTTTATTAGCAAGCGACTATGTTCCACCATACTATTCTCATGGCAATCGATTAACTAACATTTGTCAAACTCAGTTACGCTTAACCCATTCAGGCCTAAACTCTCACTTATTCAAAATCAATATAGCATCATCACCCTCATATGACTGTGGTCAGGATTTAAAAGATCCCAAGATCCTTACATTTCTTACTTCTCTGTCCCTTATATTTTGCACCTCGTTAACAACTTCTATAAAGTGTCAGAAATGTTGTCGCCTCAGGTGTACACACAAGCCTTATATTCAAAATGGGAAAAAACACATGGTTGAAATTTAAAAAAAAAAGTAATTCAGATCTTACGATTATAATAAATCAAGATATATTTTGTATCATAAAAATGTTTATCATGGCAGTAAGAAGTGCATTTCGTGAGGACATGAGACACACATTACAGAATATCTCGACTTATGATACATGGCTTGTATAAAAAATGTGATAACATGCCATCGTTCAATCTGCAGTGACACTTTATACGCCAGAAACTACTGGTCAAATTACACAGTTTGATAACGTATAGTCAAACCAGAGAAGCCGACCAAAACTACAAACAATGTCCTGCAGAGCACATTCAGTGAAAAGGTACTTTGATCTGACTGTCACATGTGCAAAGGATCCACTCAAACCACATTTATCCGACCAGAGGAAATGTATTCAATGAAAAATGCCTTCATTCAGCAGGTGCATTCAAATGTCTAATCAAATCTTATAACAAAGATTTACATTCAACTGATCATAGAACTAAATAGCCACAAAACAAACTGCTGCATAGAGGTGCGTCAGAAAAAACGACCAAACTACATAACCAATTCTGATCTGAACGAAACATCCGCAAAACTATGACCTTAACACACAACTAAATAGCCACAAACCAACTGCTGCATAGAGGTGAGTCAGGCAAACCCACCAAATAACATAACCAATTCTGATCTGAACAAAACATCCGCAAAACTATGACCTGACTTGACATGAAGCAAGTCAAAATGCTTTTGTGTCATCCAAATGTTCTCTTTCTGTTGTAGTAACTAGTTTTAAGCTGTCCAAAAATATCATGCTTATATGTTAGATATGTGTGCCACATGCTTTCTTTCCTGAAACTTCCTCAAATGTCAAAGTTGACGGTTCAACCAATTATCAACCAGGCTGTGTGTACAAACAACCAACACTAACTGTCTACTGGAATCGAAATTTAACCAATACGTTAATTTTATTGCAGAAAATAGTAATTGAACTCAGACGCAGCAATAGCAATATTTGCTTTGATCCCAGACAAACTCCACACGCAATGAATTATCAAATAGTCAGACTAAAATCAGTGAATTTTAAAAAACAAGATTTCACATACAAAGATCTTCCACAGGTGATGGAGGCAAAGCTAAATCCCATCAAAGAAAATATGCAAGATACATAGTTTCAGAAAATTGTAAGAAATCAATGTAAACCATGAAACAATACCTGTTATCTACAATGGTTTTACCTACTTCCTTCCTTTTTTTAACCAATGGTCTTTGTCCAAATTTATCAAAATGTTTATGGGTAGTTTGAATGCAAAACAAATGTGCCAGGTCCCAACCCAAACTATTGTTCAAAAGTTTATCCTTCCGGTTCCATAATTTTGCCAATGGTGTACACAGGTCCCTACTCACAGTCTTTTGTCTTCAGAAGTCTGGTTTCATTCTACTGTCTGGTACCAAATAAAGCAAGTACGCCCTTATAGTGTAATACAAACTATATAGAAGCATCCCGAGATCTCAACGCTACAGGAGAACAGGGAGAATGTCCAGTAGTGGCACTGGTCACAGGGCTGGGAGTCCAAAGTCCTCTTCTTTGAAGCTCTGTCCCTTTCCATGGCTTAACATATAATGCGCATAGGATACTATATACAGGCACTAAGGTTCTGCATGGGTTGAGGTTGTTGGCAACTTGGGGTAATTACTGTTCAGGTAATGAATATGGGGTAATGTGGGTTACAGGGAAAAAGTGATTTTCACTACACTTAGAAGATCAAAGGAACATGGTCCACAAATGCTGAAAAAAAGGTAATGTTAACCAAATTGTGCTTCTGAAGACTTTTACGCGCAAGATAAAAACACTGCATGTGACGAGAGTCCTTGCGTTCCGGGGATTGCATAAATGCAACTTTCACTTTGTGTACGAAACGTTTATTTGGTAGTTTGAACGCTAAAAAATTATCTTTATTTTCAGCAAATACGGTTGGTCATTTTAACATCTCCTCTGTGCATGGAACTTCTAATTTGCAAACAAAAAAATTAAAATCGCGGTTGCTTTTACTCTAGCTTACCGACTAGTCAGACTGAGCTTTTACTAGGCAGAGTCATATATCGTCCGTCATTCGTCCGTCTGTTCAGAATCTACCGAGTTTGTTCAAATATTCACGTTCCATTAATTTTTGTAGTTTTTAAAGATTTTTTTTGGGGGGGTGGGGGTGGGCGTAGGGCAAGACCTTTAAAAAATCTTCTTAGAAACCACTCACCTAATTGCATTAATATCACACAGGACCACTTCTAAGGACCTCCTTATTTGTTCACTAGGTGGCGCTGCAATTTTTACCTATTTTTATGACTTGTTTTTTTTTTGTTTTTCACTATTTTCAATTTCTCCTTTAGAACCATCACTCAGACTAAGCTGCAACTTGATGTGTTCCTTGTGGAAGGGTCAAACAAAATTGTTTGCTTGGTGGCACTTCTGTGAATTCCTGATTTTTTAACTTTTTTTTTTTTTTTTTTTTAATTTGGGTACTTATCGGTAAGTGCACCTTTCCTACCGATTACTATGTATGTCAACGGCCATTCTAATGCTAATTCACATTTTCATTTTCTCCAAAACAGTCAACCAGATTGACATCAAATATGGTGGCAATGAACCTTGGTTAAGTTTCTACCAGATGTCTTTAAATTGTCACGGTTCAGTGTTTTTTGTATTTATAATGATTTTTTGTTGATTTATTTGGGCAAATCCTAAAAAAATTCTATAAAGCCGAGCACCCAGTTGCTTTAATATTACACAGTAACTTTCCTCCGGACTTTTAGTTCGTAACTTGTTCACCAGGTAGCTCTGTAATTTTGGCTCAGCTGAGCAGCCAGTCGGACTGAGGTTCAAGGGGGCTTAGTCGTCCTACTTAAAAACACTTCTAAATATTATATGCACTCAGCCAAAGCTCAACACAGGTCTATCCAGTTGCAATCATAATTTTGTGGCACAAGCTTAGGTCAGCTAAACACGGGCCGTTTACGCAGCCCTCTAGTTGGATATTTTTCCCTCGGTTAAACAGGTACGTGCATGAATGTACAGAAAAAAAATGTTATAGCATGTTCGTGTTGTTGCAGGGTGGTCTATATCGCCGGGCCCGAGTTAGTTACTCAGACCCGCCATTGAAACACTACCCCCCCCCCCCACCCCGCTGAAAATTGGTCCAAATTTCAGTTTGATTCCACTGTGTTCATGTGTATTTGTTATGACAAACCATCGAATGCATGGTGAAAAATTATCAAAAACTAATTTTCAAAGACTCATATAAAAGTTGTTATGTAGCCTTTCCTTAATAAAGAAATCACTAATAGATCTATAATAACGGTGACACCTGGTAGCACCGTGTGGTGTAGTGATAGCTGTCATCAAATGAAAAGTTTGGGACACCCACTGCACCTACTGGCAGTGAAACTGCACATTTCCCAACTGCATGCCCACCGCTATAGAAACTAAGAAGTAGGTTTATTCTATGTTTGGCAGTGAGTTATCATTTTCTGGAGTGAAATCCAGAAATAGTAACTCACGGTAGGTCACATGACCTAAACATTGTTACAAGTGAATCGTGACGCGCCTGCGTCAGTGACGTAATGCATTGACATTTAGACAAAATCAAACGTCCGCGAGCTATGCTTAATTATACGTCACGGGTGACGTTGAATAACTGCGATGAACGTAAACAAACACGGCACACCAGATTTGACATTTCCAAGTGAAAAGTCTCCGCTTCAAAATGGCGACACCTAAGCAACAAGAGCGACAATTTTTGCGGTAAATACTCGATTAAACATAGAATAAATAAAATCCTATATAGCAGTGAGTGAGTGACGATTTTTCTCTCACTCGGGATCGTTGTTGGTGGGGAAAAACACTCGTGACCTGCGGTCACTCGTGATTTTCCCCACCAACAACGATCCCTCGTGAGAGAAAAATCGTAACTCACTCACTGCCATGTAAGATTCTATATGTATCGCACAAGAGAAAAAAAGCCTACTAATCGACAAGAACGTGAACGTTTTCCAAGCAGCAGTGGGCCTTGCAGTGAAAAAGGAATCCCACCCGCCCCCAAGCACCCAAACCATGCAGAAGTCAGTGCCATGGATTTGGTTAACTTGACCGGTGCCAGTCGGTCCAAAAAACATTGAAGAACAGACTCAGTGGGGCGCTTGCATACTACGGAATCCATACTGTGAAGAGTGCATACAGATAATAACAAAAGAAACTTAAAAAGATCAATTAAGTAGACCTAGGTCCTATTCCTTGACTTCAAGCACCCACCTCTTCCGATACTTTTACGAGCAAGTAGTGTTGTAATGATACCAATTATTCATTGTTTCAACTAATAATAAATAAATATAGTGATAAATTCAGACACCATTGGTTTTATTAGCTTCTAAATTCTTTGCAAACACTGTCAATGCCTGTCCAGTGTGGTATCCGACTTTATTTGTTGCTATTTTTTTTATCTAAGCGTTTTATGAAGCCCTGGCAACAAGTTGACCAACGCTGTCCACACGTGGCCCTTCGGAATTACCCCGATCAAGGCCAAGGCAAGGCCAAGGCAAGGCCAAGGCGACTGACGCTTCTCCAATTTAACATCAAATCCCACCCTATTCTGTAACTTTCTGTTCATGTTTGCTCGTGTGGTAATTCATAAACTGATTCCGTGTTTATGATCCACCACAGTTCAAAATTTGCACGGAAACGAGATGTCGAATCCAGCGTGTAACAGTCTGTGTTTGACCGTTGTCCCGCTTCTCAAAATCATGTGACACAGTATACGAGCGAATCAGAAAAAGAAAATCGCAATGTTGGAACCAGGAATATCTTCCAGCCTGAACAGTGTTAGCTCTTTGTTAAGTGAAGCAGTCTTCAATGGGCCCAAAGTACAGCTCACGCATAAATCCCCCCCCCCCCCCCCGTGCAGCATTATCTAAACGTGCGGGCATAAAATTTGGCGCATGGGAGAAAAAATCACATCGCCAAATGACATGCTTAACAGCCAAATATGCCAGAAGAATCTGGCGACTCGCCATTGGCACAATGCATTTGGTGACGCTCATAATGCGCACGTACTCCATGGTAAACAACATTCTTGGTTGGTCACAAAGTGGGCACAGCCTATGGTGCGATTGGAGATGAGCATAATGTCTTTGTCTATAAACATTATGCGCCTAGCCATTCGCCATATGCGTTTTGTCCGTGAAATGCCTGTGGCATTGGTTTGCATTTTCTCGCCTAGCATATATGTACGTGCTAGCGTTCCTTTTTTTTTTTTGTTTGCATGCGAGCATGGCGTCATAAACGGAATTTATGTGTGAGCTATACTGTATATCGATTTCCCTGCACATTCATAGAATGTGAAAACTATGATGCCAGATTTTTTACCTTCATTGTGCCAAAGTTGTATCACTGTAAGGGGCAATTCAACGTATTTTATTTCTCTTTTTTGAGTCTGAAATTATCATTTGTCTTATCTAATGCTTAAATATATGCTATGGTTGTCCCCTCCTCGTAGCAATGTGGCGTATCCCATCTGCTGCATTATGCACCTATAAGCCAGTCTTTGCTCATAAGAAAACGTTGGGTGTAGTGTACAAATTTTGCAATACCCAGCTGAAAAGTTAATGTCATACGACCCGCATTGCTTGTCACGAATGAAATAACCATTTTTGACTTCATTCATCCATATTTACATTTCATGTATGAAAGTTACATTATGAGACGCTTTTCTGTTTTGCTTTGATCTACACTTTGTGTGTGTGTGTGTGTGTGTGCGTGTGTGTGTGTGTGTGTATGCCTGTGTGTGTAAGAATACATGTAGTCCTAAATATGTCCATTAAGGAAATGACAGAGTATAGAATTCATGACAGCTTCTTTTGAAACAAATAAGAAGAGCCATTCAGTCAGTCCGCCGTTCGGATTCTTGTTATCGCATCCGCTCCAAGCAGGACATCAGCTATAGGGTGAACGCGGTAAATTCAACAGCCTTAAAAATATGGCGATTTACCGTGTTGAAAATGTTCCCGTGCAGTTTGGCTGACAAGTCAGCAGCATTAACTTCCCTCAGGTTTGGTTTGGCTTCATAGAACATGCTATATAAGTAGTTAAATTGTCTTTGTTATGCTTGGTGATGTTCACTAGCCCGCATTCCTCCCGGGACTCGCGGCAAACTTAGCCTGAAAGCCGAATGCAGGATGATGTTCACTGGTCCGCATTCCTCCAGGGACCCGCGGCAAACTTGACCCGAAAGCTTCACCTGCATTCCTTCCCGCGACGTGCGGCAAACCAGGTTTGCCGCGAATCCCGGCAGGAATGCAGGCCAGTCAACATCACCCAGCACACGGAGGTAAGTTGACTATTAAAATATTGTATCTTTTTAGACATAAATTTTGTTTATTTGTCTGGATGCTGGATGTTTACTTCTACACCAAGAATAGAATGCACAATGGCGTCGCTATTTCCGGTAAGATGAGCGAAAGCAGCCAAATGGCAAGATAAACACATCCAGGTGTTAAATGAAGAAACGACACCGATATAGACCTAGCTGCAAAGACGGGCCTTCAGTGCCTAATCCCGCCGACATGCACGTCCCTGTATATACTTAATACAGTGAAAGCCAAAGCTCTAAAGCAATAGTTTCCTTGACGTTGTCTTCTTTCTTGAACAGAGAAGCAAAACACTTGATCCTGGCCATGGTGGGTAAAGAGAGCAAGGACAAATTTGGGGATATAGTTAACTATCAAAAATAATTTATGAGCAAAGTGGTATTAATACCTCATAGCAAAACTATGTCAAGTGCTATTGTATTACTCAATCAGTTAAAAAGAGATTTAGTGGTCATTTAACTACAATTAAATATCACAAGTTAAACACTTTTTTGTGGAACCATTTCAATTCTGCGTAACATTCACATTTGGATTGCCGGATACAAATTAATGATTACATGGAGCCAAATTGGTTAGACTGAGAAAGTTGTGTTAACACAAGGAAATTATTACAAAACGAAGATTTTTGGATCAAAACACTTAATTTAGCTTTTCCTTTTGGACTCAATGACAGAATTTTTGGCCTCGGTGATGTTCGGAATTTGGACTTTGCAATTCTTGACAGCAGTCACACAACTTTTCGTAATAATCAGGCTGGTATTAAAAGAAGAAGAGGTCACGGACAAAGATACTCATGGAAAAAACAAGAAATGTAGGAACGTGGATACAAAAGACCTTGTCCAAAATTTACTACAGGCTTTCTCCATTGGCATTAATCAATTATATACAGCTCTTAAAGCACTATTATTTCGATACATAACAAGAATCAATGAATATTTGGGTTTTACTGATTCAGAACACACATTTCCGAAAATTTTTTGTAAAATTGTGTATGCTTACACAACAACTATTCGGAAACCAGATTCTAATAAGAAAAGATTAGATCAAATGTTTTGCAGCATTCCATTCAAACACAAAATTATTGACTAACTATACATTCAATTCCTTTTCAAATTGAAACTTGGTCGTAACATGATTTCCAAGGAGTGCAAAATAAAAGATTCCCAATCATTTCGTATAAATATGGCAACAATTTTGAACAAAGTATCATGAATTACAAGACATTTCTAGCTCCAATTACTCTTGAGGATATCGAAGCGAATCAACATTGTGACTGTATGTCTTATAGTAAATATTCTAATTTTGCTGATGTATACCACAAATATGTATTTACAGGTAATTTAGATATAATACAAAATTCAAGTTTAAAAAAAAATGATAAAAAGGTACAAAATATCGGATATGCCCCAAGTTGAACATTGACAGTATAATGTCAAGATAGATGTGACGCATTTGATTCCTTTTGTATAAAATGGGCAAAGAAAGAAAATATGGAATTACAGAAATTTGAAGGATGGTTATCAAACTTGAAAACTGTTTTAGAAATAGAATTTATCGTTATAAATCCCACATTAAGGTAGAATTTCAATACGGTTAATCTAAACAGCCTAAAGTTTCAAAAGTAGTCAAAGAAGTGCAAGAAAGATTTGTAGTCACAAACATAGATTAGGCAGGTAACAATTTAGCGATCCTCTGCAAACATTATTATGTAGATGTTTTGAATAAGGAACTTGGTATCCACAGTATTTCAGACATAAGAGGAAATGACGTATATAAATTACACAAATAATCCATTTATAATATGATAGGTACACATAAAGATGAAATGAAAAGGAATTTTAATATCAAAATTTCTGAAGAGGACTGCTCTCTTCCACTTTTGTTCTGGATACCCAAATTACATAAAAACCCTTTTAAATCTAGATTCATAAACGGTGCTTCAAAATGTAAAACAAAACAATTATCAAATGAAAAAACATTGTGTTTGATTGCAATTAGGAATCATTTTCGTAAATACTGTTATGCAATTTCTAGAAACTGTGAAATAATTTTTTTTAGTATTAGCAATTCTTCCGAGTTTGTATCTAAAATCAAAGATGTTAAAGCAAAAAATATCAAATCTATTGATTTTTCTACACTGTTCACAAATCTACCCATAGATGAAGTCAAAAGTTCACTTTCAGAATCAATGTGGAAATGCTTAAACATAATGGTAAACCATACGTAAATATTAATTCATATACAAAAAAAGCATATTGCTTCATATGCAAAGAAAGCATATTGCTTACACAATAAATATTCAAAAAGACATGTTCAATCTTACACTGTTGAAACTTCGATAAATGCTATAAAATTTCTTTTGGATAGAACCTTTGTTCAATGTGGACCATTGGTTTTTAAACAAGTAAAAGGGATTCCTATGGGTAGCAACTGCTTTCCTTAACTGGCAGATTTATATTTAACCTGGCTTGAATTTAAGCATATGGATAAATTGATGAAAAGTGCCTTTCAAATGGCTATAAAATTATCAAGGAACGCAAGATATATTGATGACATTGCTTGCTTAAATGTACAAAATTTCAGTGAAATTGCTAAAAGACATTTACCCATAAGATATCCCTTTGGAGAGTTACAATTCAGATGGTTTCAGAGGTTTGTTATTGGACGTGGATATTCAGGTCACTTATGACAGGTTTTGTATTAAAGTCTATCACAAAATAGATGAGTTTAACTTTGAAGTACTTACTTATCCTTTCTCGGACAGTAATATTTCGGAAACTATTGGATATATTACGTTTTTGTCACAGAGTAAGAGATTTGGTTGTGTTTGTTCTAAATTTCAGGACTTTGCACCTAGAACCAAATTTATTTACAATAAACTTGAGTCAAGAGGATTCAAAGATGTACTTTTGATCAAATATTCCTACAAATTATGCTTTATATATCCCGAGATGGTTAGAAAGTTTGGCTTTAATTATTTTAGAGACTTTAGGCTTGCCTGTTTTGCGACTTAATTCAATCATTTGGCATCATTCTGTTTTCATGTTTACCTTTCAGACATTTTAGGCTAGCTTGTTTTCTGTTAGGGCAATACCCCAGGGGCTATAGGTAGCAAGCAGCTACTGACGACAGTTACAATCTGGCCTTATTGTACTGGTTCAACAATATTGTATTTTCATTGCATTCTCTTGACTTAAATAAAAATGACTTTCATTCTTTTCTGGCTTGCCCTATAATTTTGCTGTTAATATCCAAAGATTATTAGAAGTTTGGCTACAAAAATTTATGGTTTTTTAGACTTGTCTGTTTTGCTGCTTAACTTTATCTTTGGCATGTTTCTGTTTTAATATTCATTTTCATATATTTTAGGCTTGCATGTTTTCTGTCAGGTCAACCCCACCCCCACCCCCACCCCCGGGCTATTGGTAGCAAGAAGCAGCCTACTAAAGTTACATGCTTGCCTATTTGTACTTAAAATCCTGCTAAGAAAAATTGTTTTGATAATATGTTGTTTTTTGCATAAATGCTAATGACTTTCATCCTTTTTCTGACATGCCTAAATGCACATTTACTCAATTAAAAAAAAAAATACACAAAATTGACGGTATTTTCTCAAATGTCACAAACCTGACACATTTCATTGATACATTGACTCAGGGCAGGCAGTGAAATAGAGCTGAATTGTTTGAGGGGTGTGTGTCATCATGGAGTTTGTTCTACATTTGTGGTGCAGGATGTCCATTGTTAGTATTTCCCTTGGTTTGTACAGGTGGGCGAGCCGCAACTGTTTTTCTTACAATTACTGGGACTAAATATAATGTCCCAGCTTGTTTCCCCTGCAGTTATACACTGGCGGCTGGTTTAAGTATAATAAGCTGTCCAGCTAGAAAGGGTGCAAATTGGTTCAGGGGTAACTCAAATTGTTCTTTTCTGAACCTGTACTACAAATTTAGTATTTATGGTTTGTTTTACAGGTGTTCTTCTTTCATAATCAAGCTCTGCATTTATACGCAAAACTTCGCGTATTTAGCTAATTCATCATTTGCCACGTTCATATTTATTCATTATTATGTGGGTTGCCTTTGCTGAATATTTAGCTTAGACAAGGAGCCGCTACTCAGAGACACGTGTACGGGTAATAGGCTCCGAAATATGCTGGGTAGTTACCCGCTGAAGACCCTTTAATTTATTTGCGCTGATACAGCCTATGTAAAAGTTTTACAGAGGAATGTGTGCAATATGGACAATTTTAATTCCATATGTATATAGGTTAGACAGGTACAGGTTAGCTAATGGAGAGTAAAGGGTTCGGACTGCGCAATAGGGTAATGGGTTCAGGGCAAAAAGACACAAATACAATTAGTACTCTTGGTACAATTATAAATTATAAAAGAATTTTGTTCTCCCATTTCCTTTTGTATATATTTCTAAATGGAGTATTTCTGTTACATATTATGATATCATGTATGAGGCACTACTGTAGGTTTGCATGACATGATTTAAGAAGCAAAACTGGACTCTCACCTTTTAAATATGGTTTACGCGTGAGCTTGTATTATTATCTCTTATGGCATCATTTATAAATGATGTGATGTTCATATTCCGTATGTAATTTATAAATGATGTAGTATCTCTACCTCCCATGCAACAATTCTTCTCTCTTCTCACACCAACATAGAAAATAAAGTTTTCACAAGAACGATAACAGCAACCATGCTAAAATACCGCGCAATATATGCAGAACCATGTACTTTACCTGCAAGGAATAAAACAATTATAGGTAAGAAAGGGAGAACCTGTTTACACAAAGACACTACGTTTTTTCAGACGTGACAATTAGCCTTTCTCCCCTGAATTAAAACCGCATTAACAGCTTTCCCTGCCATGGGTTGTCCTCTTAGTGCTCTACCCTTGGGAAGAAAAGATGTTCTCCTGTGGCATGTGCTCTCGTTAGGTCCCATATACGCAAGTTGCAGTTAACTTTTCATTGCTGTTGAAATAAATTAGGAAAAAAATCTGAAGCAGACGTTTGACCACCGTCCATTTTTGACCGGTTTCAAGTAAGGGATAAATCAATAAAGCAATTGTCTGTCGTGAGCAATTGATATTTTGTTACTATGGAAAATACGAGGAGGGGCGAGGGTGGGGATAATAGTCTATATAAATTGCCCCGCTACGTGGAAGTGTGACATTCACAAAGTATTATGAAATTTCCCAAGTACTGAAATATGCCAGGATTCATTCAATATATTTGTAAGAATAAAAAATGACC
This sequence comes from Hermodice carunculata, assembly GCA_964020975.1. NCBI lineage: Eukaryota > Metazoa > Annelida > Polychaeta > Eunicida > Amphinomidae > Hermodice > Hermodice carunculata. Next base: position 373,780 of record CAXHWN010002425.1, on the reverse strand, counting down.
TCTGGGTACCAGACATCCATGTCAGAAAACTGAAGAGAACACGAGTAGGATAGAATATTGACCACATTAAATAAATGAATTAAACTTCGGGTTTGATTTCAGAGATCCTATCCGTCGTTCCTTTAAAAACTGGACAAGATAACATAAAATGCTTGAAATTAGCGTGTAGCTTAGGGTTTCCCCCAAAAAACTATAAAATTTTAGAGATCAGTCATTTGTATTGAAAAAAGACATTATGGCAACCAATTATTGTTCAAAATAAAAGTTGTTAAAAGGATTGAATGCATGTGATCTTGCCTTACTGGAACCTACATGCAATACCACAAGAAGTCTATGATTTATTGAGATTTGATAGTAATTAATATTTCAAAATTAAGCACCGTTGAACAATATATCAACATTAACCATCACATTCAGCATGCCTTTGGCCCTCAAAATTTCTTATATTCACGTCACTTTATGCAACATTGCAACATTATGTATATTTGAAATATTTTTGTGCCAATTAGTTAACAGCAACGGTTACTTTTAGCATCGGGTGACCGGACGCAGTGCAGCCTTCATAGTGCACGAGACAAACAACATTCCCAGCCATCGATGATGTAAAGTTCAAAATCAACCAATCCTTGGTGTTAAGAGACGTCACGAGTTTTTCTTGATTTATCAATCTATTCCTGTATTGATAATTTGCTGCGCTTATGTTAAACCTAAAATTGACAGTTCCACCATCCCACGTAAGGTTACGGAATATTCGTACTGTTAACAGAGGTGGCCCTTACAGGTAAAGGAACAAACATGCAGTAGTGAAAATATCTCTTTGCCACACACACACACACACCCATACTCACGCTAACACAATGGATTTCCATGGAAACTGCTAAATTAGTAGCAGACTTTGATACATATTGTTTGGGTTTCTTTTTTTTCGTGGGGGGGGGGTTTGTTTTGTTTTGTTTTGTTTTGGTTTGTTTTTTCTGGTTATTTTATCCCCTTCATTTTGTTTTGTTTTTGTTTTCATTCGTTTTGTTTTGTTTTGTTTTTTTTGTTTTTTAGCGTGTGTGTGTACTTTGCTATTTTTGTGTGTTTGCTTTTGCTTTTACTTTCATGTGATGGTGATGAGGATTTTGATCAGTGGTACCAGGCAAATTATATTGTAGCTACACCTTGATCTCTCATCAGATGCACAGACTATTGACTAATTAGACTTAGGATGTTAATTATTTAACTTGAACTTTTTTTCCAATTGACTCCAAAGTAAGCGTTCTGAAATTCCCTAAACACCACGCAATCATATAAAACAATCTCAACAGGACACACCGTCTTGAATTGGTTCCGTATATGGATTTTTTTATATTTTTTATGCAGCTGAACCTACGTAAGTGTTCGCTAGTAACTGAAGCAGAGCCAACCCCACCTCCATCTTGGCTATACAAGTAACAATGGAGCCGTAGTGGAAAAGCGACCCTGGTATACCCAGAGAGACGACCATGTCTATACTGGATATCCTTCTGCCGGTGTCGAACAACTGGTGGGTTTCAATGATCGTATTGCGGCCACTTGCCGTACGAAAGAAATGCACAAAGCCCCCAACCTGGGGTGGGTTTGGCGCTTCAAGTAACTTTATACCTGTCCCGTCTTTGTTATAAATCAAGTAACCAGTCAATTAATAAACAAATAAATAAATGAGGTTTTGTCACAAAAATTAGCAGTTACGTCACGCACATAACATCTACTTACATGCGTCACAATTACCTGATCCATATGCGGAAGAGCAAACACTTGTATGAGACCATTCATGCCAGTATCTTGTGGAAAATTAGTCTTAGTTAAAAATCGTGCAAATCTTGACAAGTCCATCAACTTAAACATCATCAGATATGCAGCGAGACCTGAATATCCAACAAGCAATACATCATACATTAGATACCTGACATGACAAGATGTCGTGAAACTTAGAAATGCAAAACACTTTTCAACAATGCTAGAGAAACTGCACCGAATGCACGTCCACGATCAAAAGCCGTCAGTTACCAAGCAAGCAAGGTGACATGTTCAGAAGTCCAAGGTTTAGTTCCGTATTCAACTTATTGCACATTTTGGTGATAAACATTTTATGTCACCCCTGTTTGTTCCAGTGCACCTTTGATTTGCTTCATGCAAATGCGTTCTGTACACTAATGGTAGTCTAGTTGCACGATATAGCCAAGCAAACCCGCTCTTGGATAAGAGTCCAAATTGTGAAAAATTACAACAAATAGTTGAAGTCCGACATACATTATTTCTATCTGAGTGGCCTTTGTTCTCAAGCATATAATTAACATATTTACTTCCAGACTTCATTTTCAGTTATCAGTAATGTGTCTCATTGGATCCAATGGCGTGATTGAACCACAGCTGCTCCTCTTGTTCATCTCTATATTGCACTCTACTATGATGGTCAATTTAGATGTTTCACATATGTAACATTGTACATAGCCTGTGAATATATGTTACCTCAAATACTGGATGGATGTATAGATAGATAGATAGATAGATAGATAGATAGACAGACAGACAGACAGACAGACAGACAGACAGACAGACAGACAGACAGACAGACAGAGAGACAGACAGACAGATAGATAGATAGATAGATAGATAGATAGATAGATAGATAGATAGATAGATAGATAGATAGATAGATAGATAGATAGATAGATAGATAGATAGATAGATAGATAGATAGATAGATTGATTGATTGATTGTGACCCAATATGTATAATGGTTTTCTTCCAATCTGATCATTAAGCTGTGTTGGCAAAGTAATAGGAGGAGCCATTTTCAATCATGTTTTTATTTACTTTAGGTATAATTTAGTAATCTCGGATAGACAGTCTTTTTATACGCCTAACAATGGAGCTATCAGGCAATTGATTTCCTTGTACCATTAATTTTGCAAAGCGCTTGATGAAGAAAAGGGACTTGGTGTTGTCTTCTGTCATACATGTATATCCAAGGCATTCGATAGAATTTATCATCCAGCCATATTGCACAAATTAGCATAAGCAGGTATCAGAGGACACCTTCTTGCCTGGTTGCATAGCAACCCTCAGGACAGGACTCAAGGTGTAGTAATAAGTGATGAATCATCAAGTCGGAGTCCCACAAGGTTCTGTGTTAGGACCTCTCCTTTTTGCTATTTTTTAAGTGACATTGTCGATATAATACACACCAACTTTCGTCTTTTTTGCAGACGACACTGTACTTTACGTTACTGCTGATAACACTGACACCGCTGCAGATGAAATTAAAGATGACGACTTAGTTTCTGATTCTGAATGGTCTACTGACTGGCTTCAAACATTGAATTCAGTCAAGAGAAAAAGAATGATTGTAAGTAGGAAAGGGTAAACGAGGTGCCATCATAACTTAACATATGAAGGAAAATCATCGGGAAGGTATTGGAAAATAAACACCTTGGGCTTTTATTAAAATCAGCTTTAACTTGGTCTTCTCATTAAAATACTCTCTGCACCAGAGCAAAGATAATGGTTTGCATCCTTCGTAGTCTTCAATATAAAGTGGAAAGACGTTCTTTTGAAATTTTATACATTTTACTTCATACGATCAATTCTGGACTATGGAAATCTTGCATTAGCGAATTATTAAGGTAAAAATAAAGAAAATTTAGAAAATGTGCAACTGGCAGCCACTTGAGCACTAACTGGTACACAACGTTTCACCAGTCATGCGCAAATGTGCAACGAAAGTTGATGGGATACATTAGCTACCCGAAGGATTTTTTTTAAATGATCATTATGTATAAAATAGTCAACAAAATGTGAACTCAGTACCTCCAAGATCTGTTGTAAAACAGTTCCCGAGCGATCTAAATATAATGTTCTCTCTCCTTCAAAATTAACTGTCGTCCCTCCACGTACTGTTTCTTTTAGCAAAGCTTTTTTTCCCATCCACTGTCAAACTGAGGAACAAGCTACCAGTTGCAACAACCAAAAATGACTCTGACGAGGTATTCAATTCTATGTTACATTTTTTCAAAATCAATGATTTATTTACATTGGTAACAAGAAAGAAAATTTAATACTTCCTCAATTGCGTATGGGATCCAGCAGTTTAAATGCAGACTTATTTAAAATTCGAAAAGCAGTAACTCAATCTTGTACTTATGGCTTGAGCAATGAAGATGTCTTTCGCTATTTTCTACAATGCAATTGATTACAGCACAAAACGTCTTACAAAAGATAGTTAACCCTTATACTTGCTTTACCGTTAGAATATTACTCTATGGAGCAGAATGGTGACAAAATGCTGGAAATATTTTGAAGCTGGTAAGACGTTTATACAAAAGACGAATCGTTTCACTTAGCAGGTAATATATATTATCTTGATACGCTGGTACCGGTAACCACACGGCTTACCATCTGCTGATTCCATGTGTTGTTATCCTGATATATGTTCGTCCATGTTAACTCTTGTCCAGTGGTGCGTTTTCCGTCTTTTTTCTTGTTCTCTTCCTTTTTTTGGCCCTTTTTCTATTATTTTGCTACAGGGGTTAATATAGGCGTGGCCTACGCTCCAGCCGCTGTAGAAAATATAAAGTATATTTAAACTAAATCATGATCTATGTAATTGGATAAAATATTCAATGAGTTTATACTCAGTGCAGTCCAGTATACTAAAATAAATGTGATGTATTGAACAATTGAGTAAGTTCGTAACAGTATTGGCTCTGTTCTCACGGATATTACCTTTTATGCATTTCTATACCCGCAAAAATAATAGACCAGGGAGTTTCAAATGTAAACAGATGATTGGCCAGTTTTTGTTTGACAGCAATACCCATGACTTTCCATCACTTGTTTCGATATTCGTAGCAGAGAAAAAAGACATTGTAGGTTAATATACCTCATATATGCACTGTCCTACAAGCACGGTACCTCGCTTTACAACATTATATTTCGAACAAAGCGAGCACAGAGAGGCTTAAGATGTGTTTAGCGTTTCCTGATATCTCGTGCTCTCTTTAACATCTTTCTTTCTGTTGAATATAATGGTGTAACGCGTGTATATATATATATATATATATATATATATATATATATATATATATATATATATATATATATATATATATATATATATATATATATATACATATGTGTGTGTGTGTGTTATTTGATAGATTATACCATTGTGAAACACGGCCACATCAGAACACTGCTCTTTCTGTGTTTCCTCACGATTCTTTGGATTCATTTTCACCATTACTCTCTCTCTCTCTCTCTCTCTCTCTCTCTCTCTCCTCCCTCTTTCCCTCTCTCTCTCTCTCTCTCTCTCTCTCTCTCTCTCTCTCTCTCTCTCTGTGTATGCAGTCATGGTGTCCAACGCCTAGTCGCTAGCTTACTGCACTGCCCAGCATCACTTGGAGAACCATTGCAGTAAGTTTCGTTTTGGTCTCTCTGTTCTGCTTTGCATCCCTTTCTGTGCTAAACGAGTTTAGATAGGGTCTGCTTCTTCTTCCCAATTCCCTAGATTTAATTTTATGTAATCCCTGTTTACTGAAAGACAATCCAGGGAGAAACCAAAGTTTTATTGAGAGTTGGTGGCAATGAATATTTCAAATTAAGCTTTTTTTTATGCAGTGGCCAATGGCCATTATATTGTTTAGGTTCATAATAGGTACAAAATAGGTACAACGTCGAGTCAGAGTCAGAAGGAACAAGACATGCATGTGCCTGCTTTGGGTTTACACAAAAAGTACAGGGGAAGCCTAAGAAAGGCGCTCGGTGCATTCAATTGCGTCAATGAGTACCTTTCCTGCTTGTAGCAAAAGGTGCTGAAAGGACAGAGTGTAGAGGTAAATTTTGATGCACAAAGCCCACTTTTAGCACATATTAGTTCTAGAATGGAAATAAGAGAAGGCACATTGTTAGTATTGATCATTTCGAAGAAAATGATCATCTGTAGAAGCATATACCGGTATGTACGCGCATTGTTTACGGATAGAGAATTATGCACGTGTTAATGTCATGGACTCCTGTATCGTACTGTGCTAGTAAGCCACTTAAAAAAATAGGATACCTGCAGTTTTTGTCATGATATAATTGTTTTTCTAGTGGTTAGACAGTGGTCGTATTCTTCCCCTGCTTTACTCTTTAACTTTATAATACAGTCACAGGGTGCAATTTTCACCCGTGCACAACTGACGCCATTGATCTACTGTTTCTCTTGCTCTGTGAAAGGAAGTTAACTGACTGTATGATTTTAATTTAAAAGATGAGACTCCATGTATTATTCAATGGTGCGGGACAAGGGGGTACGGTATAGCCGATTGTGTGGCTCTACTTTTTGGTTTTGTACCCTTCCATTCATATGTTCTTAGGTTTAAAGGTATTCTTCTGCTCCTATTTGCAACCATCTCAACTTTTTTCATGCATTGGACATAGCGTTTTCGCTCTCGACGAAAAAAGTCCAATTACCGGAAACTGACGGCAGCAGAAAATTCCACCTGGCTGTGGCACACTTTACGGATTTAGATTTTTGCTGTATTAGCGTCACAAAAACCACTCGTTTTGTAATTTGACCGGTCGGTGTGCAGTAATGCGATTGACATCACCACAAAGATGCCGCTGATTAAGTAAGACAAAATCAGTTAGTAAAAGGGGAAAACTCAAGACTGGGCCCGATGCCATAGCGCACAAGGTGCCGTACTCATTTATTTGACTACAAAGCTGTTGGAAGGAGCAAGAGAGGGATTTTTTTATGGAATAAGGGAAACAGTGCAGCGTCGACCTACACCTAACTTAGCATGGGGACTATTTTTCTTTTAGGCCTAATTTTCAAGCTCAGCAAGGGTCACTACGTGGTCGAAGCCACCCCAGAAAACGAGTCACAGACAAACTGCTATGAGATACCTCGGTTACAGTGATTTATTTATCCATTTTCTCAGTCTTGTGATGGAAACAGAGGAAAATGCAAGGTCCCAATTGAATCTATGCAGAGTCAAGCTACTTTGAGTCATTCTGATGCACAGCTTCCAGTCATATTGACCTACTGAGTGATTACTTGTCCCCATACGCAGGCTATGATGAGCCTCGTGTCGTATTCAGTTGGATTTCTGAGTTTTAGGTCGAAAAGTTGCTCTCCCCCCTCCCTCCAAGCAAACAAACAAAACAAACTAGCAATCAAATGAACACCACCTCCACCACCCACCCACCCACCCATCCGCCACCCACACACTACAGAAAAAAAAAATGATGAAAATTTGTTCATGTGCGGCTCATACCTCTTGGTTTGATATGGTGGACAAATTGATCTGCATGTTAAAGTTGGTTCACAATAAGCTGTCATTAAGAGAGTGAAATTGCTTTCAATGAAAAATGTTCATGTAGCCTGATATGGGAAAAGACAAAATTGTGTCTTATATTCGGCGGTTCCATTAACAATAATTTGGAGGGCATGGACTGAAATATTTTAAAGTTCACTTTTTGGAGAGAGACGTAGGTGAATGATCGCCAATGTACCAAATATGTGTAGACAATAATGTGGATGTTTGATATTGCAACCCCACAGGCTCACGAAGTGAATGCACTTTTCTGGTGGTCTTTACATTGGGATTTGTGTACATATATTCAGATACCATAACAGAAATATTATACAGACCGAGGTCTTGTGCAGTAAGAAGTCATGGTGGCGCCATTGTTGTCATTAAACGGACATATATCATACTTCTACAAAATATTTAATTGATTATGGTGATAGTACACCTTCGTATAGCTGCACACTTTACACTATATATGCGTTAGGCCAATGGTTACACTTTGTATACGTTTAAGTGACCGTAACAATTCTAAACCTTTTGCTTGTGGCTCATTAGATGCGCCTACAGCATAAACCTATAAATTAATTCACACCGACCTTTTTGATAAATCTCTCTTTTCCTGCACCATAAGATTATGGAATCAACTACGTCTCGAAATACGGAAGTCAGACTCTATCCGTAAATTGAAATCAAACATAGCCCAACCAGTAGTCAGAGCCGTAACGTTTGATTAGTTGTATAACTTTGGGAATAGATTTTTAGCTATTCAGCATACACGCCTCCGTTTGGAAGGTAGCCAATTGAACTCACATCTTTTCAAGATTGGCATAAAAAATACCCCAAAATGTTCCTGTGACTCACCTGATGAAGATGTTTGTCATTACGTTTTTCATTGCCCTAATTACACTATACCCCGATCAAACCTCATACTGTTATCTTACAGTGTACTCCTTTTACGTTACAGACAATACTCTACGGGTCCTCTAATTGTTCTCTTACAGAGAATATCGAGATATTCTCAGCCGTACATAATTAGATCTCTTCAACCGAACGTTTCAAGTCAGATGTTGGTTGATTGCTAAGCGCCTGCACAAGTATTCATATTACTTTATTGTCTTTATACGGTACAAGCGACGTACCAAATTCTGCAACATGTGTAAATACATATGATTATTGTCATTGACACTGTGAATATTATACCTGTCCCCCTATTTGTCTTGTCGGCGTTTTTGTCCTGTTCTTTATGGTTTTGTGCGTCTTGTGCTTACCTGTGACATGTGTCCTCTTCTGCGAGAGGGATTTATATAGGGCTTCGCCCTCTTCCCCAATTGTATATAATCATTGCTTTTGTATTATCTTTGTAAATTCAGTAAATAAAATATGTTTAAACCAAACCTATAAATTAAAGTTGAAGTGGCATTTCTACCTGTCATAGATTTCAACATTTCGAACTATTCAAGCGCCCTTAAAGGTCCTCTTGATTGACCATGTTAAAATTTGATATATGGCAGACTCGTGGGTTGTTCTCATCTTACAGTGCGCTTTAAAAAAGTGGATGTGAAAATAATACTTTTATTCACATTTATATTTTAAAAACTCACTGCTCCTTCTATCGTCGCTTTCCGTTCATTTCCGACACCCACAAGGCACGAAAGGCTTTTGACATCACAAACGCAACCCCACTTCCTGCCAGGGAAGACTCCGACGATGCTAGCGAGTCATGGCTGTCAAGTGCTACTTGGTTTAAACACATTATATCCACCCTTTATCAACAGGATTAAAAATGCATTTAGGAGTATTTATTTTCGTCCCTGTCCCCTTCCAGTATGGGTCATTGTGTTGCTGTTATTTGTAGCAATGCAACTTCTGCAGCTTGTTTACATTCCCAAAAGACTTGAAATTATGGAGAGCGTGGACCTGTGCAGGCAAGACTTACAGGGACAAGTGGAAAGGCCCTGGAAACCGATCTAGCCTATGTAGCGAACACATTGTGAAAAGAAGCCTTGATTTGTCAAATACGACGTTGATCAGGGTAGGCGTGGCAAGAAAAAGCTACTGTTGTTGCCAAATGCGTTCCCATCGCTGGGCAATGGAAGGGATCATGGAATTGGCCAAATTAAGCAGTACTCATAAAACCAGGAACAATGATTTATTTTATTAACAGTATTTACAAATTAATATCAATATGATTATGATTTCAAAGCTTACATGACAGCAAAATATATATCTGGTAAAACTACGACTGTTACAATGTATCACCTAATTGTCAATCGAATGTCACAATGACAACGCCTCTCTGTTAATTGTTACAAAGTGACAATGTAACAAAACGTTAAGGGGGCTTGACTATTTTGATTCAATTGATGAAGAAAACAGGGTGGAAAACATAGATAAACAAGGACCGATCTTGTTCCATACCCAATGTCTACGGTTGAATAGTCTATAACTGGTTGAGTAAGCTGCCCACTGTAATGTGTATGTGCAATTGCTACTGTGTATTGCGAGGTTTTTAATCCCATAACCAGATAACATTTGTTTGGACAACTACCATATTTACGCCTCATCTATGCAGCTGCAAGGATCAGTGGGCGGCTGGTCTTTCATCTTTTTCAGTCATGTGCCACTGTTTGTGATAGTCCACGGCCAGCTCCCAATAATCGGGTGGACGGGGGGGGGGGGGGGGGAGGGGCAGGGGAACATACTCAACATACAATACCTATCATAATCTTACACCAGATGTAAAAAGATACCCTTTCTTAATCCTGTAATGTGTTGAAAGGAATGCTGCATTGGTGCATCCTGGTGCATTTTGGAGACCAACATTCTAATTTTAAACAATTTTAAGCACATTGTTACTTGTCACAAACATTGCTTCCCTCCCCCCGAAAAAAAATACGGATTATATCCTATATCTCAAACCTATATCCAAGAACTATACATTTGTTTGAAATATGAGCAAGACATTCAGTTCACTCAAATAATTGTTACCCCTATCCTAATGCAGCCTTGTACATTTTTTTTTTTTTTGGGGGGGGGGGGGGGGGGTGTCTAATCCTTGAAGTAATGAAAAACAGGGCCTTTCCCGCTCCATATACCGGGTGGAATCCTAAATGGAAGTACCCCCACCCCCCATGCGATTCGGGTGCACATAATTCCATCTCATTGTACCTTTTCTTTGATATGGGACCAGAAAATAAGTCAGTCACTGGAAAATATTCACTATTGTTACATAATGGCTACTGTCTGAAATATAGGATATCATAAAAACGTGTACTGATGACAATGAAACCGGATACGTAAATTACTGCCCTCCATGCGTCGCAAGGTTACTACAAGGTAGGATTTCTGATGTTGAAAGCTATGTGCAAACTAATATCTGATCATCCATAGACCACACATATGGAGAGGGAAAATTTAGACTTTTTATACCGTAGGCATACCGAAGGGCATGCCTTAGCCGTTTCAGTGAATGCTAGAACTTGAAACACTACAAGACCTGGCCCATTCTGACGCAAATTCCAATTTACGACATTCATGCTTGTTCTTATTAAATGAAATCTAGTATTTTTTTTTTTTTTTTTTTTTTTTTTTTTTTTTTTTTTGCAAATATCCCTTTTGTAACCAATAATCATTGCCCAGACGGCAAATTGGGATCGTCTGACTGAACCACGACTGCACTCCCTACAGTACTGGTGACAGTAGGGTTCTGGGCTTCCCCTCATGTGCGTAAGGGTGAATGATCTTTTCCTCTGTTGCTTCAGTTTTTGTTATTAATTCTTCTTCATCGTCATCAGACCACGCACATAAAAAAAATCAATTCATTCTCTGCGGGATCACTTTGCTTTATTTGCCATACTCCTTGGCAAACTGGAGGCACTCTGGCTTATAACATGTTCATCCTGTCCGGCAGGTTGCGTTTGTGACGTCACTTACTCTTTCGCACATCAGGCCACAATCGGAGAAAAAATCGCGCGCTTTCATGTAGCAAGTGTGGCGCACGTTTGGAGCTTAAAATAAACTATTCGAAAATGAAAATGAACATGTTGGGTTCCATATTTCATTTCTAACCACTCTAAGCATTAACTTTGTAATTTGTATTACTCAATCGATCAACAGGACCTTTAATTTGCATAGGTTTACTTGTTGTCAACATTCTGTGTGAAATAAGGCGACCTGATGTATGGATATATAACCATACAAAGCATGGAGTGTCTGAGTTGAAGAGTGTCTAGGCAAACTGTCGGACATGATTGCTGGTAAAGACGATAAATAAGAAGAAGAAGAAACAAGCCTAAGAAAACCGGGATGCCTGTGTAGGAACACAGACATAAGTATGCGTTGTCTGTTGTATTGTGACGGTGCCATGACCAAGTGCAGAGCCTCAACAACACTTTTTATTCAAAAGCAATGGAACATTATATGATGACCAATTAAAATTTATTGACTGATTGCGAAGTAACACTGTAAAATCCCCATATATATATATATATATATATATATATATATATATATATATATATATATATATATATATATATATATATATATATACATATATATCAATTCTCTTTGCATATTTCGTATTGTAAGCTCTCCACCTTTACTTATATTTAGTTAGAAGTGTAATTATGCTGTATGGCGTTTGGGCCTTTGCACTTTCAAATGCGGCGTGTTTGCTTCGTGACACCGACCTATTATATGGCTTAATTTATAAAGAACATGAACAAAGAAGTTTAGAATTTCGCTAGTGCAGAACTAACAATAATGTCTTCAATTCCATCTTTGTTTGTCATCATGATGCCACGTGGCTAGCTACTGATATGGATGTACCATCCAAGTGACACTGTCCGGATAGAGTCCACAAGAATTAGGTTACTTGTGGTTCTTTGTGCTAGCTCAACATGTTACATATAGGACAGCGTTAGTTTGTGTTGTTTGAGCGAACAGCAACTATTACTGATTTATAAGTATTATACATCTCTATTTTTCTTATCATTTTTGCCCGGCGATGGAACGCTGTTATGTTTAAACACATTACACAGTTTATTCAACTTGATTTTATGATATTTCAATATAATTTTGAAATTTCAACCAAGTATAGTTTTTTTTTGTTGTTGTTTTTTTTTTTTTCTTTTTTTTTGTTTTTGTTTTTCGAAGCTCTATTTTCAAAGTTTCATTTAAATATGTTGTGTAGTTATTACAATATTTCCATATTTCAATTAGCAAGAAAACACAGGTTCACGTTATGAAGTGTACAGCCTCAGCTTCAAATGTGGGGATCTGGATCTACACGAGCAAACGCACCCACCAATGTCCAGAAATTTGTGAGATTTGAAGCTCATAACAAAAGTTCAGGACGAAATTACTCGCTGGTGTCTGTGGTGCGAATGAAGATGGCCGGCATGGCGGAAACGTTCTGCTTTGAAAACCTCTCACCGCGAATAACATGCAAATTTCGACTCGAGGATAGAGGTAGGTGCATCATCTAATCCTGGGCTCTGATTTTGGAAATCCATGAGCGGGGATCTATTTGAGACCCCAAACATAGGATGGGCTTGCACTGGCACAGGTTGAAGCTGGCCTTGGTAATGTGTCCCTGCAGCTTACACACAATGAGCATGTGGTGGCGTGAACCGGCATTTCAAGTGCCCTGTAAGATGACAGTTGTGGCAAACTTGATCTGGCTCGGCAAAGATGAGAACTAGCCAAGTGCCTACCTGATCCGCATCCGTTGCATCACCTGTTCCCAGTAAACTAAGAATGCTGTTGCTCTCTGTTTTCATTATGCAATGTATATAATTCTAGAGACAGGGAAAGTGATTATGCATCAGATACATTTTGATTCATGGTTCTACCGAGGAAGAAGGTATTTTAAAACGAGTGCGATCGCTTTTTAATAGTCTTTACCACTTGAACGGCAAGCCTTTAACTAATGATAATGGCTCCAACACATATAACAGACTTATCGACTTGGTTGTAAAATTTTCACATCTTTTGTTTTTCGTTGTGCTTATTATTTTTTTTTTTTTTTTCATGAGTGGCAATAAACTGATTCTTGGATGTCTTTACCGTATCACTGACTCCAACGTCCTTCTCACCATCATCATCACTTAGTTTTGATCTCATCAAGAGTAAAGGATCATACAATCGGATATTATAGTTCATATTATGCTCATATGATAATCTATAAACGACTTTGTAATTTTCTTATTCATTACATGACACTTTATTATTCACAATTTTTTGTCTTATTTTATCTAAATTCAAAGAAAAATTAGCAACTTAGAGCTTCCGAACTTAATTATCATGAGAAACTGCGTATCTCTTTTAACAATTTTAATCAAAATAAGAAAGTTGGTGGCGCACAGTCAAGTATTTTCTAAACTGCAACCACATAACCTCAATACCTTCGATATTAGTAAATGATGATCATATATAACTGACGACGTGTCTAAGGCAAAAAATTTCAATTCATATTTCTGGAACAATGCACACTTGAGTCTACATGTGCTTCTCTTCTTACATTTTACATCCCAAGAATACAATTTGTTCAATTGCAATTTCAGATAAGGTAGTTCTGGATATTCTACATAGCTTAGATATTTCTCAGGCCACCGGAACCGATGGCACTAAGGCCAAACTTTCAAAGGAAGCTGCACCTTCCATTCATAAATCATTAGCAAAAGCTTTATTTTTTTTTTCAATAATAATACGCTTCATACTAAATGGAAACAAGCTAATTTTTAACTTTTAAATAAGAAAGGCGCTGAAATTCTCTGCGATTATTATCGACCGGTTTCGTTGGTAAGTTGCATTAGTAAGGTATTCGGTATTCGAAAAAGTCATTTTCAAGCATGTTTTCAACTTCTTTAGGGACGATCCATTAATATCAGCTAACCAATCTGGTTTTACACCGGGCGACTCTACTGTTCATCAGTTACTTGTTATGCATCACGAGTTATGTCTTGCTGTAGTTCAGCACAAAGAGGTAGTCCTTGTTTCCTTGGACATCAGCAAGGCTTTCGATAAGGTCTTGCACACTGGCTTACTTTCCAAGCTTGAGAAAAATGGAATTTGAGGGGATCTATTGAGATGGTGTGCTAGTTATCTTTCAAACCGTCAGCAGTTGTGATTCAAGACAGTCTGCTAGTTGGGGAACAGTGAATGTTGGAGTTCCACAAAGCTCTGTACTTCCACCTCTTCTCTTTTTAATCGATATTAATGATATCGTTGACCTTGTTAGATGTAATATCTAGTTATTTGCCGACGACACATCTCTTTGTTTAACAGTGGACGATCCTGCAACTGCTACTGAAATTCCGATCTTGCGTCTATTGACGAATGAGCAAACAACTGGTTAATAACTTTTAGTGCCCATACAACAGATAGTATGCCAATTACACCTTAGGTTGTTTTTCCGGACCACACATCTATTACTTTTCAACGCCACACACTGCAAAATGTTAATACCCACAAACATTTAAGTATTACTATACGCTCTGACATGAGATGGTCTGCCCACGTTAACAACCTAGCTGCTGAAACTGGAAAGCTGCTTAACATTATGAAAAGCCTCCAGTTTCGCCTTGAACGCCAAAACTTAAAAACAAAAACATTAATTTTTCTTTTATAAGACCTATTTTAGAATATGGCTGCAAATCAACTGATGCTGATAAACTTGAAAAAAATCAGTTGACAGCTGCAAGAATAGTTACTGGCGCGATGCATGGCACATCGAATGCTAAACTGTATGAACAACTTGGATGACAAACCCTGGCCTCTCGTATTAAAGAAGCCAAATTATCACTAATGTATAAAATAGTTCATGAATTAGTACCTAACTATTTGCAAACTATTATTGCAGATAATGTGAATCAATTTCCTACACATTATAATACTCGACAGAGATATGGTCTGCCTTAATTCTTTCTTTCCGTCGACTGTACGCCTGTGAATTGAACTACCTTTGGAAATTTGAAATTTGCAATCTGTACCCATATATAAAATTTGGATTACGTGGTCACTTTGGGTGGTCGTATAAGAGTCTAGAGTATTTCAATTTTGGTGAGAGATATAGTTCTGCATTGCACACTCGCCTCCGCTTGGGTAGCAGTCAGCTGAATATCCATCTGTTCAAGACTGGTGTCAAAACCCATGCAATGCCCATAAAACAGACAGTATGTCAATGTGGTGCAACTAATGAGGATGTTTGGCTTTTCTTTTTTCTTGTCCAAGGTATACTGTTATACGATCCCAACTACACAGTGTCATTTCAGTGTATGCTCCTTCTATATTCCAAACTGTATTGTATGGCTCTCCCAACTGCACCCTGACAGAGAACACCCATTTTTTTCTGCAGTTCAAGATTTTATTGTGCTCTCTGAAAGATTCACTCAAACAGGTATCAGCTGAGGATTTATTTGTTTTTCTTACTGAATACTTCATCTAAATTATGTACCTAGTAAACAAAATTATTTATTACTTTGAACGTATTAAGCCCCCCTATCTGTCCCTGTCCAACTGTGATATCCTCTCAATCTTGTATTGCGGCAAGTCGGTGGGCCCTGCCTCACTGTGCAGCGATTGTGTGTCTGTTGGTTTCCTGGCTAATTGTTGCCTATTCTTCCACGAGAGGGATTTATATAGGTCTGAGCCCTCTTCCTAATTGTTAATTGCCGATGAGAATATTGTATTTGTACATTCTTAAAAAAAAAAACTAAAAAAGAAAAAAAAAGTTTCAACTGAAGAAAAATGTTATTCCTCTTATATTGACAATAATGTATCTTGAGGCAAAAAAAATCTTGGCAATAAAGGCAGTTGGAATAAATTCATTCTTTGTTGCAGACACTTTGCATGTTCTGTTATCATCATCATCATCATCATCATCATCATCATCATCATCATCATCATCATCATCATCATCATCATCATCATCATCATCATCATCATCATCATCGTCTTCGGAGTCGTTATCGTTATTATCATCAACTTTTTCCCGTTTGCACTTTTTTAATTCATGCTCTTTAAACTTCATTTCCAAACAATGATACATAGCAGGAAAAGCACATGTTTTCGTTCGATCAGGTAAACACACAGCAGATGTTGTAAAATACACGTTTGAGTTTACCGAAAACATTTCTAACGATCAAAAATACATATGAACTCGCATAAGGGATAGGAGGGAATCCTGGTTTAGTGACAGCGCTTCATCAAGATGCCTTCAAAATATACGTCAATGAGGGAATTCTGTCTATCTGGCCATCTATTTTTAAGTCAAGATGCATTATTTTGACTGGATTAGAAATTTCCGTTTTCAAATAATTCCCGCTAATTAACTCATGCGTATGTTTCCTTTATTAAATGAAATAAAGGTCCATATGACGCAGGGCTACACATTAGTAAATGAAAAAAAAAAAAATCGAAGACCCTTAAGAATTTTAATAATAAACATAAATTGACAATTCATAACTACATGTTGTTGTCACAGCGTATAGCAATAGGCTTTGCAATGTACATTGGTGTTCCTATATGAGACACTGTAGGTCCCAGAGTGTATGTTTTGGTCTGTGCCTTTAGAATCCTAACATAGGGATTCGCTGTTGGAGGTGGTGCTACTGTCTCTTCCAAAATTGGAATTCGAGATAGCATGCCATTTAGTTCCCATTAATAGATTTTTTTCCTGTTAAAAGTATTTCCTCCATTAAGGCAAAGAGTGATTCCACGTTCTAGTAGATAATCCATCTCAGGTTATGAATATGCATAGGACTTCCCCCATCCTATTTCCGAGCTGCGGTCACATGCTTGGTGAAACCAGATTCAAAATTTTCTCTGCTAAAAAGAAAAATAGTGCAAACTGGCCAAACCCCAAACCCTTCCCTTTAATATCAGTTAAGTTTAAACACTTTAAAAAGTTTAAAGTGAGCACAAATTGATACTTATAAAATGGAAATTAAATTCATACTTGTAAAGTTAATAAGCGTAACTAACTATACTGAATTAATTTGTAGTCACAAACCATTGTTGTGAACCTAATATTTCTATAATAAGTAAGTGTAAGAGATAGCACTTGTATTTAGCACGCAATTGTGGTGGTGCATCAGAGCTGGGCAAAGGTATGCAATGAATAACTTCTCCAGGTCCCCATTGTCACAGTCCAGTTACTCTGTATCTCATTTCCCCACATTGGAACATAACCGGAGCTAGCACATTCATGATAGGATAGATGATAATCTTACACAAGATATGAGTTTCTGCTTATCAAGTCAGGTGAGTACAGAACAGGCAGAGTCTGTTGCTTGTGATTTTTTGGTGGTTTGGTTTTGGCGTAAACCTAAGATGAATATTTTTCTTCAGGGGCACTTGGCCCATTGCTTGAAAATTGCATAGTAGCACATATGACGAACCCTAGATCTGAGTTTGGTCAACATGTACCCAAGCGACTTTTTCTTCTTTTAACTCCGGTGACTAGTCAGCCAGGTAAGTTTATTTAATGGTCACCAACGCGTGCTAGTCCCGTCAGTATATCAATGTCTCTCACTCTTCGGTTTGTGAAGCCGTTGTCACATACACTACAAATTTGGTGGGGTGAAGCCTCAATATGTGTCTACCACGTTTGTTCATGTTGTCATGCTATAGGCAATTTTGGATTTTTTTTATAATGTTTTCCTTTCGTTTTCTGGAACATCTTGTCAAAACTACGCGGCGACTTCCTCAGAGTGAATTGAATATGCCACTTTTGTATAATATGCATGCACTGGACCTATTTTCTCAAGGTCTGGGAATGAAAATATTTCTGTACTTGATTCCTTGTGATATTTACATCTGAACTCTTACACAAATATCTGTATACCATCAGAGAAACCACAAATTATACAGACGGAAGTACATCACATGTGCTGGCATTATGGCGGCACTTGTGTTATGAATTGAAACTAATACCATAGGTGGACAAAACACATTTAATCCATTATTGCAATAATAAGTCAAGATGACGCTACAAAATTTACACCAAATATCGCTATGCCAATGGTAACAAAAATGGGAAACCTTGATCGCCCTTCCAAAGGCATTAAATACTCAGGTATAGGACACTAAATTCAATATACTGGGAAATAACTATATGCTGTGTACTCTTTGGCTAAAGATACCTGACTGACAGCCGTTTTGCAAGATGGTTTTCGCTGAATTCCCCTGCATGTCTCGGGTGCAGGGGTCTGCACTGACCCAGACTTATTAACACCCAGTAGCTCAACGAAGTTGTTATTACGTAATCAATGAGATAACAATGTAGTTAATATATTAGGGGCTCTGAGTGGCTTCGTCCGTCATTTTTCTAATCTGAACCAAATACGGTATTCACGTGAACTTTGAGAAAATACAATATAAAGTTGACAAATTGATCATTAAAGTTGTAGGTCAGAATGTGAATTTTTGCATCTATTTTGTACCAAAAAGCAATGAAATGAGGTCAGAAGGAACTTTGTAATTAAGGTATTAAGTGGAAGTGAGAAACAAGCTCGTTTAGAGTGTTCACAGCGATACGCAGTCTGGCATCAAAGAATATTACATTTGAACAAGGAACTGCAAAACGGGGAGGGGGTGGTAAAATTGTATTTTCTGGGTAGCAAAAGAGAACACATTATGAGGCTAGTGATACTCAATGTCTCACGCATGTATTAAATATAAAAAGTATATATTATTGCATGATATGGATGACCTTGACCTACTCTCTGAAGGAATTTATTTTAGATTTTTGGGGTGATGGTTATTACATCTTAAGTTTTCAAAATATATCCATATGTCTTTGCAACATTATACAGACGTATTTATTACACGTAGCGTGATGGTGGTGCTACTGGTGGCATTAATTGGTACCAGCATTGTTAAAGTCGAGAACATATTAAAATCATCACGAAATGGTTTTTATGATGTCCATATAATTATATGTTTGGACAGCATTAGACACATGGGCGTCTTGAATACAACTGTAACAAAAGTAGACGAAATAGGACTAAAAACAAAATCCTTCTTATTTTAACAGTTTTACAACGTTTGTATCAGTAAAATGTAAATTATGTGTGAATTGTAATTTTTTGGCGTCTTCACATCATGTGTCTCCGCTTAATTATAAAACAGAGCAAAACTAAAGCAAAAAATACAAAACAAAATGAAACACCTGCTTCCCAAAGTTGTACCTGTCAGTTAGCTGCGTATATAGTTTTGGTGATTTCGTCTGTACACAATTACATTTTTGACATTTACAAGGCCCATTTCGCTGACCATATCCAGACCTGCAATAATATTGTTGACATATGTAGTTTTGTTAATAGGCCTTAATTGATGCATTTGCCTGCTGATCAATTCAAGTATAAAGGGGCATTGTTAATAAGCATTGTATCATTAGTGGCGTGGGAATGGTTCCAACAGGGTTTTGTCTTCAGGAATTAGAGTTAGATACAAACCCTGTTGTCTATTATATTTCAATTGCTGACAACTGCCGGGATTGTCAAGAAATTGGGGAATCCCTGCTTTGTTTCTTACTTCGTTGAAGCTTGGCAGCTAACACCAAAGTTTGCAGTATACATCTTAAATATAATTAGTAAGCATTTGCCATTGACCAAACACAATTCTTGCCAATTATTGTAGATATTTTAACAAGCATGCACTGGTTGCACTCTATAATAATGGCCAATGTATGGGCATAATCAACTAGTCACTATTCGTTGATATATATGACCAATGTAGGTTAGTTTAAAGAGCTGTCAATTTGAATTGGATATTTAAGTCAACATACTCGAAGACAATATTTACCAATAGATCAGTTAAATTTAACCAAAACATTGGACACCTTAACCAATCCATAGTTATTTAATCAACCTCTGTGTCAGAGTTTGGCAAAGACGTCAAGTTGATTTATTATATGAATAGATGTGAAGCTTGTGGTAATATCTTATGATCTTAAATAGTCTTCCAGCAGCCTTAGAAAGTAAACTATTATGTGCTAATATTTTAAAAAGCAAAACTGTTTTTTTTCGACGTCGGCATACCATACGTGCAATCCTCAAATTCCGAAAACAATTTAGATACACAAGTGAATGTGTATAATTCGGTAATCTTTAAACTGGTTTAAATGGACCTTTAGGTGATTTGGGAGACAATGGTACACAAACAAAACGACATACAAAATTAATGAGGACTCTGGCTCACAGTAATTCGTCTTTTGAAACAAATTTTTTTAGTTTGCCTAGGAATTACTCCATTCTGACCTATGCGTTAAAGAAATAGACGTATTCAGCTTTACCAGCGCTTAGTTCTTAGATCGGTAGCCATTTGACAAAAGTGCTTTAATCTTCAAAAAAGCTTCCCCAGCAAGAGTTACAGATAATTTTGATATCTTTGTAAAGGCAAGTTCTGGCTCGATTAGAAAAGCGCGGTTACTTTAAAATAACGGATTGCAAAATAGTAAAAATTTGAGGTCAAAGGTCAAAGCTGAGCAAAAAAATGAAATAAGACGATTGCTTTTCAAATTGAGAAATATGTATGAACTTGTGTAAATACAAAATTAAAATTTATGGTATATACAGCAGACAATATGGGCTTTATGACCCATAACTTATTTGCGTCTCTAATTTGAAATATGACACCCTTTCAATTAAGCTAATATGTGCACTTAGTGCGACGCCGTCGCTTTTTTGTATTTGTGGTGCGGTAAGACAAGGTATCAAAAGATTCGCACGTAAATTGTGTGAAAAGGAAAAAAAAAAAAAATTGTGCTTGTGAGGGAGTTAGTTGATAGTTCCCAAAAGGGAAATTTTCAACATTTTTCCGCCGTATGAAAACTAATAGGCCAGCGGCTAGAAACCCATTTTGGAGAATTTAATTACCCCACTGTACAGAATGCTACAACATAATTTTTTATTTATCTTTAGGGTCCCCTAAAATCATTTTGCCCTGTTGTCCTCAGCTACTTGTGTCTGGTTGCCATCAAAACGGCATCTTTAAACATCCCCTTTTTTCGGCAAAATAGTTTGTTTTAGTGCCATCTGCTATTGCTTGTTAGCAAACTATCATATCTATAATGCTTTCACAACACCAAATATACATTAAATTCATTTTTCCATACTAAAATAATGCTTTTCTGCTCCTAGACAGGTAATGAATGCTACAATGTGAAACTTGAAATGTAAAAATCAGGCTTAATTATAGGTAGGACCATTTTACCTAAAGTCGTCAAAATTTTTGAAAAGGCAATGAGTACCATGTGGTCTTCTTTTACCCCAGTAACTTATCATTATTTACATACAAAGCCTATCTTCCTCTTTCCTTATGACTTAAATTGCACATTGTGATAGCATATGCCATACTGTTTACTATTTAGCACAGCCGAGCCACACGAGGATGACTGGGGAGAACAAGCCGTCACCGAGAGAAAAGATGGTGGGTTATGCCATACACCAATTACATCCTTTGGCATCCATATATGTGATCAATCACTCTCATGCAACCTGGGGGGGGGGGGGGGGGGGGGGGGGCAAAATCATTGAAATATCATTTTCTCTAAAATCCCTTAGCCGCTTGCTTTCAAATTGCCAGTGGACACCTCTGGGGATTCGTAAATCTGAATTTGTTAAGTGGGTGACACTGCTTTTTTCTTTTTTTTTTTTTTTTTTTTTCAATTTTGTGCATTTTTCTGCTATTTTCTACTTCTCCAGTCGTGTCCCTAAAATTGTTCAGAAACTTGGTGGGATACTACCTCCTGGAAGAGAGAAGCAAAATTGTTGACTAGGTGGTGATGCAATTGACCCTTGAAAAAAAATCAATTTGAGTTTTTATCAGTAAATGCATGCATTACTGTTGGTTACAGTCTAAGTCAATGGGAATTACAATGATTGTTAACATTGTCGAATTTTTCGAAAACATCACTAGCTTTTAGATTTTTTAATATTTTCCCCCAGGTTAATGGCACAATCATAAAATATCATTTTTTCTCTTTAAACCGCATTGCTAGTTGCCTCAAAATTGAGTTGAAACACTTCTGAGTACCCGTAAACCAGGGTAGGACTTTCTATACGTTGAAGGTCAGTCGAGAACGGGCTTGTCACCTTTCTTTTCAGCTCCACTGACTTGTCAATCAGCTTCATTTAAAGGATGGTCCGTCATCCGTCTGTCCTCAATTCACATTTTCCACTTGTCAAAAATCGTGCACTTCCAACTTGGCGAGGTTGTAATTCTGATCGGTTCCAATCACATATGTTTAAAGGGCCATGCTGCAGTGATATTTAGATTTTGGAAAGGATTTCGGGGGGTTCATGTTTTGAACAATTCTCTAAAAAAATCAAATACTGTGAAACTGCTTTGCCAATTGTTTCGAAATTGGATAGGCACACTTCTGAGGACCATTTAATTAGTTGAACTACTGGCACTGCGTTTTTATACTTTTTAAATGCATTTTTGTTTGGCTTTACTATTTCCGACTTCTTCAAAGTAGTCACTTAAATAGTTCTGAAGTTTACTAGAAATATACCTTGTGGAAGGGTCAAACACAGTTGTCCACTAGATGATCATGTTCTTTATTCCTGATTTTTAGCTTATCTTATGGTTTTCCGTCCATTAACCTTGCATCGTCCGTCAACATTTCCATTTTCGACTTCTTCTAAAATAAAACGTCAGGCAGATCCACTTCAAACTTTGTAGGGATGTGCCTTGGGTGGGTCTCTACCTTGTTTTACGCTCCAATGATTTTTTTATATTTTTTAATGATAATTATCTTTATTCTTGGGTTGGGAGGGGGTGCAAATCTTTACAAATCTTCTACTCAAAAACCGCTCACCTGATTGATTTCATATCACACAGGGACACTCCTAGTTCCTAATTTGTTTCCCGGGTGGTGCTGTGATTTTTTTCCTATTTTTTAAATGATTTATAGCGTGTTTTTGCTAATTTTGACATCTTTTCCAGACCCGTCACTCGGATAAAAGTGAAACTTTGTGGATAAGTTCCTTGTAGAAGGGTCAAAAATGGGTGTTCACAAGGTGGCACTGCTGTGGATTTTAACGATTTTTTTTTTTCAATTCGGATATTTTCCTTAAATATGCTAACTTTATGAAAATGCATTCATTGCTTAAGAAACAGTTTGTTGTTTTAACCTTTCCTGCAGTACGCCCATTAGATATTGCACTACAGTATGCCAGTAATACCAACTAGACTGGGACAGCATATTTTACAATCTCGCGATACCAATCTAATTTAGCATTACAGGACTGTTTTCCTTGACACTGAGAGCACTCAAGCCTGACCGTTGCTTTTCCAGGTAAGACATGTATATAGATATATATTCATCAAGACACTTCCACGCAATAGTAAAATGAAGACTATTCAATATAGGTGTACTGCTCATAAATGTTGCTACTATCCTGAGCTGCAACTTGATCTTTGTTACCACATTTCTTCGGGCGTCTGCAATTGTACACTGTAGTTCTAGAAATTTTCACGCTTGATTTAATTTCGCGCTTTTCGCGCTACCACCTAAAGCGCGAAATTAAAATGCGCGAAAATAAGTTGCATTGTATTTCACTCCATTGTTTGGCGTTGGATTGCGCGAAACTAAAATGCGCGAAAATTCTGTAATTTCAGGAAAAATGATTTTGCGCGAAATCAAACACGCGCGAAAATTTCTAGAACCACAATAGTTTGTACTAACACGAACGGTGTTTGCAATTCAATACCATGTATATCTAGAAAACTCTTATATGTATGTGATTGCAGGGCTTTCGAGAATGCACGCAAACCGGCAGTTATAGTTACAGCCTTACAATGGCAACTACTCTGCAAACAAAGATATAGTAGTGAAGGGATATGCTACCTGATTTTGCAGTTTATCTTGACAACTATACGATAAAAAAAATATTTTTGAAACATATTTAGTTAAGCGGTTCGAAATCAACCTGGCCCCCTACAGAGCTAGGATATATCTTTCCTGCTTTTTGGTATGTTGTTCACTGACTGTTTTATATATATATATATATATATATATATATATATATATATATATATATATATATATATATATATATATATATATATATATACTGCCAGCATTAAGTGGCCATCATAATTAAGTAAAGGGCACCATTATATAAACTTAATTTTCCCCTGAAATAGGCTTGCAAACTTGTGCAATATTAAAGTTACAGTTGACACAATATGTATCTTGCAAAATGGAAAAAAATCAAGGAAAAAGCTCTCTGTCCGTAGGAATCGGGTCAAGGCCATCCATCTTCAAGCTTTATCCAACCCCAAGAGAGGTACATAAACTTGTGCAATATGAAGGTTTCAAAGCAAGAATTCATGACTTCAGTGTGTGCAAACCAGATTTATGTAAAGCAGCCCTGTGACTTTGGGAATTTAGTCAAGGTAACCCATTTTGATATTACGTGACCCTTGTACAGACAAAAAATATAGCTGTGCAGTGTAAAAGTCAAAACGTAAAAACTTATCGCAATATTGTGGTGAAACCAAAGTCTACCAACATACAAACCGACTGAAAGACCAAGTATTATAGTCAAACCAAATACCCTACCTTCTGCGAGGGGGTTAATGATAGTTACAGGTTTTTTCTGATAACATTTCACGGATAAAATATCCACCATGTAAATGATAGTGGTAATGACTGTAGTTAGTTTTTGAAACACCTATTACACATTTGTAGCACAGAATAGTCGTTGTAAGTACCTGCTTTTCAATCCGTCAAGGCTGTGGCATATAATTATAGTCCTAATCTGAGCCCAGTACTGATATTGATGGCGATAAGTTGTACAACTTTCTAAAACCAGGCTCTGTCGTTGCATGGCTTTCTTTCATTTCAACTCCAAATACCTATCAAACAATATTATACTAAACGTACAAATAATACATTGCGCCAAGAATTTTTTCCTCAATGAATAGCAAGTTATTAGAATTTACTTTACAAAGCACAACACCATCAGTTCACACTTTTGAAAATAAGCCAGATATACATTGGATCAATAGCTCCTACGTCTACGGGCATAAAGCATCAAGAAATGTGTCCAGTGGTCTGGTGTAAACGTAAGAAACAGGCAATTGAGGCAATTTACTGCCTTTGGTGCCGTATCAGTTATCTTATGCATCTAACAGTAGTGAAATATTCATCAAGTTTTAGTGGGAATTTGTAAGTATTGTTGTGAAAAACTGGCCTCTCAAGTGTGGTTAGTTAAGCGAAGTGTTGATGTCACCTGGATGTAATATTTGCCAGTGATGTAGCTTTCCTGGTATTAGTCCCCAGAGAATTGCTGGCAAGCCTAGTGTCAAACTGGAAAGTTCGTTTGCCGAAACACATTTAATCGTTTGAAAGAACCAGAACCATGAGTAGTGGCTGCTCGAGTAGAATAGGTATGGCTCTGATTATTTAGTATGAAGTTTTCATAAAGATAAGAAGAAGAGTTGTTCTGCAAAACAACGAAATGCAAGTAGCATTTATTATATTTCCATCTAGATTCCAGCGTGGGTTATGGAAGAGAATCCAATACGTGTTGTTCGTTACACCCTGGAACACGTAGCACCAATCACCCTGCTCTTTTGTAGAGTTTTGACAAGCAATCAAGTTGAATGTTTGTAGCATTACATCATTCTGACGAACAACAATACAAGATAAGCGGGTTCTCAAATGGCATAAGACCACAGTACTAATTGTGATTTTCTGCTGCGTATCCTAAATAATGTAGCCCGTAATGCTGAAAATATTGTATTATCATGCTGTAGGGTATTTGTTTTAAACAACGTTGATTGAATCCGGTTATCTACAGTAGACAGCTATCGATTGATGGTCATGTAGCTGCACTTTCTAATAGGACGGTGAGAACTATATGCTGAGGAAGCAGAGCAACATGACTCTGGACAGAGCAGAATTCATACACGTGTACAAAGCTAGCACCCAGGTGTTGTTTCGTATATCATTTTGAAAAAAAAGGCTTTTGAACTGGGATTTATATGGAATAATTCACGCAGGTTTTGTGACATTTGTTTGTGTTTAATACAGTTCACCATTTTCTTTTTTTCCTCATTTGAATTCGCTGAATTTTATATTTAAAAAGGTTACTATGTGAATTAAACGGATTTATAACTGTAGACTACTACCTATAAGGGAGTGGTCTGCATACACATTGACCAACTGGATTTGTTTTTGTTTCAATATTGCCCAGCTGCTAGCACCAAATCTGAAAAGTAAGAGTTCGATATTTTAGAACCGAGTAATTTGGGATTGTTTAAAATAACTATTTAGCAAAATTAGTGCATTTTGATAAGGCCAAGAAGTTAACACAGCCCCCTATGGGAAAAAGCCACCGAGTGCAAAGCACTGTATCCCATGCTGTGCATTCATTATGAGAGAAGAATGAAACCCTACCATTCACATGCGGAGTGGTTTCGAAAATTCAAAAATGGCAAAAAACTTCAACAAGAATGCGCCACAAAATCCTGTGACTTGGAACATCAAACGGGAGTTACCAGCAAGCTTCTCCACAACTGTGCAGTATTATTTACAGAGTAACCTTGTCTACTAAAACATTGCAGTCAGTTATCAAAATCATGACAACCTGCCTCTCGCAGTCTTCAAATGTAACTATCATCTTACTTTCCGTGACATAACTGGTGATTTCTGACATTTTTATTATCATGCTTCATCTTTTGCCTCTCGCCTTCGTCATATCAATTTCTTTTACTACCAGTATGTCCTATTTCTTTCTTTTTTTTTTTTTTTTTTTTTTTTTTTTTTTTTTTTTTTGTTAGGTGTAGTTTCCATGATTCGAATAATCTGATTTCGCATTTTTTTTCTTTCCATGATTTGAATAATCTGATTTTGCATTTTTTTTCTTTTGACTTATCTCAATTTTTACGTTCTCCTTACAAAGTCACAACCTGGTGTAATTTATCTTCATACTTCCCTTTTGTTTACTCATCTTTACTTTCTTTCAATCTTTCTTTTCCACAAGTCTGATATCTCTATTGCTTGTTTAAGTAATCTTCTTTGATTTTTGTGTCTTTATTTTGCTCTTAGAATATGTCAGCTGCCCAGCCAGTGTGTCCACAATTTATTTTGATTCATTTAGATTGGCACTATTTAATTCTTCATAAGTTCAACCTTTAAGTCACTGTATAATACCAGGCTTTACCTTATCTGCCCATTTTACACAAGATTAAGTACATAATCCTATTCTGTTCGCAATTTAAACAACTTTTCGTTCTTCCTCAAGTTCTCAAAACACATTTTCTTCAATGTTTCAAAATTAGCGTAGTTTATCAAACAGAGACACTAAATCAAGTCATTAAATTTTATCAGAACTAGTTTATGGGTTTCGGTTGGAATAAAAAGGTATTTGTATTGTGGAACTGTTATTCCTTAGATGGACCAGATGTGTTACCAGGAACACAGAGCCAGAACACAAATAAATGAAAAAATGGCAAATTCCAAATGGCAGGATTCCAGTCAAGGAGCACTAAAACATCTGCGTTTTACATTTTGCTAGATTGATTAAATAGATCCTTGAATTCTATGTCTTACTATTTCGAAAATGATACTGGATCTGACAAAGTTGAGCTGGTATTCGGTTTGGTCTCCTCACCATCATTGAAAACTGCTGTCCGCTTCTCTTTTCATGGAACTATTATGTATTTTGATAACATTATGAACATTCAGGTATTTTCTGCATATATTACTGTGACGTTAGTGTTCCAAATACAGTGGAACTGGTGGTCTTTTTGTAATTGTCTGATGTGTTTAGTTTGTTTTTGTGAAAATCATGTCAGATTGGCTCAAAGTGTTTGATTTGCAGCTGCTACTAGGGCACTTTCAATATATGGGTAAATTTATACATGTTTAACTTTTCTCTCTCTTTTTTGTATGAATAATTAGCATATAAATCAGTTGACGGATAAGTTGACCTATGTCTGATTGTCAATGAAAAAATTAAAACTGTTACATGGAAGACAGCTGCACTTACAGTTACCTTTAGGGACCGCTCTCTCTCTCTATATATATATCTCTCTCTCTCTTCATAAAACATACCTCTTTCTCTGATAAATGGGGTAGATTTTTTACAATAATTAGGGCTCTTATACATTTTGACCTTTTGAACTTGTTACAACCATGAGTCAGATGTACTTTATGCCTAGCTGACTCGCAGATGACTAAAAATGGCATACTACAGTCAAACCGGTCCCAAATCAAAACAGCCTCAAGTCAACCCGGCCCTCAAGTCAAAGTGGCCCCCGGTCAAAGTGGCCGTCAGTCAAACCGGCCTCCAGTCAAAGCAGCCCAGGTCAAACCGGCCTCATGTAGGTTAGATCTATTTTGTTTTCACACGTTCACCGTGAGACTGTTAACATTTTACCGCGAAGTTCAAAACTGAATCAAATTATTTTAAATGGATGAATTGCCATCTAATGAATTACAAAGTAGGCCATATATATCCTTTAAATATGTTATAGGGGCTGCCCAATTCTGGGAAAGCGAATAACTGGATGGCGTACATTGGAAAATGCAGGACACAAGATAATTGGCAGGGACTAGGCCCTATCTGTTGGAAAGGCTCGATACTGTGAATCGTTACAGTGTGTTTTACATTGATTCAAAACTGAACACTGAAAATACTGGGAATGTGGTGTCTTTTAGGACCAATGGTTAAAAAAAATCACCCCCATAAGAAGCCATTTAGACGGAAATATTTACAGATGGAATACTCCAAATTTTTAAACGCACACTTTAAAGGTTCAAATCTGTAAGTTCAATTCTTCTAAAAACTAAGTACATGTACAAGCAATCCATATTTGCCGCAAATACTGCTCATAGGCCTATTATCTGACCTTCGGGTAATAAGAGCATGTTTTTCATTTTTTTATTACTGCTTCTAAGTTAACATTATAAATGATAGCAACAATAGGCTACAAGACTATATATCACTATAAAGGGAATTTACTTATTTATTTATTCATTCATTTGTTTATTGAGTTTTCTGCATGGATATTTATCCATTCATTCATCAATTCCATTACATTCATTCATTCGTATTCATTTATTGTACAATATTCAATAGTCAAGAAAAAATCGTCCTATCAACAAAGATCAGTCTTGAATAGCCTAAAATAATAGGAATCCTAATCAAAATAGTTCAGTAGAAAGTTAAAGTACGGTATGGATATATAATATCTAGAAGGCCGCTTAGACCTGGGGACGGTTTGACCCAGGGCCAATTTGACTTGAAGGTCGGATTGGCTGGAGACCGGTTTGACTGGAGGCCAGTTGACCAGAGGGGAGGCCAGTTTGACTCGGGGCAGATCTGACTTGAGGCCGGTTTGATTCAGGGCCGCTTTGACTCGGGGCTGGTTTGACTCAAGGCCGCTTTGACGCGAGGCCGCTTTGACTTGTTACCTTAGATAACTTGTGGGTTTCTGTGCTATCTTGAACATTTAAACTTCCTATCAAAATACTTCTGGAAACCATAGTTTAAACGGGACAGCTATGCTTACACTTTTTTTCGATATTGTGATGCAATTTAACTACTGTACTTACAAATTCTGACAGCTGTTTTGCATTTTGAGACCTGATATCACTTGTTTCTGGCTGATGTTTGACATTTGAACCAGTGAGCTTGCAAATGCTGACACTGTATAGAAGTTTGACCGCTATATTTCCACATTCAATTTTTTTTTTTGAAAAACTCTTACTTTATCTCCTCGAGAAAAAAAAACATCATGCCATTGTCTATATGGCTAAAACACATCGAATTGTATCATCATCTTGTTTGGATTCTTCTTGATGGCCATTTTAGGCATAGGGTTTTTTGTGATGGATTGAAGTTGTTGCTAGCGTCACTTTGTGGACCAATTTGGATACAGATCATTGTAGAGACGGTGGTTGCAACAAAAACTTTTTAATGCTGAATTATATTAATATTTTCAATAAATGTGGAACCTGTGCTTACAAATTCTGTGCTGTGCTGCAATTTTTGCTCCCTTTACATGAATTGTACGGTCCTATATGCACATGAATGATGCACCTGTTCAAGCCAATTTACTTAAATAGGTCTATAATTTTACTATTTTTTTTTCTAATTAGGTTAAAAGTAGACATGGCTTTTTTTACCCTATGGGCCCTTGCATGTACGTTTTGGGCTCGTTTGGGTGCAGCCAAACTATAAATTTATGTAATTCAGCTAAACATACCCAGGAATATTGCCTTTGGTCAGAATTGACTTGGATTTGTTTTATTTTGACTTAGTTTGGATATGGTAATCACACTGTCTCATTAGTAGTCAGTATAGTGAGAAAAAGGTTTATATGGACAGAAATTGCGTAGCAGTTCCCCCATTCTTGTTTATTTTTGCCTGCCTAACCACCACACCCTTCGTACAAATCAGTGATGCATATTATTCATAGTAGTTATCTTCATTACTAATAACAGAGAGAAACATAACATCGCCTCGCTATCGATCCCCATAACTCCAATGGCACAATGTAAGGGCATGATGAGCCTCTGATATCATGCTCTTGGTGTTTGTGGATGATTTTCAAGCAGCAGATTTCAAAAGGAAGATGAATTGTATGTTTCACATAATATCTTCTTTTTTTTCAAATCAGTCCCCATTAAGTTCAAGTGTCAACCTTCCACATTTTCCGCATTCGAACATAGCTTTGAATATGTATGTCGAATTTCCACTGGAGAGTGATGCCACAGCCACAGAGTTAGGGCAAAGCAGCAGGCAACCAACCAACTCAGTGAAAAGCAACACTTTCCATTAGAAATTCAGTGATAACAAAATCATATCTAATAATAAGTATTGTGTCAATCAGTTCATATATTGTGCATGTGTGTGTGTGTGTGTGCGTGTGTGTGTGTGTGTGTGTGTGTGTGTGTGTGTGTGTGTGTGTTTGCGTTTCTTGTACATTTGTTACTTCAGGCGATGATACGTCAAGGGATATACAAGTGTAAAGTCTGATGAATCAATTAATAATTCCTCAGTTCCAATATAGATAACATTAAATATGTTAAAAGCTTTCACGCTGACAGTGTATAATGCAAATTCTCATTTCAGAGCTTCCCAACTGCATTTATGACCCCCAGACTTTACTAGTACGCCACATTACTTAAGGTGGCTGTGCCCAGGGGCGGTTCAGTGGTCACCCAAAGTGTAACTAATGACTTGTCAAAAGTCTCTCGTGTAAGTTTTTCCTTTCCCCCTATTTAATCTTTAACTTTTATTTGTGTTCATGTTCGGACCTCATGTGTGTTAAAAACGCTTTTAGCATAGACGCCATTTTCAATGAAGGGTCTGATTTGTGATCTGTTGGGGCGTATGGTAAAATATTTCACTCAGGATGTCTTGAAATTGTACGTATTTAACGTTCACGTGGCTACCCAGGACCACTTCAAGATTTGTAAAGTCGTAGCATATGTTGAATCTAAGAAATCCAGGGTGGAAGTTCAGTTGTGTCAATTTGTTGAAAATTATATGAGCTCTACCGACTCTCTTGAAATGAATCTACTTGCATGAGTGGTAGATTGTTCTACTTGTTTCGTGTGTTGTCATTAAAAACATGTTCTGAATTTGTCAAAAATTAAGATTGTTTCACGATTTTGGTTTCAAATGTTAACCACTCTCTGATTTCCATCTTGTGGTTTTACATCAGTCTGACAATACAGAGATGGGTGAAGGGGTTGCTTTGCATAATCAGCATAACTCCATGGCAACAAAGTATAGACACAGCGGCCCCTGTTAACCGTGGGCAATGTTTAGTAGCTTTTTTAGCCATTGTTCCTTCTGGCACGGCTGTGACACAAATCATGTTACTTGAGGCTAATTGATCAAAGTGTCTAATGGCTTGATATATCGCTCTGTCAGAGCCTCAGCATGCACAGTGTGTTGAAAAAATGGGAGAACTTTATATGGCAATAGATTCAGCAACCATGTGGGGATTTGGCACACTAATAGAGGAGAAAAACTCTGTTCTCAGTTTCATTCAACAGTAGAATTTTGACTGGGAAGCACCTCAGCAACTGTTTCTACTTGTGTCAGGAAAGCAAATGAAGATCAGAGCCCCACTTCTTTCTTTGACCAACAAATGGTGCATAAACACTCTTTGATTTTGTTCCACTGACATTCCACTGAAATGCGTAAGTGTGATTATTGGAGTTACCGCTCCTCATATACTATTACGTGGGGTTGAGAGAGTCAAAATTATTATCGCATTCAATCAGCACAATCTTAACCAGACAACATTATAATAATGAAATAAAGTAAACAGAAAATGATTTTTTTGTTTGTGTGTTTAAGGTGTGAAATTTTATTTAGAGCCGATTGCTTTGTTTATCTTCTTTCATCAGCATACGTTCAAAACATGGTTACATGTGAGGCCCTTTGGTGAGACATACCTTTATTAATCGCAATTTTTTTGCTATTAAATATGTTTTCAAAACTTTCTTTTTGCCATCCAAAAGATTACCACTTAATAGTTAAAAAAAATACATTTTTTATGTACAAGGAATGTTTCCCAGCGAATTTCGTCCTGTGCTCTTCCACCTATATGTTCTGTCAACCATATATAATACTCTAAGTCTGACCATAATTTTATGAAATTAAAATAGTACCTTACTTTGACCATTATTTCGAAGGACGTTTGCACATGGAATAGAATACTTTTATGATAATTTCTTTTAAAAACCCGAACTAACAGATACCAGAAACAACCAGGGTTACCCTGTGAACTTGAAATTAATGTAAGGTCTCTCAAAGGCCACCCCAAACTAATGGCGATTTGGAATCATTGTGTTGTGAAATATGTATATCAAACTGTAATACTTCTGAAGTCACTTGTAAAAACTAAATTCAACAAAATGCCCTGTTACCTTCGTTCCTCAACTAAGACTTCCAAGAAGCTACCAATAAATACAAGATCAAAATGCTATTTTAATTTTTTACAAGGTAAATCCAGTGGAAAATCAGACAATTCTCACGTCGGGTAAACCTTAACCACTGACAGAAAATTTATGACAATATCAATTTCTTTCCAGAGAATGTACATTAATGTCTATGTAACACTTCTCTCCAGGTAAGTTTAAATTGAATTTGTCAAATGTTGCGTTATCTGTACATATCCCAGTTCATTTAAATTCTTGAAGCATTGCCATTATAAACAAGCTCTTGTTATATGGCATGTATCTTTGTATTTGTTGATATTCAACATTTATACATTACTTAAATTTATGTGGTTTGCCTTTCCCATAAACAAGGGAAAGCCAAGCAGTCGCCTTCACATGAAAAGCATGTTCGGGAATTTAAGACTGGGTAACATGTTTGATGGATTTCCGTCGATAACCTATTTTAAAATTCATTTGCCTGGTGAAGCCTAGCATTGTCTCAATTTTAAAATTGAACGTGATAATAATGTTGATTGGTTAATAGGCTTATACAATGACTAGATCGGCTATGGAACGGAGAAAGGTTGGCTTGTGATAAATTGTGGGGTTTAGAACTGCACGGAAGATGTGGCAATGCTGCTGCTGGTTGCATAATAGATGCATCTGACATGGTGAGTTATCAGCGATTCAACCATTCCAATTAAAACTAACACAAACTGGTGAATGAATTCCACTCTTCATGCGCACGATATAGTATGGGTGAGTAGATCGGTTAGTCAAAATCATCAAGATGCCCTTTGATAATAAATCTTAGGCCAGCGTGACTGGTATGCATTGTTACTTAAAAGTCACAGGTACCCATCAACACAAACTTCACAATTGTTCCGCAACTTTAACGTCAAAACTAACCAACAAGTGTAATGGCAAAGTCTCAAGAACAATAAATATTTTGCTCCTCAACTGGGGATTTAACCTTTTTGTTCCATGACTTGTATAGAGATTAATGCCAGTTAAATGCAATCGGTACCGGGAGTCTGACCACCATGCCAAAATATCAGCGCCAAACGTTGTATTAAATTTATGGAAAATAACCTCAATGTTATGTGGATATAGGAAACCTTGCATGGCACCGATATCAATAAGAAATGATGATCTGAAGCAGATAATAAAAGCTAGTTTTTTGAGAACAGATCATAATTTGCTTAATATATATAAATATATATATATATATATATATATATAGTCCTCCTTAAATTGGAAATGTTTGTTTATAGGAAACGTTAATGCCGCCACTGACTCAGCCAATTCTCAGCGAGTAAGTAGATGATAAACGTATAGTGTTGCCTACTGTAGACTACGTTGACATTTCCTTAGCAATATAATCATGACAAAATAGCAGCGGACGGCCACAATATGTTAATAATTTGACTTATGTAGAGCTAATCTGGCCTACCGAGGTAAAACGCAGTATCTGACTTTTTTACCTTTTGAGTAAATTTCACTTTAATGTTATCGGCATTTATGCAAGAAGGAATAAAATTCCTGATGTAGAGCTTATCCAGAGTAATATGCACAGATAGCCAACTTTTCAGTAGCAACTGTCAGATTTTAATGTCTGTGTTATTGCTAGAATTATAGAGTGATACTAAATGGTACCACAGTAAAAACAGATAGAAAATGCGTTTCATCACTGTAACATGAAATATTGCGTTTTAACTTTGTACATTATTTCTCCGGTATATTGGAATTAAATGGCTAATATTATTTCGAAATTCAATTGGTAACATTTTTTTTCTCCTGAAACAAATAACTATACTTTTGGAGGTAAAACAACTTTACTTGTATTTACAGCGTGACATGTTTCACATTGGCACAGCGTTTATCCTGTATGTGTTATCATGTGAAGTTCCAGGTTGGTCGTCCATATAAGAACTGCGAATCACATGTTGTATACTGGTATGGTTTTTCACCTGTTTGACTTCTCATTTCTTGCTTGATATATCTTTTTGTGTAAAAGCAATATCCACTGGTGTGGCGTTTCACCTGTGTGAGTGCTTGTGTGTTGCATGCAGATTGCTTGTAAAGCAGCATATGTATCACATGTTGTACACCTATATGGATTTTCAACACTGTAATTTATTCCAGATTTCTTAAGATTTTTTCTCTTACAGTAGTATCACATGTTAGGCATTGCTGTTGATGTTGCACTGAATGGCCTTTACATTTAGGCACATAACATTGTATTTTTTCATGAAATTCAAAGTCAAAACATTCCATTATTTAACTGGAAACTATAGCACTGTGACATGTTTCAATATGAAACATATAATATTTGTCTCTAGACTTAGATAACGTTGCATGTCATGCAAGCAACTCTCTCTTTGCAACTATAACATTTTAAGAATCAATTCCAACACTGATTTCACAAAACTATAATTTTAAAGCATTCCACTTCTATACAGTACAAAAAATTGCACGCACATGTCGCGGTACCTGGTTACCGTGCGCACAGTTTTCAGCACACACATTTCAGCGCCCACGTTTGAGCGCACAATTTTGAGTGTGCACATACATGTATATCAACAATTTGGAAATTGATTACACTTATTAGCATTAGATTGGATGTGATAAATTGTAAACATAAAAAAATTAGAGCGCTGTAGAATGTGCTATATTTTAACATTAAAATTTTAGCGCAGTATAAAGCCGATTTGTTTCAAGATTCAATGACGTGCGTGTACACAAAAGCGTGTACAGAAATCAATTGTTAATAGCACAAATTGGTGCATGCGGATTTGAGCGCATTTTAATAAACACAAGTTGTTTTTGTGTGCACACATCACACTATTTGCATGCACTGAAGCGGCAGTTATTAATGAACAGCACTGTTTATTCTGAAATTAGAACTTACAAATTAATAGTACTTGCGTTGTCAATTCCATTGCTTTTAACTACAATTATATTTTCAATAAAAACGGAGATAAAGACACGTAGCTTTGTCAAGTGGAATATGAAAACACGTAGCTTTATCAAGTGGAATATTAAGTTATACCCTCAGCATTTCAATATATAGAAAGTATTAGTTTCTGTAGTATAAGTGGAGTTGGTTACAGGTCATTATGATTCTTAATTTTCAGTTAGACCGACCTGCTGTCAAGTATTTAAATTTCGATTTTTTAATATCCAAACTGACCACTAGCCGGGCACTTCCCCCAATTTTGATTTGAAGAAGTGATCTCTCTTGTCGTTTTCATGGTCACAATGAGCTTGATTTCGGGAATTTCGAATTAATTTTTTTTCAACAAAAACCCACCATCCACCAGTTAGATGAAAAATTGAAATTGAAAAACATAAATAATTATAATGTCCCCTTCACTTAGGTAGAAAGCATTTTTGTCAAACTTCGTCAAAATAAATTAAAGAAATTATAACAATATGAGGTACCCTAAAAACAGTTTCTCTAGATTTCACCAATCCTAGGCCTATTTGTATATAGTGCTACAGTTGTTATTACAAGTTTGTCTTGATAATGTGTTAAATTTCAGAACCAAAATTCTAATGACTATAGTAAATTTTTGAAAGTGCATGTGGGCACATTATGCCTATTTTACAAGCCATCTACTTTATTAAGTGGGCCTTGTAAGTACTTTTATATCACAGTAATTCACATAGCCGGTCCGAAATGTTACTAGAGTGGTGCACGTCATAAAATGAACTTAAAGGGTTTGAAAAAACACACTTTTCAAGACCGATATTGTTGAAGTTTTCCATGTGCATTCATAAAAATAAATTATCCTATTCAAATTTCCATTAAAGGGGCTTTATCACTTTTTGATATTTTTGTTTATTTGTTTGAAACTTATATCGGAAAGAATTTGTAAAAATTGATTTAACCTTTGGTTAATGAAGTCTCAATTTGTATGTGATATTTAAACAGATAAAACAGTTGTGTAATTTATTACAGGCAATATATTCCCTAAAACTTTCTTTTTCAAAAGATATTACTGTTTTAATTATGTAAATTGCCAGCGTTCCCATAGCACCATATAATGGTAAGACTATAAAAACGTTATTTTGATCTGCTCGGCGACTCGACTAGTTGGGTAAAATGAATCCACCATGGATGAAAAGTGTGCGTCTGTAATCACTGACAATAATGTAGCTACTCGGAATAAAAAATAAGAACTGGTATCTCAAACGTTTGAAGTGTTCGTAATATACATGTGTCAAATTTCGAATGTTTTCAACGTGCATGTTGAAACCTGAGTTAAGCCTATTAATGGGAAGCCCTCTTTGAGTGATAGCCTAAAGTAGACCATGTATAAATTAATTAGATTTTCTGTGATCACGTTTATGGGCGTTTTGCGCAAAAGACAGGCTCCGGAAAAACAGCGGGTTTTAAACATTTCAGCCCATCATGCTTATTTCTCAAAATATAATATACACAAGAACTTAAACTGCGTGTTTTGAATATTATTTCAGTTTCTGTGATTAAATGTGTTAATCTGTGGCCTCAAATCTGACCACCCAGTAGCCATGCAGCAAGTTCTTTTTATGACGTGAACAGACTAAAGTCAAATGAGACTTTAGATTAGGCCAACTGTATGTAGCCCTAATGCTAGTAGAGATGTTTTATAATGCTATGCTAAGTAGGCCTAGTCTGTGTCTACAATGTAAACTATTCGCTATCAGTCTGTGATATTAGGCCAAATGCATAGGCTATTGCTCAGTCAGATATACATGTAGGCCCAGGCTTAGTGTCAAATTCATTAATTTCCTCACCTGCACCGGGAGCAGCTACAGCTCCTGTGGTCTGGTGTTTCAATTTTATCCATTCAGTTGTTCGTCTTGCTGGTGTTTTTGTTGGGCTGACCTAGGATAAAGCCACCATTTGGCGTCCTCTGCTATTTAAGGGTAGTCCTAACATCTTTACGATTTTTTCTAAGACTTGTCGCCAGGATGTACTTGAGTAAAATGGGAGAAACATTAAAGAAGATCAAAGAAACAAGTTCGAATTATCCAAGTTACTGTACTTTACCTCTGTGTCACGTGATCATATTCTGTATTTGACATTGCTTAATGGATGATTCAGAGGTAAATTGCAATATTTCTAATGCTCCCAATGTAAAACGCAGTATTTCTATATGCTCCTTAGGTAAAACCCAGCATTTCTAAAATACTGCATTTACCTTGATAATACCCATTTTTGTTGAAAGATACTGTGTTTTGCCATGGTGAAAATAATACTTATGCACACCGCAGCACCACTTTTATAGACTAAATAGACCCAAAGGGTCAACATATAGTAAGTGCGTATGCTATCTCATTTTGCCAAAAATCTGACATACTGCGTTTTAGCTCTGGACGCTAGCAGTGGTTTTCGTAGCGTTAATAGAAAGCATAACTTTTAAGGAGAACCTATTTTCAGTGACATGAGCTCGGAACATGTCGATTGAAGATCACCCTTGTCAGTATTGTAAGTGCCATTCAAGCCATTGGACATCACTTTTGTTAATATTGTAAGTGTCATACCAGTAATAACAATAGCTGCAACGTTCAATGCTACTTGATTATTTTTAGTTATATGTTTTATTATATTAACTTTTAGACTATCTTTTGAACGAAAGTCAATGGGTTCAAGATGCAGATAGTGATAATATTCATGGCAACCTTTGACGCTTTCGTACAACATAAAATATATTCGTAGTGTATTTCTTTTTATCCTAGATAAGCTGCAATGGAATAAACTGAAAAAATCTAATAGCGTAAAACGTAAAATTGAAAAAAAGTAACCTTGTTTGATGGTATACTCAGAGATACCATTTCAACGACTGGTCTCGCTTGTTCTAAATAGTATACATCACATAAACCATGCATTTAACCTTTTAACATAAAAGTTCTAACGGTATCACATACCAAATGTCATACTCGAAAGGAATCTGCAAAATATGTGATTGTTCTGAAGACATTGGCGAGAGGAAAAAATGCTAGTTGTATGACTGCATTCATTGGTTATCTGAACTCTCCACACAGCGTGAAAGGGTCATGATGAATGCTCTTCCGGGAAAGTACCATTGTTCAGCAGACTGTGTGAACAGAGTATAAGAACGGAAGTGCATTATGCTGTACATCTAGAGGTTGTTCTTGGCGGTAGCTTGGTATTTAGGCCGTAAATATCATAATGGCACGACAACATGGATAAATGGTGGATCTTTTGACCAACCTCTAAGCTGATGTGTACTAAGAATAACAAAGTGCTGGCATAATGTAATTGTGATGCATTTCATGAGCTTTTATTAATTATTATGCGGGACAATGCTCACATATATGTGCAATGTGAGGTATCTGCCACAGTATTGTTGGCACGACAGATTTATATACAGCTAAATGAGATTGCAAAAAGACCAAAGGAAAGGTACAACTTCGTACATTTGACTTGTTTTGATGACAACAAGATTCCGTGTATGAGAAGCAATGGGTGCCATTTGTTAAAAATTAAAGTCAGTAGCTTAAATGTATAGCAAGTACAATTTGCCTATTAACGTGTACTGGTCCATTATCACAGATTATCTCAAAAAGTCACTTAAAAATACATCGCATGCGCCAAAGGAGCCACGGTTACTTAAATATCACAGTCGTTTAATGTTTCTAGCATGCACTGTTATTCCTTTTTAAAAAAGTATTACATCTGGTTTCATTTTACTGACGTGAAAAAACACGAAGCATAAACACCAAGCCTTTTTGTGCAGTTAAACATGCTGCATTCAGTTGAAAAAAAGACTTTATAACCGTTTACATCGGTTAAGTATTCAGTCCATTTTACATTGATGTTTTTGCTGTCTAGAACTGAAAAAATGCGCACAGACACACACATGGACACACGCACGTATAGATATTTATATATATGTACATATATATATATATATATATATATATATATATATATATATATATATATATTCATATATATATATATATATATATATATATATATATATATATATATATATATATATATATATATATATATATATATATGTATATGTGTGTGTGTGTGTGTGTGTTTTCAAAATACATTTTGGAAAATGACACTCATAGATGTGTCCTCT
This sequence comes from Hermodice carunculata, assembly GCA_964020975.1. NCBI lineage: Eukaryota > Metazoa > Annelida > Polychaeta > Eunicida > Amphinomidae > Hermodice > Hermodice carunculata. The sequence goes on along the minus strand of CAXHWN010002425.1, from coordinate 333,422 downwards.
GTGTCCCTTGTAATGTAACCAAGCACTCGAAAAAGACATTAAGAATAAGTCGTCAAACTATTTGGGGATCAATTTTGCCGTACCCATTGTGAGGCCATAAGTAAATAACAATGTTAACACCTTGGAAATCTAAACCGTGTGTTCAAACGCAAAAGTAATGTGTATTCCGTGACTGAAATTCCAGTTTCAGTTTATGCTCATGAAGATAATTTGTGTAACGATGCAGCAGCATATTCCAAAATTATAATATATAGTATAATGATGCAGGAGCGTACCCCATAAAGTTTATATATGTAATTATGTTACAGCATTGTTCCAAAAAGCTGGGCAGGAAGTGTGACAAGCACCATACTCATACTGCAGGTCGCATGAACAAAATGCTGAAATGAAGCCCTTGCAAGGTGGGGTAGGCAGGTATTCAGATTAAATCTATTACTGGATGAACAAATAAATTAATTAATTACAAATATATATATATATATATATATATATATATATATATATATATATATATATATATATATATATATATATATATAATTAAATGTAAAACTCATTTGAGCATTATTGTTTCAACAAACTTAGTAGAGACCTGCTCCAAGGTGGGTCTTACAAATTGATGCAGCATGCCGCTGGCTGGCATTCTCTGCCGCTGCCTGCTGATCTTTGGCCCTGTACACTGCTTTCTGCCATCAAGTGCTGCATATGCCGCTGAAAGGTTTACTGGTGTCTTTTATACATGCAAGATCAAGTACACCAATTTTACAAATGATTTCTTGTCTTTGTGACCTAAGTGTGGCATATTAAAAACATATGCGTGGAGTTCCAGCAAACCAACTGCATAAACTGAACTTGCTAACCAAATATATAAGATGGGTCTAAATTTGCATTGAGAGTTTCACCTGGCTCTTACATGTAGCTGCTGAGATTCATGAGAAACTCACAAAGGAGAAGACTGTTTAACATATCTTTACAAGTAACCTTCAATTTAAACCGCATACACAGCTGGTTCCACGTTACCAGTTTTCCAGTATTTTCTGATTACTCTTAGTGTACCCGAGAAACAGTCAGTAGCATAAAAGCCAGTAATTGGTGAGCAAATTATTTAACTATTCAACATAAAAGTCTAAAAGTGGCGAACAAATTCTTGAATTATCCCATATGAAAGCATGTAAGTGATGAGCAAATCCATTACCTATCCAAAATAAAAGCCTGTAAGTGGTCAGCATATTCATTAACTCTCCAATGCCAACAGATTTAGAGCTTTCTATTGTAAATCTGCGACTCTTAGAAGTGTAAAAAAGACAACAAAGTCGTTCAAAATGGGCTCGTAAATCAGTAAGAGAGACAATTACTAAATTGCACGGCACACCCGGATCGTAATGTTAATTTGTCAGACGAAGTGCAAAGGCTATAGTTTCGAGCAAACGCCTCAGTTAAAATGCTATATTCTTCCATTTTTTTTTTTTTAATTTTCTTCACCTCAATAGATTCCCAAGTACATGTAATGATTCCAAAAGAATAACATTTGCGCTGACCATCTATGCATGGTCGACCTGGTTAAAAACTTTGTACTCCTAAGCACCCCAATATCCCAGTGCCACCTCTTGAACTATACTTATATATTAATGAAAAGGATGGACGAAGTGTTGCTGAACATTTTCCTGAAACAAAACAGGTTAAGATGTCGAGAAAAAGATTTTTTATCAACTATCACAGGACGACAATTCAACAGCTTCTTTTTTGATGGATGTATATTGGCGTTCTGAAGACCATCAGTTATTAATGGCATTCAATTTGATCATTCAAATTAACTCTACCATTGGTCCATTCCATAGCCTCAACTCTTGAGTTTGATCTGTGTCATCCGAATACTAGATCAGCAACAATTATTTGTAGCTGTAGCACTAATTTCTGGCAACTGTATTAAAAGATATGCATAGATTTTGAGATATAATGCTGAGAGAGTGGTAACCTTTCGGATGATTTGATCATATGGTTTTCAAACTATCACTTTGTCAAGCTGTGCGACACTATTGCTGTCTGATCCAGTTATTTGGAACATTTAACCTGTACTTTTTGTAATTGTTGCATATATACTTACACTTTCTAATATGATCACAAAGTCATGAAACAAGCAATGAGTTGTACTATTAGAACAATTTAGTGATAATAAAAAGTTCTCTAACCTAAATTAAGAGACTGAACTCGAGAAAAGGTTATCGCATATACATTAAGCGTTTGAAGATTGGACACCATCCAGAACTAAACAGAAGTAGAATTAAAGCATAATGAACTTGTATGTACATAAAATGGCCTAAAATTAATACACTTATGTGTATGTAATCGGACAGGAGTAACTCATTCTTCATTACAAAATTGGTTGCTTAATTTGAATCGAAAGAGACATTGGAATCTATGAACATCTTTGATTAAGCACTTTTCTCACAACATTCATTTTCTGTTCTTTTCTTTTTTATACATAACTATCTAAGTCACAGACTGAGTCTTAAAGCTGTTTCTGTAGCTGCTCTTAATGTGTCCAAATTTTGATAAGATTATACGAAAAAGTGAAACTTGCGTGAAATTGCTGCAAGCTTTGGAATGTATTGTTCTTAAGTGTAGATGTATGGATATCTTTGGAGTATATTGCATCGATATTAACAGGAGAACAAGCCAGCCGAGTGCCGACCTAATATAAAATAGAAGAATCGATAAAGATGAACAAAAAAATGACTTATGATTTAGAAGTGAATTTGCATGTCTGAGATCCTATGCAGCCCAGACCCATCACACAGCCATCCTCCCAACTTCTAGATTTCGCTCCTTACAAAAGAAATCAAGCATGAAATATGTCACAATTTGAAACATACAGCAAAATGTTTAAAAGTTGAAGTTGACTTTTAATGAAATGTTCATAAGAGGATTAATGATTTTAAAAATTGAGAGAAACAATGTAACCCCCACTTACATTTTACAGAAACACACATGTGCGAGTAAAATGGTTCAAAGGGAAAAACGAGAATCATTTTCCCACAGAAAAACATGCTTTTCTGAATCGCCCAGTGATGCTCCAATGCATTGCCTAACTGTGATTTGTTATTGGACATGTCCTTTTTGGTGTGCCCAAAGTCACTCTGAATCAGAAGAGACAAGCATACTTAGCTACCACATATTCAATCTGGGTAAATTTTCATCTATCACTGATTTGTTACTTCATATAACTTCAACTGATATTTTATGAGGACGGTTTATGTTTAATTTATACTTGTAGATGCAAATTGATACAAACTGGAACCGGCACAGTTGGAACAAACAGCATACTCTTCAACAAGGCATACCTTTGTTTTTGTGCATTTCATATCTGTAGTGATGAGCATGCCCAGTGCTTTGTCCGAATTCTTAATTAGAAGTGACAGGCATACAGTCTGTATTATCTTTACTTAGATTTACATTTAAACAGGATATAAGCTCTGGTTTCCCATGGACACAAAACAAAATCTTTCCTGGTTCATATATGTTGAAATGATCATAAGCCACAGTGCAAAATTGCACCAGCATATTTCATTATATTTAGCCCTGTTTAAAGGATACTTTTTCTTTATATCTGACTATGACAGTAAGTGGATTAAGCCGACTAATATGATGGATTTGGCAACTTCCTATTCTTTTTTTTATACCTATTGTGAGTATCCCGTCCCTATACCGACTAAACAATTTAGTCAAATAGACATAAAATTGCCGTTGTGTAATTTAGTATTCCCAGTCGACTTAAATGAGTTTCCTGGCAGTTATGCCGGAAAAATTAAGGTACACTCACATTTTCGACTTTATATAAACTTGAGCTATTTTGCGGGCATGAGTACAGACATCTGTTTTACAAACAGTTTCACCATTTTTGATGGCTACAGGGGAAATAGGATACTATTCCATACCCCGATTCCAGCAAACGACGTTCACCTAATATCACTAGAAAAAACGGTTCTCCTTCATTACCAATTTCCTCCTTCCCTTCATGCAACAAAATATCCGTATATGTTTAGATGTCGGTACCAGCCTTATTTGAAACCTAATATTGATCCACCAAGTTCCTATTATAAATGTGGATTCCATATCAAACAAATCATTATGAACAGCATATTTATCACGTTACGTTCAAAGACGGATATGTTCTATGTAGAGGTATTGAAGCAGGCGTATATTGTTGCACATAAAAGCAACTATTGTGAACATGCAACTGAATATAAGAGACATATCATAACAATAAAGTCAGGTGTCTTGCTGCTGCCATGTGGTAAGATTCATTTCGTGATGCTTCAAAAAAATGCAATTAGGGAAAGCAATTCGTTCACGTGGCAGATTATAGCTCCATGGTTACGGCAAGTCAAAGTCCAATTCATGTACCTTAATTTAATTTACACTGGGACAAAATGTGCTATATACCACCTTGATATGGTCGACGTGGGAGTGCAAGGGCTAACCTTTAACAGCAAGGCTAATTTCAAACACTTACGTTACCGTAACTCCACTTCCCCACCTTTGGTAAACGGAAATAACACTCTCCTTGTTCGTTTATGTGATAAACATGAAAATAAATCATACACATCATTGACTTATATGGTTATGATTGTAAATAGATGCCCGCTCGATTACTCAAAGACACATATAGACTTCGTTTACATACTTGTTGCACAGCCGAGTATCCCCACAAGAATAATCAATTTTAAAGAAGGAAGATTATACCGATTGTTCTGTCTTATAAATAGATCTACATTAAATCTGATTACTAAATGCAGGACCACAGCAGGCAAAATATTTATTATAAATATATATATGAACACAAAACCTGCGCAAAGATTCGAGTTGGTAATGAACAATGGACCAGAACCCCATGACGACCATTTTTATACAAAGGTGTTCCGAGCTTGTAGTAAGCAAACAGGCGGCAAGATTATTTCATCTGGAGGACACATAATTTTAATGCATTTAAATGACATCTTTACAGATGCAAACGGTGATTTGAAAATACTACTAGAAAGTATCCAACTGAGTGACTATCAGATTAGATATCTAAACTCGGTTCACCCTGTGCATATTTATGAGGTAGGTATGGCTTTTAGCCTAAATCTGGTCTCAAAGGTACGCATTCTTGTGATGAAAGCTCCTTTTAACAGATTTGTAAAGTTTCTTATAAAAAACATAACTTGGAATGGACCTCTCGGAAACCCATGTGACTACGGAGGGATAGTCTTTTACAATAGCCCTTTGGTTCAGTTTGGACCATTTTGCAGTTGTCGGCTTACTCAGATGTACTATGACAAAAGAATGCGATACACGGGTATCCCAATTGTTTCATCAGGACAATATATAGGTATCATTTATTATGTGTATTCATACAATCATGTGATCAAAGTTCAATTTTCGTCAGAGATCACAGAGTGTCTCAGCATATATCAAATGTGTCTTCTCAATATAAAAAAACAACCATATGGCAAACAAGTTCACAAAGCGCATGGTTTTGGTAATGAGGACCGTATGGACATTCGGACATACAGCGTCAAACTCCAAAGCAAATGCATTGTTGTAGCATTCTATCCCTCTACAGATGCTGGATTTAGCAGAGTATGCTATATCTTTGTAAGAGGAATTTATCAGTTTGATGTGTCCTACATATTCCAACAGCTTCCCTTCTCTGGTGGGTCCGCAGAACTTCATCACTATTGTGGAGTTATGACATTTTTCAATATTAAACCATACAGTGTATACATAGATAAAAAGCGTATGCATTCTTTAAAAACAACAGGAATTATGGTGAAACAATCCAAGTTTTCTGTTCTATTTACATTTTTCCAGCAATGTGATAACTCACACAATTTACTATTTGTGATGATAGTATATCCCAAAACGTCATTGATTGCTACTTTATATAAAACAAGAAATGCCACAGAATGCATGCGTTTAGGCCCAAATTCTCTCCATTTTCTGAAAGTTGAAGTTTTACCCGAGACTAACTCAATACATCTAAAGTTTATAAATGTTACGGCAATCAAGAGTGGACAGCAATGGGTTCCTATGATTTTGATAGTACATACTTTACAGATGGGATTATGCCAGCATTGTTATAACCTTAAATTATCGGGATACTCATTATTGAAAACTGCGATGCATGTAAGCGCTGACGATGTTAAACAGATTTGTAATCACTCTTTTACTGGCCAAATCTATTACCAGATAATATTGTCATGGCCCAATGTTCGTGTGTCTTCATTTTCTTGGGAGTTTGATTTCTTCACCGGAATGGAAGTTTCACAACCTATAGATTTTGTTGAACTTTCCCGCTGTTCTGCTATTGGCATAAAAGATAGGTGTAAATATATAATAACACTGCAAACGCAAGGGGCATTTTTCCCCAATTATCAGGCACATGTTATGCATTTAACATTATATAAAGATGTGCATTTTTGCTTGAGCAAGCGGTACACTCCTTGTACTTTTGCTGGTTGTCAAACGTCACACTTAGACAACCGTATGGGCGGTCACCCGTGCATGATTGAGTAGGTATTCAACACCATCCCGAATAAAAGTGAGCATGAAAACCTGCAGAGTATAGTTCTGTAATTGAACACAACTGTATCTTATGACACTTTACAACTGAAATTTGCCTCCACTGTGACCTTATCACTAACGTCATAATAAAAACGGGCCGATTGGGTGGTTTAGGCATTTTTATGCCTATACGTACTGTAGTTCCAACTGAAAATAGAACAAAGGGACAGATATGCATCGACAATACAATTTAATTATACTTTTGGAAAAATATTCCACTTACACCAATTGCTGCATTATGTCCAGAATAAGCCTAACGTAGTCTTAGTCTGTGGGTTCTGGGAAGTGTCTACAATTTTAGAGCAATTGGTCAAGTGATTTTACACATGAGTATTTGTTAAAGACACCCAAGATGAACACCCTCATACATATATATATATATGGAGCATGGCGCATTGAAAATGCTTGAATTTACTGTTACTAACGCGTATTTCAGACGTGGTAACTGTCAGAAGAACAATCTCCTCAATCATAGCCAAATAAAGAGACCCTGTCAGACACTATACAATTCCTAATAGTCAGTGCTGATGTGCCCGAGGGAGCACAAACCCTAATCCAGTTTGTCACTTTCTCTTAATTGCAAAAACAGGTCTCCGTGTCCAGTTTAGATGCAAAATAGATGCAAAACTTCACTTTTTGTCACCCGAATTTTATGATCAATGTGTCAATTCAAAATAGCATTTTCCAAAAATTAACATGATTACCATACAGTGTTTAAATTGAAAAAGAAAGCTCTCTGGATGAAGCTAGTAAGAACCACTTATCTACTGATTTAAGTGCCATCTCACTGATTACATAATTGCAATTAGGTTGAGTTATTCCTTTGTCTGAAGTCCAGGTCATGTCTGAGCCGAGCAGCCAAGGCTTGCAAAGAGATATGGGGGTAAAACAACCCTACAGATTGGCTTTTAGTCGGGTATTTTTACCTGAGGTTTATTCAGCATGATGCTTACAAAAAAGATATGTTCTTTGCCTACATTGGGTATTTCTGACTGTGATATCGATGATGCAAAAGTATGATGGGTTGATGCCTATGTAGATTCCTTGAACACCGTGTTACATCGAGTCTGCTACGGAAGCGTCCCACAAAATAGTAGTAGACCTAATCCTTCTGGTCTCCTAAATTAACCAGTCTGAGCAACAAATAGAGGTTCTGGTGATAAATATGGGTGGTAAATGATAGCCCCGTGTCGGCCAAGTGTATGAATGTTGGAAATATGTAGAGAAGTGTTTTCCAGCGTTTATGTAGAAAGCTAGAGATGTAACAATGAAGGCTGAAAAAAATGGAATGCCTAGGATACTTATTTGTCTCCAGAAAAAACAAACAAACAAACAAAAGCCTGATTGAATGTAATTAACAGAAAAGGGTACACAATAGTAATTCTACATTTACTACTCATGAGTTTACTTCATATAACGCTGTTCAAATGACAGTAGGATGATATTAAAAGTATGTTGCAGGATCAAAAGCATATTGTTGATCAGATTCTTAATTATTTCCTGATAACTTTGGCCAATTATTTTTTACAGCTATTGTTAATGGCTCTATTGGTCCAACCATTTTTTCAGGGGCCCATTGTACCTATTCTTAAAAATGTAGCATTAACTGTGAGGTCACTGTTTCTCCATTGTGGGTCAATTTATATAGGTCACAGAAGGCTCTGTTATAATAGATACACTGGCTTAGCGATTACTCAAGTTTAGAGTGTCTCCTTTGTGGGTGGCTTTGGGATTGCTCCCCCGCACTGGGGAGTGTATCATGGACCAGGAAAGCGTTTTTGACTCCACCAGACAGCTTACCTATCATAAAGAAAATATATAAACTCTCTGTCTCAGCTAGAAGTAACGGTGTCAAACTTTTAACTTCATATTTCTAATGCTGTTTTAAAATGCTTATATACTCTATGTGCCATACCTGGGTGCACGTTTATTTTTATTTGTGCCTATGTACATGTACAATTCCTCACCTTTCCTCACTTGCGGCGGCTCAATAAAGTATCATCATCATCATCATCATCATCATCATCATCATCATCATCATCATCATCATCATCATCATCATCATCATCATCATCATCATCAATACTGTCATCAAATGATATTCCACATTTCGAGAACACACATGGCCCCCCTAGTGCCAAACTGTCCGATAACTCTCTGGTGCTATAGGTAGCAAAACCACAAAAATATTCACTTCCGGGAACAAAGAGCAATAAGTTTGCACATGTAAATGTGCCTCAATATGCATCAAAATTAACTTGTATTGTCACAAAAGATGCGATAAATGACTTATAATTGATAAATTTATAGATATCAAAGTTAGAAACAGGTTTTAAGAAAATACCAACATGCACCTTCAACACAAGAGAGTACGAGACAATTGAACATTAGGGAGCGCATGTGTGAAAGGGCTTTGGACTATCTCGACCATTCTCGTGAAGGAGCAAAATGAAGTCTTGCGTTCAGATTTATACTGCACAGGCCTATGTAAATGGGTTTCACTACAACTGGATGTAGTGTGTGTTAACTTGTGCAGCTGTTAAGAAGGGTACAAAAGGCTAAGAAGAGTCACTTTGTAAGTTATTGTGTCATGTCCCTTACTTTTGTGTTATTCAGTTCCCTTTATATACAAAATCAGGTAACTTTTGTTTTGTTCACTAGGTTTGTAATTGGCCATCAGCCAGCCATCACGTCATACAGCTATGCTTTCACCCAGTGGCCTCGTCAAGAGGGCATAAGTTGGAGAGACGCACATCAAAATTGCCTTCGTTTGGACGGTCATTTGGTTGTGCTACGCAGTCGGGCCGAGTTAAAATTTTTACAAATGATTGGAAAAGAATACCGGTATTCCAACCAGGCAGCCTTTATGCTTAGGTTATCAAAGATATACATTGGTTTGGTTTTGAAAGTAAGTAAACTATGCTAAACAGTGTAGAGGGCCCATTGGACCACTGTCCAATATCTTATTCCATAGAAATACATAGATATTGCAATTTTAGTAAAGTTGAGATAATCCACAATTTTATAAAATTTGCTACTTAGAAAAAACACAGCTCTCCTACAAACGTCTACCATCCATTTGTTTTTATATTACGTGGGTTACTAGAGATCTGAAGTCAGCATGGAACGTGTCCCAGTGGGCCCTGTTTTCAGGTTTGTGACAAAGATAGTATCTTACTTGGGTTAAGAACTGCATGTACAATAAGCCTCAAAGTACCCCGTGAATTCCATAATAAGGCGTAGGCTACATATGTTGGTGATGCATGGCGATTTGTTTAAAAATCTGTTTGAGGTTTTGACGCTTTGCACTCAACTAAATTACCATGTCAGTTTTGGATGTGAGAGCCAATGTGTAGACCTTTTTTCATCCAGAGTCAACAAAAAAGCAATCTTGGAAATGTGCACCCTTAAAAGATCCTGTGCATTTGATAAGGAAAAGGGTGGTCACTTTGATTGTACCTGGTCAATACCTACACAAATTTGATGTTGCTTCGAAATAATTGATTTTTAGATTATTTGATTTCCACACAATGGAAGAGACTTGGTTGTCAGAAAATTGACACTGTTGAATAAAATTGCCTTATTGACTTGCTATTATTCTTTTGTACAAATGCGTTGTTCATGTTTCTAGTCACGCACACATTAATAAAACAGGTACAAACACACTCGCAAATACACACAGAAACACACAAAAACATACGTATATTGTGGAAATAGTCATCCATTAAATGTAATCTGGTTTCTGATATTGTTGTCATCTTTGCCTACATAGCCACTACAATAGCATATTCCTGCGTTTTGTAGTATAGCAGGAATTGTTTTTTTTCTGGTACGTTATGCAACAAGAGTGAATGCGGTAAGTCATAAGGACCACGCCACTAAAGTCAGGGTCAACAAGTTTTCGGGGTATGTATTCGGAAATTTGGAAAGTGTTAATTCTAGTCTGGACGCTCGAACATTTAGTTTTCGGAGCTAATTTTTTTAAAGTGTTTAAATTTGGTAACTCTTGAACATTACTAAAAGGCTGGGTTGGTCACCTTTATGTGGCAGCTGGTACGCCATTGCTTCTTCACAAGCTTCTAGAAATTTAAGATCCTATCTCGGGTTTCATCTAAGGTTTTTGTTGGGCGGCAGTTATCACTGCAAGGATGGATATTGGGTTTCAGTCTCGTTGATTTTCAAAATATCGTGTATTCAAGACATGATTTTCCTATGAAACTTCAGTGTAAAGCAAACAGGAATCTCTTTTCTTCCTTGGATATCCAAATCTTACACATTAAACAAAATTGATGTCTCTTTAAAAGTTTCTGTTACATTATGTATGTATCGCTAAGTTGTAAAACTGGAATAAATATTGTCGTGGCTGCCAGTCGTGTAGTCCGGCGCACTGTAGAGAAGTTAGAAACATATTGACGCCTCAATCCATCTCAGTGGAATACAATGGATTGTGAATGATAGTGAAACAGAAAAAAAGTATTAATGAAATGCCTTTCCGACCTTTTGATACTTTTGTCATCTCCCTTTAAAATATTCTGATATTTCTGCATTAGTATCGATTATGGTGGTAGACTGAATCCTGTGGTCTCGGCAGATGCAGGAAATAGAAAACAAAAACTCAGCTAAGCATTAGAACTCAGCTGAGTCTTTAAACTACATTGTTGTGCAAACAGCTGGTACTTAGTTGACTTTCGTTCAAAAGTTAAAACCCATATTAGTAAAGCAATGTTACACATAGTTTTTTTTTTTTTTTTTTTTTTTTTTTTTAGAAAAGTAAACAAAAATCCATATTATTATCCTTATCAGAATATCACTAGGAATGTGTGTATGAAATAGAGTAGGAAGTGCGCAAACTTCACAACGCTTAAAATTCAGGATTGCAAGGCTCTCTGACTGAGAACATACAGGCAGCCAAGCATCCTTGAGATAATCTGGTGCCAACAGCGGAGCTAGAAAAATTCCTAACCATACGGTGATCAGTGCTGGCGTTCAGAGGGTCCAGAAATGGTAATACCAATACCGAGTGGCTACCCGCTGAAGACCCTTGACATTATTTGGGCTAATGCAAATTATGTCACAATTGTACACAAGAACGTGTGCAACATGGACAATAGTCCTTCCATATTTATGTAGGTTGTAAAGAGTTCAGACTGTGGAATAGGGTAAAGACTATCAAGAAGTGCTTCTGGACGAAACGACACAGATACAAATATATTTTTACGAAACAATTTGAAATGATTTATACATCATATATTGTAATATATAATATATGATATTTGTAATATATATCCAAGTTTTCATGTGTAGAAAGTATTTTAGAAGAAACATTAATGTAAAATAATTTTTGCCACAAATGTTCAATTTCACTGCGAAGTAGACTATTTGGTGCTTTGATTATGTTAACCAAATTATTGAATATTTCAACTTCCAAATGGCCTTAAAAACAAAATTAGAATTTCATAAGTCCTGTTCATGGGTGATATGCTACAGCAGCAGTCAATGATCAGAAGATAGAACTGCACCTGTATCATAGTTATGCAAGATTTTTTTTTAATGGCCTTAAGTTTCATAACATGAAACAGCTTTAATCTTCTCTATCAACGGGAATGACTTCAGTAAATGCAAGTATAACTGTGCTAATATTAAAATATGTACCATGAATAGTATCCGCCAGGTATGCAACACAAAGTGTAACATGTGGAAACTTTAGCTCTGTGCCATTTGATTCTCCTCATCTAGAAACGACAATCTTTTATGAAACTTATATTGTTACATTATTTTGCTAAATATAGAATACATTATAGACATGTTAAAGATGACGCTCACACGCCACAATTGATAAGAAAAACCTATGGGCATCGACATCCCAAAAAAGGAACCGAAGGAAAGACCCAGGAAACTAGATGCTTCCAATATGTCATTGATAAGGAGAGCTGCTCACAAATGCATGAAGACAAGAAATATATCTTTCTCATTAACAGCATTTGCAGTGTACCTGAAATCACATCCAACATATCTTTACCAGAGTCTACTAGGATGGGCTTCTTTTTTGCAAAAAAAGAGAGAGAGAGAGAGAGAGAGAGACAGAGAGACAGAGAGAGAGAGAGAGAGAGAGAGAGAGAGAGAGAGAGAGAGAGAGAGAGAGAGAGAGAGAGAGAGAGAGAGTGACCAGACATTCTTGCCAGGAGCCACAATCTATTTTTTTTTATTCAAGATTTTCACGTGTGATATGATAATAGTTATTATAAATTTAAATCATTTTGTAGCCTCTCCCCACAGCAAATTGTTGTTTTTCACGGTATTTAGTCTCCTTTGAATTAGCTGAGGTACTGCAACATTAGGCACAATTAAAAGATCGCCAGAGTTATTCAATGGTGTTATGAAAGTATAACTTGACACGGACATGGGTATCTGTTTTCTTTATATTCATCTCATTTGATTTTTTGACAATTTTTGTGTGGTTTAATACTTCAAAATACAATGATTTTTAAATGTCTTTATGCGAGTTTTGCAGCAGCACTACCAAGGTACGATAGTATCTACGATTGTAGTTTATTATCATGTAACATATTGGACAGATATATTTAATCGGCACCCCTAACACAATATATCAACTCAACGAAATTATCCTGTGGTATCTTTTTGTCAACAGCTAGAGGGTTGAAAAGTGTATGAAAAGCTATGTTAGTGATAATATGTTATAATATTTTCTCAAATTTCTTTCTCATGAACAATTATTTTGGGCGATACGTTGTTTTAAGTGGTTTTAAACTGATAGTGTCATGGCGAAAACGTACAGATCTAACCAAATGGAGACTGTTTGAATTTTTTTCATTTTTTTTTTTTTTAGTAAAAAACAATGTTGTTCTAACCCTGATAAGTTTTATTAGGATGTTTATGATGTCCATGTGCATTTCATGCCTAATTTAAGTAACTATCAATTCGAATGACCAACAGTCTTTAGAATAGTTTTTGCAGACACTCCCTACACCTTTCATTTGATCATTATGTTCCAAGAGTCAAGCAGTACTCAATTGTTTTTGCCAAATAACACAGGATCTTGCCTACCAATTACTAACTCAGTGTCTGTCTCTTCTTTCATAAGTTTTGATAAATGTCTACCTTTTATTCCTTCCTTTTTCCAAACTGTAGTTTGGGGACCACCGACTCCGAGATGGAGCCTCCTACCAGTCTCTTCGACATACTATAGTGGACAATTTTGACATGACATAACTAAATCACATTTGTAGATTTGCAACTTAAAATACATGTTTGGGATGTGGACTTACTAGATGGTAAAAGAACTTAAAATATCCCCATAACTACCAAGTCAGGTGCTTTAAAATCGCGTGACAAACACTTATGGATACCACTCCACTTTATTTGTGTCACCAGGTGGCACTGGAGGTTAGTAATTTGAACGAGTTTTACAGTGTTATTATTTTCTATTTTGTATCAAAGTATGAACCACAATTTTCTAATGCTTAATGTAGAACTAACTTCTGGAAGGGTAAAACAAAGTCGTTTACAAGTAATACTCTATATATAACAGACCGCTCTGAGTACTTGGAAAAATAATTTGTGGAATGGCCAAGAGCTGTTATTCATCAGGTGGTGATACTCTGAATCTCTTTCTTTTAACCTTTATTTTCTTCAATTTGGGATTTTGAAGATGGATTCTTACATTTAACTCTTTTAATATCTTCACTTTTGTTGGGTTTTTTTTGTTTTTGTTTTTTTTTGTTTGTTTTTTTTTTTTTTTGCTCTTGCCTGTTCTCTGCTTATTTGTCTCAATCTGCCCCTGAGTAGCATTCCAATTCCCATTTGTACACAGAGTACATTTAAGTGGGAAAAGGGAATGGTTAAGGCCTAAAATAAAAATATGTCTGGTTCCTGTAATATAAGAAAATTTTTCTGGGCACGAAGGTAATTTATTTTATTTTATATGTATTTTCATCAAATTTATTTATATATTCATTTATCTATATATTGATCAAAATCCCATAATTTTTTTTTCAGTAGGCAGGAAAATGAATGGTCAGTAGGGTTGCAGGAACCAGGAATATATTTATTCAATTTTTAGGCCCAAGAGCCAGTGTACAGTACAGTATAACATGTAAATCTCACGTTTTTTTTCTCATTTAATACATATTTAAAATTGTCCAAGTAAGGTAATTTCGAAAAATCAATATTTTTTAAAAGTCGTTTTATACTTTCTTTAAAAGTACTAAATTTCAAAGATACATTTTCAGTGAAATAGTACTACTCTTTGTGCTTCTGGTTAAATGTAGTAACTTTTGACTACCTTATTCATGTCCCAAGGATAAAATAAAGCGGGGTAATATTTGTAGTCTTGGATGTATGATAGGCAGGGGGAAATTGTAATCTGGATGGACAGCAGTTACACGAAAACATTTTTGAGGAATCCAAGCCTTTACATGAACATGCTGATTCACAGAAAATTAGCATTACACATATTTATAATGCTATGCTTAATCCCTGAATTCAAAGACTGACAGGGTTAGGGACCATATGATTGCTTCCAGGTCTGAATTTGAGACTGAGTCAAATGTTTGCCTCAAGGCACTTTGTGCACAATACACCGAAAGTGCTCTGAGGCAAGCTGATGACTGAGGCTATGATTTCTGGAAATAAATTTAGACTGGACATTCTGGTACTTGAGCGAAAGGTCTTTTTATGTAGAATTTGGTTATGAAATTATCTTCTACATGTAGGTAAAATCCATATCAAGACAGCTATTGTCATATATAGCATTGAAAGAGTAAAAAAGAAAAAAAAATCTTTTTTTGTAGAACTCATATGCCCAAGGAATTCACTTGGGAGAGAGGGATTTTTTTTTATTTCGGGGCTTGACATAAAGACATTTTGTTACTTGTCCCACAGTATTTTTTGTGCAAATTTTGGACAAGTCATGGGTTAAATCCTCATTGAACTCAAAATTTTTACTTGTCCTCCCTGAAAATTTACTTGCCCCCAAAATTAGGGCTTGCCTTAATGTCAAGCCTGAAGTTATGATTTTGCAGCTTGGTATGAGGGTATGAGCATTCCACATTGTGGATCTACATTTAAACAAGTGATCAATATACTTTGTTTTTTTAAGACTGGGGGGAGGGGGTGGTTGCATGATTGTGTAACACTTTTGATTTTGTACTATCTGTTAAAGATGGATAATGATTTATCAATATGTATAGTCAATGAATGCCCATCTAGAGTTTTAAATGCCTCGGTCCCAGTTAAAGCATTTAGGCCTACTTTACAAATAAATCTACCACAGAATAGTTTAAATAAAATCTATTAAATGTGATCTTTGATAATGAAAGCAGTATTGATTTTTGGTAAGGATTCCTGTTACTTGTGCAAAAGATTTTTTTCCAAACTTCAGACAAGTAATGGGTTAAATCTCCAATTGGCTCAAAATTTTAACTTGTTTTGGACAATAGAACAGTCCTTAATGTCAAGCTGTGCAGAAATACATGTATAGAATAAGATATAAGCAACCACGGTTTTGGATTTACTGCAGCCTTTATATATATATATATATATATATATATATATATATATATATATATATATATATATATATATATATATATATATATATATATATATATATATATATATATATATATATATATATATATATATATACAATTCCCTGTCTTAAAAGACCACTCTGAGGGCAGATCCAACTTCAGTGATCCTTCTTTGAAGTAAGTGGTCTCTCACTTGAGGTACATGTAGAATAACAGGAAAACATAGCAGAGATATTAGAAATGGGTCTGTCAATCTAGGTGTACTCTTACTGCAGTGTGTGGTCTTTCAAGACAAGGACCAGTACATTTGTATTTTTTTGTGATTCTGTCTTGATGTCTTTAAGACAATGCAGTGTACTGTACATGCGTGCTGCAAGTCATACTTTTTGTGTTTTCAGTCACAGAAATAAAGTCAATTTTTATTATATAATTGTAGTTTTTATCATTCCAGATGAGATTAGGGTAAGAAAGCGCTGAGTTTACAGAATATATATTTACCATAGCCTGTATGCCTGTGTTCGTGAAATCAGAATTTAACAATATTGTAGATATTTCAGCTTCCTCAGTTTACTGATCTTCACTGTAATGGTAGCAGTGGTCTTCTTCAGGGGCACACCGAAATCAGTTGAGGACAGCATCTGCATGATGACATGAAAAACCTAGACAAATATATTTATTTCCCAGAGTTATTATTTTGATTGACTAAGTATGCACGCCATATCTGGTAAAAGACACTACAACTCACTTGCCTGTAAGATAATCTAAACTATATATCCTTTACAGTTTTAATGGACATTGGTATGTAGAATTAGAGTAAAGAGAATGATTATCTTTTCAGCTTTTGTATGAAACTCTGGAATCAGAAAAATGTCTCTTATCTCCTATTTTAATGCATACTGACATTTTTACAAGGTCATGGAATAAAATTGATTATATTACCTCAGGAGAAGTATCCCTTGAAAAAAATACTGGACAGACGCACTGTGGGAGACATCCTCAGCAGTGATGCTTTAACTTGTGCTCCTATCTTTTGAAGCCTCCTTTGTACCATTGGAAACATCTGAAAACAAATACATCCATATGGACAGTCTGGAGATTTGCCCCCTCCCCCAAAAGAAACTGCAGATACAGGTATCGGTAAACAGGGGTAACAGATACCAATGCCTCCTACTTTTACTTTTATATTAGTTTCCCTACCGCATGTCATTACGCAAGTAACCATTTCTCTTTATTGAAAAAAAGCATACAGCAAACAAAAAGTTATGTCATAGAATAGGGGTGTGGTCTTCTTATGGAGACAATGCTTTCTAAATAGCATAGGAGCAGCTATATAACTCCGCAGACAGTTTTGCAGTTTATACTCAGCAATACCTCGATCTTAATGTTACACACCAGACAATTTTAATTTATATGAGTATCAAACATCAAACAATTAGGCCTACATAACTTTTCCTTACAGAGTCATTAATTTTTACATTGCTAAACCACAGTCAGTAATAGGCCATACATGTATGTATATATATATTTATATATATATATATATATATATATATATATATATATATATATATATATACATACATATATATATATATATATATATATATATATATATATATATATATATATATATATATATATATATATATATATATATATATATATATATATATGACCCATTGAATTCTAAACTATATAGTTTTGTTTTTATAACTTTTATGTCCACACCCAACAGAGTAAAAACAGTGAGAAGTACCGCTGGGTGGCATCACTTATGAATTCAATACAGTGAGACCAAGCTCCATGAAGAATAATCAGGCGTCCATCAGCTGGAATTGAAACATTCTTTCTCCGAGTCTTGAAAAAGGTAACAACCATTCTTAATATTAAAAATATATTTGTAGGCATCTTTTAAGACTGGTTTTCGCTCAGTAGCTATGTGCAGGGAAGTATGGCAGCTATTATTATATATTTATATATATATCTGCGTAACTGAAACAGCAGGCATGACAAAGGTTGATAACAATTCACAAAACACACCCAAAGTGTATTTTCTTGATTCAGATCCGGTCCTATAGAGATGCGCAACTGAAGTAAATGAAAATCTGCTTGACTCTTGCAAAGCCTTTTGATCCCGAGAAGCAAATGTTACAAACTTGAGTGAAAATGGCTTTTTTTTTCTGACTCAAAATTTCAACTTTAAATCCTTGTGTTTTTTTTTTACATTGAACTCATGGGATTCAACTATAAATATAAATTGGGTACAGTTCTTCCTCTTTTAAAAAAGACACAATACATGCCTCAAAGCTTAAATGGTCCTATTCTATAGGCCTGCGAGCTACCGCATACCACATAATTCGCAAATGGGCAAAACATCAGACATATGGGTTTAATGGTTATAACTTGATCTTTTGCATGCAACTTTTAAGTGATAGTTGCTCAGTACCCTAGACCTGTATTATTTTTTTTTATGGCTCTTCTGCCTCAGAATTGTCACTTTCATTCTGGGTAGTGGGATTAAAAGGGTTAAACCATTGTTACAAACATACGGAATCACCAGTGCAGGCCATCTTCTTGGTCCTGCACATACACTTCTTGTGCAGCCTGTCTTACAAGTACATGCAAACAGCTTCTGAAATACGCTTGGCGTTGGCTCTCTGCTCATTAATATGGGTACAATACTACCCGATTCATCCAGCTTCCATCCAGATTTGAGTATGTCAGGCACGAGAGGTTTGACTATATTTGCTTTCTTCCAAATCTGGACCTGATACAGACACCTTAGTAGATGAAAATGCAGAGCGTCACTGGTTGGAAGCAAACGTTCAGGTTCATTAACTCTGGAAAACATGACTGTCCTCAGAGTATCAATACATGTGAAATCCAATTTCGCATTGTACATTTTTATCACAAAAGTCTCTGCTGCCTTTAACTGTGTTTCAATGTCACAGTCTTCAACGTTAGCTCCAAATGATACTAGGTTCCCTGTGTTTTCAATGAATATTTTCCAGGGTGTCTTTTTGCTAATGCTAAACAAACGACTAACTGTATCAGAGCCTGTGATGCAGTGATATGCTAAAAGAGTGGGTTAAACTTGCGGTGGCAGTGAATCCTTGACATTGTGTACAGAAATATACCTATGCTCTTTTACAGTGGCAGACTTGATCCATACTTCTGATGTTGTATCATGAGCCAGACTCAGAACTAAGACATCTGTATCCCTGCTTTGAATAATAACATGACAGTACCCTTCTATGGCAGCATCTTTAGCTTGCAACACAATTCTTGTATCTGCCTCTTCTTGGGTAGAATATAAGTGCTGCCTGTCTCTCTCCAGTGAGGAATACACCTTTCACAGTTGTCAAACCCATCTGCTACTACAAGTTGTGATCATTTGGGCCTTTGAATTTAATTAATTGGCTAGGAACCATTGCAGGTTCGACTTGTTTTCCAAAACAGCCATGAAAGATGGCCATGAATCAGGAAGAGTAGTTTCAGGGCTATCTATAATCCATCTGATCTTCCTGGAAAGTTTAAATCTAAAATCCCTAGTTCCCTGTTTCACTGAATATACCTTGTCTGTGTCATACACTATAACAACGCAATCACATGTGAAAAAAAAGTGTTGAAACACACTTTTGCACACAACAGATGCAAGGTCACCAAAAGTCCTTGCAGTACCAAGTTCACTGATAACTGCATTTACTGGAGCCATGTCATCAATAATGAAACATGTCTTCAACAGGGGTTCTGGTGGAATCTTTCGCACACAAAAGCCACCAAGAAGATGTGCAAATGGAGCTTTGTCTGGTGAAAGAAGTATGCCATCACTATTAGCAAGTGAGAGGGTAACTGGTGCCATTTCATGTTAAACTAGCTCCTGAAAACTAACACAGCTTCCACTGTTAACTGCCGTAAAGAGCCGTTTGATGATGTTTCCGTCTGCCTTTATAGTAAAGGTGGTGCCAGTTTTGGCCCGCACTTTCACCTTGTACATTTGCAAATGTTTTTGCTCTGACTTTTTAATGGCATCATAAAGACCTTTGGGAGCATTTCGTCCCAATCTATCTGTTATTACCTCCTGCAAAATGCCTTTCCCTGTTTATCTTGCTGACAAAAGGTCACTTGCAATATCTTGTGGAGCAACATAGTTAGTAGAAATTGACAAAAGGTGTCCTGAGTCACCACCAAAGGGATTTAACTGTTTTAGATGTGTTACAAGAAGTTTCACATCTCTTTCATCCCTCTGCAGCCTAGACAGAATTCTTTTTTGTGTGGTTGGTAGGATATATTACCTTCATCTACAGACAAAGAACAAATGCCATCAATAAGATTGACCCTGTCACAGCATGTTAGCATCCATCAGAATAATGCTGAGAGCTGATGGGTTGGTCCCACCGAACCACCTGACAATTTACACATTCTGTTTACATGTTCCAGTGCTTGGTCAGTGTCCACTTGGTTGAAAGGACTGTCAGTTTCTTTGACAACAAAATTGCCCTCTTTGAACTCCGTATACACAGAGTAGGCTGTGTGCTCCAGCTCCACCATGTCAATGTAATATTTGAGTCCCCATCTAATGTAATTAACATTGTTGTAAACTGCCATCAACTCTAACATTTATCTGAAGGTGGATAGATGGGTATCCCATAAACCCTCATCAACTTCGAGTGCTGGGGCAAGAATTATTGGCAAGAACCCAACTGTTGTTGTAGGAGCTGCATTCTTAGAAAGAATTTGATTAAATGGTGTCCATCCTGGCATATTTTGTTGAGACTGTGAGTGTAGCCTACAAATAAGCCAAAGTGAATCTAGACCTTCATATCCTGGGCCATCAATGCTGCCTGTTGCAGCATTGAGCCATTCAGAAGGGAGTGGTTTGTTAAACATTGGCGGTTTGTTTTTTTTTTTTTTTTTTCTGTTTTTTTTTTTTTTTTTCCTGGGATATCCTTCAATGTTTTGCTTCTGACAATTTCTGTCAACAATTGATCATATACATTTGGGGGCCCTCTTTGGAATGCAGCCATCTGTGTCACATGTAACTTACCTTTCCCATCAAGTGTTTCCTCAATAATGTCTAGATTATCAGCCGCAAATAGCACAAAACGCCCATAAACCAAATCTGGAGGAACAAAGACATTGCCATTCATTAGGTATCTATCAATTTAGACCAGGTGGAAACTAGGGTGGGGTGTCACCTGAGAGTAGAGTTTATGCCAATAGTAAATTTGTGTAGCAGAGTTACTCCAAATTCATGATCTGCTTGTTGATCATGCCAACGTTGGTGCAAAATATATTTTTTGGACGTTTTTCTATTGTGACCGGTGCATAATTTGTAATTTTCAGTAGCACCTACCTGTGGCACTACTTTTCACATTAACATGAAAAATATATAAGCTACAGAAACAAAAATGATATAATAAAGAGAATAAAATTATCTTTAAAATAAAGTCTGTTGCAGTATCGCACTGCATCAACTTGAAAAGCTAGAGTCTAATATAATTACCCTTACCCCTTAAATTTTGGAAAATTGGCAAAATATTTGACTTTACGTTCTTACCAGGACTCCCGTTTTGCTCTGAATGAACTACTTTTTGGTCAGATTCATATTCAGATACTCCATTTATGTAATTGCATTAATCTTTTAAGTTTGCTTTGATGTATATGTCATTTTTGTCACCCCTCATAATAACTCATGCTCATTGGGCCATTTTAGGTAGACCACACTAGCTGAATGTGTTTTGATAACGACTTAAAAAATATTCAAGATACCAGAAAAAAAACCATAGTATTCTGAAACAGCCAAGAGGTATTATGTTCAATTAAAGCCAGGGAATTGATATCACAATAAATAGTGCAATATTTACAGGCAAAAGAAATTACCCCTACCCTTAATTTCATGGCAATTTTTCAAGAAAAATTCATCTTCACATCCTGCTAGTTGAGTAATTTAAGAACTTCTACATAGGTTTTAAAATGTTTTTCAATTTTAATAAAATTGTAACTCTTAAAATGACATTTATATCTTAAAGCTCAAGTTCATATTCAAAAGTCATGATATGTGTGAATTAGTTCCCTCTTGACTTTAACAATATTTGTACATTTGTACAAGGTGACTAATTGGATGTTAAGACTTATCAGCTAATACAAAAAGACACTTTTCAACATTATTTATTTATTCTGCAAACAGCACATTCTGCCCATGCTGTATCATAGAGCAACCTGTGTAATCAGGCCAGAAAGCAGTACTGTGCTGATGAGCGCCTGTTCAAAAACACATCTGTTTAATACATGTACCTGTAGCATATATCCAAGCACAGTGAAATCGGTCTCAAAAGACTACAACTGGGAGCATCAAAATTTTGTTCTCTCAAAGGCAGGGACAATTATAATTCTAAGTCTTGTTGAATGTCCAACAATTTATAGAGTTGGCCCACCACTTCATTCACATTATTGGCCAAGGTGATATGTAATTTATTAGCATTTTTTTCATTTGGTAGTATGTAGTGCTTATACGTCTAGTATTACCTCTAAGCTTTTCAATAGAACTGATTTTGTATGTGCATATCAAATACCCATGGGCAGAATGTGCTGTTTAGAGCCTAAATAAATAATGTTGAAAAGTGTCTTTTTGTATTAGCTGAAAACTCTAAACATCCATTTAGTCATCTTGTACAAATGTACAAATATTGTTAGAGTCAAGTGGGAACTAATTCACACATATCATGACCTTTGAATTTGAACTTGACCTTTAAGATATAAATGTCATTTTCAGGGTTACAATTCTATCAAAATTAAAAGACATTTTAAAACTTATGTATAAGTTCTTAAATTATTCAACTGGTAGGATGTAAAGATGAATTTTTCTTGAAAAATTGCCATGGAATAAGGGGTAGGAGTAATTTCTTTTGCCTGGAACGTTTGCACCATTCATTGTGAGATGAACTCCTTGCCTGTAATTAAACACTATACCTCTTGGCTGTTTCATAATGCTATGTTTTTTCTAGCATCTTGAATACTTGTTAAGTAGCTATCAAAACACATTCAGCAAGTGTGGTCTACCTAAAATGGCCCAATGAGCATGAGGTATTAATAAGGGGTGACAAAAATGACATTAACACAAATGGAGTATCTGAATATGAATATGACCAAAAAGTAGTTCATTCAGAGCAAAACTGGAGTCCTGGTAAGAGCGCAAAGTCAAATATTTTGCCAAATTTCCGAAATTTAAGGGGTAAGGGTAATTACATAAGACTGTAGCTTTTTAAGTTGATGCAGTGCGATACTGCAACAAACTTTATCTTAAAGATAATTTTCCTCTCTTTATAATGGTATCATTTTTGTTTCTATAGCTTATATATTTTTCATGTTAATGTGAAAAGTAGTGCCACAGGTAGGTGCTGATGAAAATCACAAATTATGCACGGATCACAATAGAAAAACGTCGAAAAAATATATTTTGCCCCAACGTTGGCATGATCAACAAGCAGAACATGAACTTGGAGTAACTATGCTACACAAATATACTATTGGCATAAATTCAACTCTCAGGTGACACCCCACATCAGTTTCCACCTGGTCTAATTTGCACATGTGCAATGATTGTGTCAATTCTAGGAATGGTATCATATGCAATACACTTACTTATTTAGTGCAAATAATCTATAAGAAGCTTGCTTCGTGTCGCCTGATGGATGTATTAGCCAGTTTCTATGTGTTTGACAGTATTTGTTCGACCATTTGAAAAAATTGTACACAATAGTTTGTGCTGTATTTAGTACTTTTTGTTTACTTTGTCTTTTGCAACCGAAGCAGAACATGCTACAGATTCAATGTTACAAAATGTATCATCATTCTCTGGTGTATAAATCCACTTAACTAACGGGTACAAAGAGTCTGGGATGCAGTCAGCACCAGTTTATCAGTAAGATTGACATAATCAGTATGACCTTTTGCTGCTTTCAAGTCAGCTCTAATTTCGGTCGTTACATGGTGTAAAGACGGTAGATAGCTGGACTCCTGCCTTTCAGTGTTTAATTCAAACAAAGCCTTAATAGCATCATCTTTAAACTCATCAGTTGTTATTTTAAGTTGTGCAAGGACATCACTGCTGCTGACTGATGGAAGTAGGGCTGCCTTTTGTCATGCAATCTATGAAATGATATTTTGTCTTCATAGTTCTTTTCCAGCTTCTCTTTCAATCAATGGGAGTATGAGGTAGGATGTTCTACTCCTGTTGAAGGAGATATTGAAATTAATTAATTACATCACTCATGTTGTATACACGTCTTGCTTGAAAACCCTTGTCAATATAGACGAGCAGACCATGCATTGCCTTTTTCATATGCTGTATCACTGACCACCTTACTATCAGCGGTACAACTGCTTCTCTTGGGCATCATTTTCAGCTATCTAATAATTTGTATGCCATACGACAGAATTCTCCATTAAACTGTTCAGAAGTGGACCTATGCGGGACAGAATGTCATAGTGGGTGCTGTCATTGCAGTCATGTCTAATCTCATAGTATTTCTGCACATGCTTTATTCCACTTTCTTTGGCTTGAACTGTCTTGCCTGTGCTGTTTTAACAGAAAAAAAACAAAGACCCCAATCTATATTCTTCAGTCGACGCCTATTACTAGCAGGCAAAACCACGACAGGTTCAAGTTCTTTACCCATGCTTTGCACTGCTTCCAGAAAATGAAGTTCTTGAAAACTTTGTCTGATTTTCTGAACCAAACTACCACACGTGAAGGAACCAAGGAACACTTAAAAAAAATTCTGCAACCTAGGCAAAGACCTTTGGAAAACTACTAAAGAAATGCGGTCAAACCATGGAGTGAATGTATTAAGCAAGCATTGGAGCAAACTACGTTTTGAATCGAACCACCACAAGTGAACGAAGCTAGCACAAACTAACAAATTCCCAGTCTATCAAGGCAAGACGTTGAGAAACTACCGAGAAATACGACCAAATAACACAGTGAATCTGTCAAGCAACCTCTTCTTGAAAGAGCTATGCTACCAAATTGGACCAAACTGTGTCTGCAGTCCCAAAATAGAATAAATCATGGGTAGACACCAATGATCCCTTTGTGACTTTCTTTGGTTAAATAGTAAAGTCACACGAGCGTATTGCCACACTGAACCTACAAATGCCCTTAATGAACCAACCAGAATGAAAAGGAATGGAAAATATGCAGAAACTCTATTGTTGACATCACAGTACCAGATCAACACAATGTCTTGCTAAATATTTGAAATATGAAGTTATAATTTCAGTATATTAGGCTGAAAAAAGACCTAACCGCAGTATTTAAAATATCGAATGTAGGATATATGGAATGCAAACAAGACATTTTTTTTTCTTTTTCTATCCACGACAAGACAAGTGTTGAAGAATCATTATAAGGGGTGGCGGGTCATATATTGTCACATAAACAAAATATAAACTGTTCAAATTGAACAAATCTTATATCGTTTGTGTATTTACGAGTCAGCAATGTTTTTATTATCTATATATACAACCAATATCACAGATACACTCAGTTGTAAATTGCTTTAACGTTAATATTTCAAAACAAACTTGAACATTCTGAAGCAATTTTTATAATGTTTTATCCTTTGTAGCGCCTACAAGTGTGTCATTATTTCGAATTGTGATTTGTTTAGGGTATCTTATGCAATTATGAGTAAACCTGAATCATATTTGTATGCTATAGGCCCTAAGCAGTAATTGAAGCCAAATTCTGAATCATCCATAGTTTTTTTTTGTTTTTGTTTTTTGTTTTTTGTTGTTGACAAAATCGATAAAAAAAAGGCTGCATTTTTTTCCTGCACAGGTCTGTCAGGTGAGAACCGGGCTTAATATGTGCAACATTATGTGAATTATGATAAAAACATAGTTATCACCTTTTCCAAAGATGGGAGAATGAACGTCTAAAATATAGTTTTTTTTTTCAGACCAAGGGCCTCTACACCAGAAGAAAGTAAAGAGGAAAAAAAACAGCAGTAACGGATAAGAAGCTTTCCTTTATGGCCATTTATTTCTTCTAATAAAACCTCAATTTATATTTTTTTGAAAGGGAAAATGGCAGAATATTGTAAAACTGAGCTAGGATGTGTAATTGGCATCAACCATAGGCCTATATGTAGGTAATTATCTTGTCGATGCGTAGTTCGTGTATAAGCCTAAATCTATAACCATCAGCAAAGCTTTTTGTCATAGTATACAGCTTCTTTTTTAATTTGACACTTTTGCGGCACTAAATAAAGTTATGTGATTGGAGAAATCAAAATTACAGTTTTGAAGTCTTGTCATTAGCGTTTGCGACACAAAAATGAGGAATGGAAGGGTTAATAGCTAAGACTTGCTGGTCCAGGGATGGAGTGATCATGTGACCTTATACGGCTTTCTTCAAAACAAATGCTGTACCTGCGATCTAGACAATGGACTGCTGTTTTAAAAGACGTTTACATGCTGAAATCCTACATTGTGCGATAGTAGATCAAATTTGGAAATAAAACAAATGAAATTACAACAGGTGAGAGTAGAATGATATGAAAAATTTTGCTGGACTGAGATATTTACAGGCACAAGTCCATGTAGTTGCCTCGCAGTGGGTCTCAAAGCAGGGTTATTCTGTTGGACGACCGCCATCTTGGCACTGTTTATTTGCTTTGCAGCTTCATTTATATGGCTCATCAACAGGTTTTCTTCTTTCGATAAATAGTCTGTCACCCAATGTTCTGCCTCCAATACACTTTGCTGAAACTCACTCACAATATATATCCCCCATCCCACCCCCAAAACTCTGCATTGCATTTGAATACACCCACCATTCCCGCGACATTTGTATGACCGGAAATTGCCCTTACAGCACCTCCAACACAGAAGAGTGCCGAATTGTAAGCACGAGGGGGCGCGTGTGTGCATTGTTAGGATTTAATATCTCAATATGTAACAAGCCAGTGATGTACATGTTAAAAAATAGCACAAGAAACGTCATGATTATCATAATTTTACCGTCATTTAGCTTTAAGCATTACCTAGTATCATCACCAAGGTAATAATTGGTCTGTTGAGTTTCCTCCATAGTTTGGTTGCAGACCAATGATATAAACTGATCACGACCTTCAATGGGTCACCACACTTCTGTTGGTACGGACGTCATATGTGTTAACATGTCCAAGTTGTCAATGGGTAATGCCAGCCACGTCATTAGGCTATCTACAAATAAGAGTTAAGAGCTGGAATCAGGTATATTTTGACAGAAATCACCACAGGTTTAGCTTTGAAATGTTGGTATTGATGCATATAAATCCATAAAGATATAGGCAGTAGAAAATTATGCAACTTTGTGATAGAGTTTTGCAGATTGTTCAGTATATAGCTACAGTAAATCATACAGTGAGGCAGGTTGAGAATGTCAATAAACATCTCGCGTCACTTGGATACCATTGGTTCTTCTATTTGACACGACAAATTGCCCCTCTATTGAAGGATCAATTGAAATTTTGGGATCTTATGATGTGGAAAAAAATGTCTTGCCCGTGCCAGTCCTATGAAAGAAGCAGAAAACATATAAAACACAGTAGTGTGTCATATTCCTTGGGCTTCATAAGTTGAGATCAAGCAACTTATTTTGAAATTTTGGATGAGTTGTGGCCAGAGAAACAAACATAAATGTGACACTAGATAACAATTCCCCAAACACAGAGTTACAAGAAGCATTTGGTTGTATGTATTTGCTAATTCAAAAATATCGTTTGACATATCGATATTGCAAATGTTTTTCTAAGATTTTTTTTTTTTTATTGTAGAGCCATCACTATGCTTGGGTAGATGGAAATTCAGTTATATATTCTGAATGGATGTCTAACAAAATTTATTCTGACTGTGATATTCTCTATGGAGTCGCCAGATCTCCCAGAAGACTCTATGTTATAAAGCAATTTATTCATAGCGCAAATAGTATGACGGATAAGGAGAATGATGGGTGTGGATCAATGTCCCTATGCACAACCCATGGATATTCAAATTGGGTGTTAATATCCTGCTACATACCATTCCAAAATGCTGGGTATATCTGTCAAAGTCATAGGAAACCTATTGTTTTTGTTAAAAAAGAAATAAAACATATGAGTCCAACTGCAAGTAAAGACTGTCCCAAATTGTGGATACTAGCGGAAGACAAATGTTACATTCTTTTCATTAATAAATCCGTGATTATAGATTCAGAGCTCTCGGTTGTCATTTGCTCGCAAGTCGAAAGCAATCTTGCGCTCATTAATGCACAATTAGCATATGTATTGCTGAATATGTATGAATATTGGACATATAACAGACCCATAAATAGTCAGTGTTTAATGTTTCACATATCAGGATCTTCACATATGTGCCAATTAAGCCATTGCCATCTTTTTCTTTGGACTCCCTTTATTTATTCATCTCCTTCGTTCCAGCCTGAAATAAGTCCTTATGCCTTTATAGATCTCATAAAGAGTTGGAATTGGTTCAACATTGATGCTAAAGTATGGGTTAAGTTGAAAAATTATTGTTTGGCTCCAAATAGGGGGTCACCACGTTTTGGAACAATTGATCCAATCGTTTTTCCAGTTGAACCAGATGATCATAATTCTCTCAGAAATAAATTCTCGTCGATCGAATATTGGTGGCCAATATATCTGAATGCATCTGAGCATCATTTTAATTCGACTACACAACGTGGACAGGGGGTATTATGTTCAAAGGACGCACATACCTCCACTGCTGTTTGTTTTCCTGGTCATTATCAATGTCTAAATATGGAATGCATACCAGAACATAATATATGTGACGGAATTTCAGACTGTACTGACATTGAGCCAATTGGATCGGATGAAGTAAACTGCAGTTCAATTTGTCACTTGCACAATCAATCAATACCAGATATATTGTTTTGTGCCCATTTCTGCAAGAAAGAATTTTGTCACTGTGCAGCACAATATTATCAGTGTCAAGACTCAGGTTGTGTGCCAATGTCGAAATTATGCAACGGAATTTGGGACTGTGTGGATAAATCAGATGAAACTTTCTGTCCGGGCAACCTTTTGAGTTATGATACATTCCACGCAGTCACGCAACTTCCTGAAGTTATTCCAAAAACGGCCAATGCAACTGCTACGGAGTTTGTATTTGGAAGATTGCACCCCAAGTTGTGTAACGACCAGAACTGGTTGCCTTGTTCACATTGGCCTGGCTCAGCATGTTTCCCAAGAGCGTATAAATGTTTACTTGATATAGATGCAAAAGCAAACATACAATTCTGTTCCAATGGGGAACATCTGGCAAGCTGTGATCGCATGCAATGCGCGAATACTTTCAAATGTCCAGGGGCATACTGTATACCAGTTCGGAAGGTATGTGATGGAGTTTGGGATTGTTTTGGTGGGGTTGATGAACAAAAATGCCACAGAATAAACTGCCTGCATCGCTTTAGATGTAAAAACATGGCCACGTGCCTCCATTTATCTGACGTTTGTGATGGAAACGTGCATTGCATTACCTCACGTGATGATGAACTACTCTGCAGGGTTGACAAATGTCCATCAAAATGTATATGCCGGGGATATGCATTACAATGCTTGCGTGTAAAAATGACAGCTATACCTTATGTTGCAAGAAATAACAGGGTCATTCTCTTTTCAGAAAACTGCTTAGGTCTGCTCCAGAAATTTCACTTTTCTGCTAATCCATTTCTGTATCGTTTAGATGTAAGTTACAATGTAATAGAAGAAATCAAACCTGGTTCATTTGTGACGGTGCCCAATATTCGCGAGCTTGATATAAGTAATAATGTGTTGACCTCCCTTTCTCCAAAGACATTTGCATACCTCAAATGGTTAACCACGTTATACTTATCAAAGAATAAACTGATGTGCTTGTATGGATATGCGTTTTTTAATTTGCATATGCTCTCTGAGCTTTATTTAAATGCCGCGAAGCTTCACCAAGTTCATATTAATTCCTTTCTTGGACTTATTTCAATGAAAGTGCTTGACCTGGCCAATAACCACATAAATGAGTTGACAAGTGGCATTTTTCGTGATTCTTTAAATATAAGAATGTTAAATATTAGTGGGAACTATTTAAGTAGCTTTGAAATCCATTTGGATCTTAAGCAGCACTTAATTCAACTAAAAGAGTTACAGAGTGAACATTTTGAATTGTGTTGTGTAGCCGTCTTTGTTGAAAAGTGCTATCCACGCACAGATAAACGGCAAATGTGTGGACAACTACTTCCACTCAGGCTTACACGTTTTATTCTTATGTCTTTTACCACCTTTAGTGTTGTAATAATTGCCTTTGCAGCAAGCAGCATCTTCTGCCTTAGAATATCACATGTACAGTATTTCAATTTATGCTTTCTTTTTGTAAGTACGTGGCTTTGCATTTACATGTATATCATTTTGGCATTCGATTATATGTTTGGTAAGAATTATATAATTTTCAGGAAGAAATGGTTGGCTGGAAAATGGTGTGTTCTGGCCAAGATAATATCTTCATGTTGTATAATGGGTTTGTCGTCAATTCATGCTGCCCTTACTTTAGAGCGATTCATAGCTATTGTTTTAGTTTTTCAGTGTGAAATTACGAAGGTAGCCCTTTCTAGGTTAACGAAGATAATAACAATTTTCCCGTGTGTTGTTGCTATGCTATTATCCGTAGGACCACATGATACATTATATTTACACGCCATCACCACAGCAATATGCTTTCCTCTTATATTATCTTCGGCAGACAGTACATTTGAAGTTGTTAGAGCATCAAATATATTGGTGTTAACACTATTGACAATATGGAAGGTTTTTGGTAATATTTCGTGTATTATTACTGTTGACAGGAGCAGTCAACGTACTTCCAGAAAAAGTAACAACTTAAAAGTCTTCAGTACTTTGATAATTGAGATTTGTGGCACTGCGTTCCCCTTTGTCATGCTTGTGATGTCTATTGCAGTTTTGCATACTATGTCACCATTTGTCCCCTTCTATTTATTGGATACTGTGCTGATATTTTTATCGTGTTATACTGTGGCTAGCCCATGTGTACAAATCCTGACGACTTTTAACTTCAGGAGCTGTTCCCTGCTATCATTTTCTTTTTGATACAACAAAGTCCAACACAGATAAGAATGGTGTAAGTTAGGTTGTATATTTTTATTTGGTAGCCAAGGACTTTGCGCCCATCGGAGAACAGGAAGGAGGTGTTTGTGAGAGGTTCAAGGACTGGACTTTTAACAATGTATGCCCAAAATAGAGCTTTTCAAGGTAAGGATAGAAGAGCATTTTAAGTAAACGTGTAAGTAAATTACATCCGATCACTGTTCACTAGACTTTACAAATCGTTCAGAAGTCATTTGCAGACACAGACATAGAAAATAGATTGCCCTTCAGCAGAACCATTAGCCTAACACAGTTCTCGGGTGCGCCTTTAATTTGTCTGAGTTAGGAGTCAATTCTATATTCTATAATGTTTATTTAGTTACCACAGAGCTGCAGCTATCCAGTAAACGGAATCGCATGTACCTGTGATATGTCCCCAATCTGGGATTTGATAGAGAACCGATTGAACAGTGTAAGCAATGCCAGCCTGTGGCTTCACTGGGCAGACAAAGACTGGTACAGAAAAATATATACCTTGAACCCAAGACCATCATACTATTTACAAGCATACTTAACATTAGCGTGACAGA
Source organism: Hermodice carunculata (assembly GCA_964020975.1). Lineage (NCBI taxonomy): Eukaryota > Metazoa > Annelida > Polychaeta > Eunicida > Amphinomidae > Hermodice > Hermodice carunculata. The sequence goes on along the minus strand of CAXHWN010002425.1, from coordinate 301,529 downwards.
TGTGTCAAGATATTGCTAAGAGCAGACTTCAAAACATTATATATAGGGTTTGTGTAGGTGCATATGCCCCTATATATATATATAAGTATATATATATATATATATATATATATATATATATATATATATATATATATATATATATATATATATATATATATACATGTGTGGGTGTGTGTATTTCAATGATTGCATAGACGTAATAGGAGGTAGGATCAAAATTAATATAATCATTTGAACTGTGCAATATAATCAAGTTTATTGTCTCATCCTCCTGTTACTCTTCTGAATAGTCAAGGACGGCCTTCTCCTTATCAGCAGGAGACAGATTTAAGATAACGATTTCAATGCCTGAGAAGACCCACTGTTTTCAAGCGCTTTACAAAATGCAACTTGCCAATAATATTATCGCAAGTGTCAGGTGCGCAATCAGGTGTCTCCACCATTACCACGTGTGACAAATAGTTCAAAATGAAACGTATCTTCTTTGTTATTATTTCTGTATGTACCACCACGTACACATCCAGTTTTGCATTCCTATCCCAACCAAGGTGATGCCAGGTGAGGCTGGGAACATTGAGAACTTATGAGATTTATTAACGCTTGAATTAATCATGATATCTGTCGAATTCTTTTACAATCCACTTTGTTTACAATCCACTTTGTTGGTAGATGTATATTTTGGCTTGGGAACAGACTATGGCTGTCAAATAAATATGTCAGACTTGTTTGTATTTTTTTGCGAATTTGATTTGGTAGGCAGTTGTAAAAACAGACATTGGACATCATTATATTTATAAAGTTTATCTACTGGTAAAGCGTGCCAAACTACGTGGTAGTATGTATGAAGTTCACTACGAATTTCAATCTCATATTTGAAAATACCCATGGCATTATATTACATGCCATATTATCGTTTGCCAGGGGTTATGTCCCCTTGCATAGCTATCCCTATTTGCTGGCTAACAACATCAACATCATACATTCTGACTAATAATTGTGTAAATGAAATTATTCTACGATATTCAAATCATAGATCTGAAACTTTAAACGTACACTATTTCTGTTTGAGTGCCATGGGTACTGCATTGTAGGTCTCTTATGTATGTATGTCTGTTTTATGTATATTTTTAATGTACATATATATATATATATATATATATGTGTGTGTGTGTGTGTGTGTGTGTGTGTTCGTGTAATTCTTGTGACATCGTTTTCACTTCCTTTTCCTATTATTGTGAGATCAAAATTTTTGTGAGATCGATCTCCTAATGCAGGCTTGAAATGACGCAAAAAGTGCCCTCGTTTTGTCGGCTGACGTGATCTCACAATACTGAGTGTGTAACTGTGCTTAAATAGTTCCAATATATATCACTAGTTGGCGATACCATTTCAATAAACCGTGTGTTTATTTCAAACCCTGGACCAGGTATGCCACGGCCCAAAAACAATGAGATGGCGTTTCATTTCTCACTTTCAACCAATCATATTTGCACAGGAATCTATTGCACATGCTTGCTGCAGTGGGGCGCTGTGACGTTCGAGACAGAAAAGTGAGACAGCGTCCATTTGAATCACTATTATTAGCACACTCAAGTAAGTACTATTTTTTTCCACAGATCAGTGTTGATTAGATCTCCTGATGATTTTACACCGCCATGACAGCAACTTGTTTAAGCATGTTCAAGATGTTAGATCTTCTATGTATGAATCGTGGTCTGATGGGCATCAACCAGTTGTCAACATAGCTGCTCAACGTCAAGGTCACATCGTCAGATCAGTTTTTATTGAGTTACTTTCATGGATTAATATTTAGGTGTTTTTTTTTTTTTTAAATAAATATTTGGAGTCACCTACTCCTCAAACGTTGTGGCAACAACGTTTGTTGAGGCAGTGAGGCCAGATTTTGATTGGAGCCGAAGGGACATTTCGAATAGAGCAAAGGATAGGCCTACCCAGACTTTGACTCGAGGGTAGTGAGGGATGGCAGAATCGAGAGCGGACAGCAGTTTGAAGAAAAATAACAGGGAATATAATTGTGTTTATTGTGGTAATATAGTGTAAATTAGTAGAGTAAAGTTTCAGGAATAGAGTGTTAATTCCAATACACATATTTAAGGGAATTTTTTTTGTAGCAAGTGACTTTTGTGGGAACCCTGTCAAAATAGAACTGTAACCTTGGGCGCCATTTTGAATCTTCCCGGGGCGCAAGTCCCATACCAGATTTAGGCCTATCTTAGGTAAACAGCTGATAGGTAAAGGATCATGTCAGAGGGACCGGGTAAAGGAACTAAGAGAGAGGCAATGGAGGAGGGTGCAGCAGGAGAAGATAAGAGAAGGATTCATGGTGCTTTGTGATGAGTGTGCGGATTGGATAGAAGTGGAGGACCTACGAATGGACAAGAACTTGATGCAGGAGGAATGGGAACAGGAGCTTTTAGCTGTTGGAAGGCTTATGATAGTGTGTGGAGAAAGGGACATCAGGAAGAATACAACAGGAATGACAGATATCTGCAACCATGGGGCATCGGCGGAAAACCCGGTTAGAGAACAGGGAGATGACAGTAAGAGGGAGGGTTTAGTGGGGCTAGTCAGGTTGTGGGGGATGGGATGCACTCGTGTGCTTAGAGAAATAGTAGGGGGGGGGAGGTTCGTATCTTAGTATGGCAGAAATACAGAAAGGGGAGAGGAAGGGGGGAGGGTAAAAAAAAGTTACTGTTCTCATTTGGCTGTCAATTTGTTTAAGTTTACAGGACTGTAAGTATGTTATGAAGGGTGCTTTTATGGTTAAAATAAATACTGTTTTAATTTGTATGTTAATTTGTTTCATTCTGTAAGACTGCACATATGTAATGAAAGGTGTTTTTATGGTAAAAAAAAGTTCCTAGTTGAAGTTAGATAGTGGTAAGTTTGTAAGACGTAATATGCTATAAAGAGTGGGAGAAAGCTCTCTTTGTTCTAAGCAAATGGGATTGTCATATGTGGTCACAAGAATGCAGTACATAGTGTGTATTATGATATATACATATATGCTTATATCGTTGATATAGGCAGGGGCTGTTTGTACATAATAAAGTAGCTAATAAGGAAACGGGGTCAGGATTAAAATTAGGTAACAGGTGAGACTAGATTGCGGGGGGGGGGGGGGAGCTGAGGGAATCAAAGTTCATTCCAGTGCATGGGATCATGAGTTACATATTAACCAAGAGGTGGTGATTCACATTTTGGTTTAATGAACTATGGTGATAGGGGATGAGGGAAATATAGGAGTAAGGGAGAGTGAGGGTATGGGATCGTAGAATCAGGTACAAATAGGTGAAGGGAACGGAGACTGGGGTTTTAGCATAGGACTAGATTTTAGGAGAGTTTTTAGATATAGTGAGGTCTAGAGTAGCGATAGGAGCATGATTTACATGCGTTAAGGACCTGTTAAGTCCATAATGAAGCGAGCTGAGAGTTGTGGTCAATAGTGATTAATATTATGGGAAGGTCTCCGCTCCAGAAGCCAGGGATAGTCACTCAAGAAAGGGTTAAGAGTGGCTCTAGACTGTGGGGGGACTGGGGACATCCTAGGATGTTATAGTGGGATAGCGGATAAGGGAATTAAGGGAGGAAAAGGGAGATGATTTTTATGGATAACGAGAGAGCAAGTTTCAAATACTGATTCTTTTTCTGGAACAAAAGAGGCTAAGGAGTAGGGGGTTAATGGGGTCAGTGGGTGGCTCTGGAGTGCTAGAGTGGGGAAGTTAACCACTCAGTGTGAACAGTGAGAGGCTTCGCCGTTGAACTTTGCATGCAGTTGTGAGTTGCTGGCACCTGTGGTACTGTGTACCAGGGAGGTGGAAAGAGATAGGTCGGTCAGGTCAAGAGAAACAAAAGATTGGCCTTACTATTGTAAATTTTGACAACTTGTGTCTTCAGACAGTGACAAATGCACTTGTAATCACTTGTCCACAGGCAATTTCCCTTGTTTCGGACAAATAGATCAGCTCTATTTAAGGCTAGTTCTGCTTTGCAGCTCTGTACCTGACCCAATACCTCTTACACGCAGGGAGGTTGGAAGTCTTGATAAACTTAACTACATCCCTGTCTAATGTAGTGTTGTAAAAATATATTATCACGCTTCATGATTGACAGCCAGTTTGGTTTTAGTATACAATGCCCTCCCCCCTCCCCCAAATAATGCCGAGACTTAATGAAATAATACAGTGAAATTGAAAAATTACTACAAAAACACCATTGTAGGATCACAAAGATGGTTACCTCATTGGGTAACCTCCATTTTTTGTGGTTGATTTTTAGTGGCTTATGTCTTCAGATTTGCAGTATTGTTGAATGAAACTGTTTATTTCCTTTTGTTGAATAATAAAATCTGCCAAATCTGTCTTTTAACATAGGGTATACCTCAAAAATGACCTAGATCACATCTGTAATGTTAGACATCCAGAAGTCCCATGCTCATGTGGCCCTAGGCAGGTACCACACCCTAGGCTAATTTGCCTGGGTGACCACTTCATAGCCCATAGTTACCCAGCAGGATAACTTTCTAAAAAAATTTAATTCGACCCCTGATTTAATGAAATGAGACCGTGGAGCTAATTTAGGATCAAAGATATGTTGATGCAACATTTATTCCATTTCACTGTAGGAAATGGAATGGAAAAAATAAATAACTACTATTTGTAACAATCTCTGTGATTCCAAAGAATGATATATACCTGCCAGTTTCACTTCAAAGCAATCAATTGGTATTGCTGTACCAATTGAATGGCTTTGCAGACATGATCAGTCTGTTCTTATACCCCCCGCAATGAAGTTGAGGGGGGGTACACTGTTTCAGCTTGTCTGTGCGTGTGTCTGTAGACGGACTTCTTGGGCGCAATATCTAAAGAACCAAATAAGCTATGCTCATCAAACTTAGTTTGTTGATCACTCACGAAAATATCCAGATCAAGGTCCATGGGTAGTGACCTTGACCCAATTTTAAGGTCACCTGTGTCAAATATCTTTTGAAATTATTGCACACTATATCGTAAGAATAACTAAAGCTAGCATCATGAAACTTTCATAGTTGATCACCCATATCAAGATCAAGGTCAAGTTTGAAGGGCAGTGACCTTGACTTAATTTAAAGGTCACCGGGGTCAAACCTCTTTGACCTTGTAGATAATGTGAAAAACAGGAAAGGTTAGGATCAGGAAGCTTTCGTAGTTTATCACACATGTGGTCCATGTCAAGTTTGAAGGGTGGTGACTGTAAAGACAGTGACCTTGACCTTATTTTAAGGTCGTCAGTGTAAAATCTCCACGCACTTCTTCTGCATGGTTTTAAAAAAAAAAAGATAAGCTAGGATCGTGAAACTTTAACAGTTGATCACTCATGTAAAGGTCCAGGTCAAGTTCGAGGGACAGTGACCTTGACTCAGTTTTAAGGTCACCAGGGTCAAATCTCTCTGAACATTTGTCTGTAGACGTACTTCTTGTCTGCAATGTCTGAAGAACCAAATAAGCTAGCCTCATAAAACTTATGCAGCCAATCACCCATGTAAAGGTCGAGGGTCAGGTTCCCTGGACAGCAACAGTGACCCGATTTTCAGGTCACCAGGGTCAAATCACTTTGAACATTTTGCATATATAGTGTGGTAATACGGCTATTATTCTGATTTGCAAATAAGACAAGGGCAAAGCCAAAAATGACTGTTGTCCTCCCCTAAGAAGCCTGACCGGTTTGGAAAATACTGTGTCTCATCAGAGGCTGGTGTGACATGCACGTAACTAAAGTCAAGGTGTATGTTTCACGTCCTCGGTCTTGCATGTGTAACGTGCAATTATCAAAATTGACATAGTTGTCATGTTTAACCCTGTTTGCATTGTACCAGGGGTACATGGGCGTCACAACTGACATTCATTGTACCCAGATGACCTCTGGTTAGCTTAAGAAGTGTATTGAGGCAGTGGTGTGATGTGGCAGTCTCTACCCTCAATCAAGATTTTTTTCACGACTCGTTGGCTTATGGAACTGATGTTTCATAAGTATGGAAAGGTTTAGCATATGACTGAACAAGGAGTTCATCTGCCCAAAACATTGAGACCAAAAGTTCTGTAGTGCTCGGTTGGTGGATCCAATTTGTTTCTCTTGCAAGCCTGAGTTTCAGTGTCTTACTCAAAGTCGGGGCTGTGCATATGTATTCAAGTACTTGAACAGTGAGGTTTGGAGAACCGTGGTTAGGGAGAGCAAAGTGCCTACCCAGGGGTTGTGTGTGGTCACGCTTATTGATGTAATAGAAGTGTTCCAGCATTCTATCCATGAAGGCCCTCCCTGTTTGTCCAACATATTGTTTCGTGCACACCATACATGTGAGGAGGTAAACTAAATTGTTGTGTTTGCAGGAACCTCCCCTAGGGGTTGTATGCGAAAGCCCTGTGTGTGTGCTTGTGACAGTGCCCCCCCCCCCCCCCATTGTCTATTTTGGGGCAATATCTGCAATTAAGTGTATTTCTTGGATTATTGTCCATCACACCAGACAGTGGCTGCTGGTGTATGTGGTTGTGGTGATGGGTATTTAATTCTAGAATGAGTCAGGATATCTTTTAACTTCCCAGCTCTTCTGAATCCTAGCACCCCCCCCCCTTTTTTTTTTTTTTTGTTTTTTGTTTTTTGTTTTGTTTTTGTTTTCTAGCACTAATGCACTTCTTGCGGCTTTTATTTTGCCCCAGTTCCTTTGAATAATTTGTTTCAAAGGTGGCAAGGCTGGATTGTATTGTGTGATAAGGAACAGATTGTTTGTTTCCAGGTTAGTTGGCCGTGTTGATGACAGGAGAGATGTCCTAGCTGTCTAGGAGACGTACTTGGTCAAGCGTCTCCTGTAAAGTATGGGGTGGGTAGCCCCACATGTGATAATACCTGAATAATTTTTGAGCATTGGTGCCAAAATCCTCTGGGTGGGTACAAAGTCTTTTTATCCCTAGTAGCTGACTATATTGGCCCCCCCTGTTTGCAATGTCTGGGGTGAGCTGATCTCTAATGCAGATATGTGTGTGCATCTGTAAATCTGGTGTGTAGGGAAGTGTTTGCCTTCCTATGATCATCAATTCGGACTATGGTGTCAAGGAAAGTGATCTCCGTATAAGATAATTCCACAGAAAACTTGATGGTTGGATGGCAGTTGTTGAGGTGTGCCACAAACCATGATAAATGTTGTTCACCAAACGTCCAGATGCAAAAATATACACCGCACCAAGGGGTGTAGTGGGAACTTCAGTAGCTTATTTTCTTTCAGATCAAACATAAATATGTTGGCAAAGGAGGGAGCTACCCTGGTGCTCATGGCTGTGCCACTGATCTGTAAATAATGCTCTCCATTAAACTCAAATTAAGTAGGTTTTAAAGTATAATTTTGTTATTCTGGACTTCATTCCAGAAACTAGGCAGGTAGCTACATAAAACACCCAGGTGACGATTCCTAAAGACTAGGTCTACATGGCCATTTATTTGTTCGAAAGGAGAATTTTAGGCAAAGTCAGCTTATGATGATGAGCTCACAATGCAATGTTAAGCTACTTGCTAGTACATGTGGGTAAAAGTCATCTCACAGTGACTGTGCATGGTATCACAGCTGGAGTTCCCTGTTCTGTACAAGTGAGGTTATATGCTAAGCTAAAGCCACCCTTGAAAAATATATTTGTTGCAGATTTGCGTCTAAAATGAAACTCTTTCTCCCTTGAAAATTAACATATTTTGATAATTTCAGGACAAATTATAGATCAAAATTTGTATTTAAAAGTAAAATTTTGGTAATTTGAATCAAATCAGGGATGCCTACTTGTACGATTTTTCCGTATTGAATACAATTTTTCAATTAAAAATACAGATTTAATACAGAAATAAATATATATCAGTCTTTGTGGTTTGATTATTGCTGGACAGTGAGAGAGAGCTGGTGCCACAGGTAGTATAAGGGAAGAGTTTCATTTGCAGGTGATCAAAGAATCACTCCCTGGTAAGCTGACTGAGGGGAATGTTAACGAGTGAGAGTGGTCTAGTGCCTAGTGTCTAGAATCAATATATAGATGCCAATGCAAAAGTTGGCCCGGTAGTCGAAATTGAAAAAGAGTGTTTTGAATAGTAGCTGACATATACAATGTGAAGGGAACTAACCTTTTCACTCGCCGGCAAGTTGCCATAGATCAAAAGAATGCTGCGCTGTTTGTTTTACACCCTTATTAGTGCAAACTGTCACAGGCTTGCAGTCAAGAGCTAGCTAAAGGGGCGACTTGATTAAGACATCACCGAAAATGGTGAAGTCAACCATGCACTTGATTTGCATGGTTGACATTGTAAAAGGTGTTGGCTTTACCGAAACTGGTGAAGTTTAACCAACGTGATAATCAAGTCGACTCTAAGCTATTGTCTGCCCATATACACTGTACAGCAGCTTTTACACCGAGAAAATCCTTACTTGGCTATGTCTATTGTACCACATTGAGGCACTTCCACGGAAACGTAATTACAAGTCAGGTGGATATTTTGTTTACTGCATTATGTAATTTAAGGAGTTGGATCATTGTAGTGTCAACTAGTAATACATTTATAAGTCTACTAGGGAAAGACCGTTTTACACATTCCACTTCTAGTTTTGGCATGCTTTATGCTCTGTCAAGTGTTGGTAAGGGAATTACTCAGAGAGTAATTCTGTTATTGACCTCTGACCGAGCATAAAGCTGTCAAAAATTACAAGTGGAATGTGTGAACTTGTCTGTTTCTAGTAGATTTGTATCAGGCCTGGTTAAAAATAATGGCTTCCTTGGGGTGCAAAAGGGTAAAATTTCAAAGTCTCCATAATGTGTCTGTATAATAACTTTTCAAAAAGGACAAATATCAAGCTGTCTAAAACTACATCGGACTATAATTCTTCTTTTCTTTTACATATTTTAATTTTGTCATCTTTATTAGTATTTTTGTAAAAAAAAAAATTAAAATGACCGATTATTTAGTAACACCCATAAAATGCACATTTCTCAACTAAAACATGGATTAAATAATCAAATTAATTATTTGAAAAAAAATGGCCTTTTGGATAATCCATTTGTGCCACAACTCAAAATATTCTACTTAATTTGATTTTAAAAAGTCAGGAGATATTACCTAATGTACTGTAAATAAACCCTTTAGTCATATCAATGGTTGTGATAGGAGAACAACACCAATGTACGGTGCAAGTGCCAAGGAAAAACCATGGATCATTTTGATTTTTTACCATCTGACATACACATTGTACTTTTTAGCTCATCTCACTTGTCAATCAGCTGAGCTTTATAGGATGGCCAGTCGTCAGTCTGGCGTCCATCCACAATTCACATTTCCGACTTCTTCTCCAAAACCACTGGCCAGGTTCACTTCAAACTTGGTAGCGGTGTGCCTTGGGTGGGTCTCTAACATGGTTGTTCAAATGGTCACGGTCCAGTGATTTTTGGATGTTTCACAATGTTGTACACTGCATTAAAGGTTTATATGTTTCACCTGCAACTAAATAACCGCCACAAATCTTGCCTATAAAAAATGGAGGGACTTTTTCATGTATTTTTTTGTGTTATTTGTAAAATACGTGATCTGAAATGACCAGAGGTGTAATTCCAACTGTCACTTCTGTGCTTGTGTTTAGCCCTGGATGTCTCGTTAACGATAGAAATATTGCACCATTTGAAACAACCCCCATTTTGAAGCCACGCAGACAGATTTGCTTTACAAGCAAATCTTCTTTACTATTTAAATGTCTGGGTGCCAACCCAGACATACTGTTTTCTTATATTCTTTCTTTCTTCTTTTTTCCACTATAATTTGTCCGGAGCTTTTCTGGGACACCGTGCAAGATACACAAACTTTAAACTTCGCCATGGTCATAGATCTAGTAGGGAAGTTGTCATGATGTTCAATATTATGCAAATTAGGGGCAGTCAAAATTTTAAAAGCTCCATATCTTCAAAACTGTTATAGATAGACACAATTCTAACTTGTTCATGTAGATTTTGGGCATCTGCCAATCTAATGGACCGTAAACAAAAGTTGTAAAATTCGAATTTATGCTAACAAAAGGGCACCTGAAAAGTTTTAATGTTGAGTAGGTTCAAAAGTATCATAGTTAGTAGGTACTATTCTAACTTAATTTATAGGTTTGAACTATAGACGCATCCTGTGAACCACAAACTAAAGTTGTAGCATTTTAATTTATGCAAATCGGCAAATACCCTAACCTTAAATCTTCAATACCTTCAAATCTATTATAGATATATGTGCCACTCCAACTTAAATTTGTAAGCTTGAGCTGCTGGTGCATCCAATGAACCGTAAACTAAAGTTGTAGCACTTTAATTAATGCAAATTAGGTAAATATTCAAAATTAAAGTCTTTGAATATCTTCAAAACTATTTTGAATAGAGGTGCCATTCCAGCTTTAATCTGTAGGTTTGGGCTAAATATTGGCTCATCAAATGAAGTACACACCAAAGTTGTGGAATTTCATTTCATGCAAATTAGGTGAATATCCAAAATTTATAACTCTTGGAATATTCTTCAAAACTATTATAGATAGAGGTACCATTTTAACTTAAATTTGTAAGTTTGTGCTATAATTCAGTCAGTCCGCCCTCAACCAACATTTGGTCCAGCTACAAAAATGTATCAGTTCTGCATGACGCCAATCCAAGTGCCGACTTTGAAGTTCGCCAAGTCCTCACAACACCTACTAAGTCTCCAGGTTCCTCCGTAGCTGCTGAGCTGACTACTCCACCGAGTACTGGAGAAAACGCAAGCGGGGCATGTATGCATGTTACTCGCCGGACCAGAGAGCCAAGATAGCAAAATTTGCCATTGACTGCGGCGTGAATAATGCATCCAGAAAATTCAGCGTTCGTGAAAGCACTGTCAGAAATTTCAAAAAGGCCTACGCAGCTATCATAAAGACTTAACAGGGGGACACAGTGTCAGAAATAACCATTAAGCCTAAGGGCCGCCCTGTACTACTGGGGAAATATGACGCAGAGGTTTGCGAGTATGTCCGTAGCCTGCGGGACAGAAGTTGTAGCGGCAGAGAAATTTTAGCAAATTTTAATGTACCGCATCCAATAAGTGCGCTAATACCGCTAAATTAAATAGGGCGTTAATATTTCTAGAACTACAGTATTCACCTAATTTGCATAAATTAATTATGTCTGGGTGTGAACTCAGGAGACATTTTGTTTTTCCAAGAATTCTCTTTATTACAGCAAACGTGGCAACATGGGACTGACCTAGTCAGTGAAATTGTGCATATTGTTTGAAATAGTTATGGTGTTTGAAATTATGCAAACTGGGGGCAATTAAAATGTTGAAGTTTTATATCTTTAGAGCAATTATGGACAGACACAAAATTCTAAATTGTACTTGTTTATGTAGGTTTATGACATCAGCCAATCTAATGGACCATGAACAAAACTTGAACATGAAAAGTTCAAATCTTGAATATCCTCAAACTATAATACCGGTAAAAAGATATGTCATTCCAAATTTGAATTATATATCTGTGCTGTTGGTGTATCCAGTGAACCATAAACCAAAGTTACAGCATTTATATATATATATATATATATATATATATATATATATATATATATATATATATATATATATATATACAAATTAGACAAATACTCAAAATTTAAATCTTCAATATCTTCACAACTATTGGATAAACGTGTGGTTCCTTCTTCAATTTAAAGGTTGGTGCCATAGGTGCATCCAATGAACAGTAAACCAGTAAACATTTATAATTATATAAATCAGGCAGATGTATATAATTCAAATCTTAAGTATGTTCAAATCTATTTTACATAGAGATGCTATTTGAACTTCAGTACATGTGTGTATAATAAACATATATATGCCGACACAAAGGCACATGTTATGAACAACAATAGAATTTAAAACTTGTCTAGTATTCCAAATTTGTAGGCATCCAGATGGATTTGCCGTGAAGCAAATCTTCTTTTCTAGTTTCCTTCTTTCCGCTTTATCACCCAAATTTTGTCCGGCCGAGATCTCAGAAACCAATGCATCCAGAAGCACCAGACTTTGCATGGATTTCAACTATAGTAATGAAGTTTTGCATATTACTGTTGAAGGCATGCTGTCAGTGCTGCCACTTTATACTTTTTTTAAAGTATGATGCTTTATTTTCACTTTTTTACTTTTTATACTTTGTTTATACTTTTCTTCCCTAAAATACTTTTTTTTATACTTTTTTGTCAAATTTTTGAACTTTTGATTGGGATTCAGTTAGATATTAAGGGCAGTGTTTTAAGCATTCTCACAGCCTTTCTGAGTGTCTGGTTAACATGAATGATGAACCATCATTCCCCTGAGTGCGTTCATGGGTCCATGTCAGTGTTTCTGTTAGGATTTTTTTCAAAGGGTCCCAACCAGAAAGAGAGTCAAATATTTTTGCTGTCCTTTGCAAAGTTAACAAAGAAAATTATATTATAAAGAAAGTTGGGACCCTGTTCCTTGGTCATTACGAGCAACTTTGGATGATTTTCAGCTCAGCTGACTTGTCAGTCAGCTGAGCTTATGTGGTGGTTGGGCATGCATCGTCCGTCTGTGGGTGTCCACAATTCACATTTTCGACTTCTTCTCCAAAGTCACTGGCCAGATTTCCCTCAAACGTGGTAGGAATGTACCTGGGTCCCTACCAAGTTGGTGTAAATGATGGATGGTCCATTGATTTTTTTTTTGACTTTTTATGAACTTTTGTTGTTGTTTTTTTTTTTTTTTTTTTTTCTTTTTTGGGGGGTGGGGGGTGGGTGGGGATGGGGCCAAATCTTTGAAAAATCTCCAAAACCTCGTGGCTAATTGCTTTGAAATTGCTTCTATAGATTTCCGGAGACCCTTAGAACTTAATTTGTTCAACAGGTGGGGCAGTAATTTTTCATTTTTTTCATGCAAAAAATGTGTTTTTCTCCTATTTTCCACTTTTTCAAAACTGTCACTCAGATTAAGCTGGAACTTGGTGGAAATGTTCCTCTTAGGTGTTCACAGGGTGGGGATTCTATTGTGAAGTTTCTTTACAAATTCTTTTTAATTTTCCAGTGGTTTAAATTTTTACAGTGATTTGAGGTGTCCAAGAACAGGTACAAAATCTTATGCATTGTGGGATTTAGAACTGACTGCTTATACTTAGGCCATCTGTGTGCATCTTGAGTTTCATCAGGCCAAGTCCGCTGTTATTTAATAATGATGTGATCTCGGGTAAGAGCACAGTGTCATCATTTGAAAGATCAGTAATAGTGTTGTCTATCCTAGAGTCTGGCACAGTAATCTTGACCGCAAAATAGCACGACCTAAATGATGCAGCAATCAAAAGGTACAAGGGGAAGGTCATCGTTAGCGTGTCAGAACTTTCGGCCATTGAACATTTCCAAATGATATAAAAATCATGCCCTTGACAAACATGTGTGAAGCATGCAAAGTCTATTTTATATACAATTTACATAGATTATTTTAAGTCGTGGTAGTAAAAATCTGCTTTGTTGAAATCATGTAGTCAAAACAGGCTGGCTGTGAGTTTCGTCACCCAGGCAATATTGTGCCTTGGGAACGAACATGAATTGTAACTGGTACATTATATATGGACCTTGGAGCTAATAAATTTGTCAAGTTTTCAAAGCGACAATCTTTAAGTGAGAATTTCACACTATGAATCCTTGATTTTTAATGAATTTTTCAATTCGGGCACTAGTCAGTCAATGCATACAGTGCTTTTGATTACTATGTTAGTGAATGGGGATTGCAATGGTAATTTTCATTTTGGACTTTTTCTCCAAAACTACTCATCGGATTCAATTCAGACTCCGTGGGGATGTACCATGGGTGGATCTCTGCTAAGTTCATTCAATGGTCATTGTTCCTATGATTTTTTTATGTGTTTTTGGTTCATTTTTTGGCCAAATCTTAAAAAAAAATATTCTCCGAAACCACTTGGCCAATTGATTCAAAAATGCATAGAAACACTTTAAATTTGCATTAAAAAAACTTGATGTGGCAGCATGACAGCAGGAGTTACACAGTACATGAGTGACCTTGACTTCATTGTCAAGGTCACAGGATCACTTTTGTTTATTTTCCTCTTCAGATGATAACTTGAGAACTATTTGTTCTACTTTCATGTTTTGATCTTGATCTCATTTCTGAGGTCACAGTGCAACATACATTTATTCTACTCTTCAGTGCTATAACTTGAGAAGTACTTGAACTGGGACTTTGGTGTTGCATGTGTAATTGTTCTTCATTATAAGTCAGACTTACTCATTACATGGATGACCTTGATCCTATCCCAAGTTTACAGGGCCACAAGTGTGATGAATCTCTTGGTCAGCTGAGCATCGGATGTTCACACAGCTGTCGTTACAGTATAAGCTTGCTGCAATACCCGTGAGTTGCTTCAGATTGATACTTTTTTCTAAAAATTTATACTTTTTAAAAGTTAAATTCAATACTTTTTTGCAGTGGCAGCACTCTTAATATAAGTTTGCAAAGTCAATGATTAATTATAAGTTAAATTGGATACTTTTTTTTTTTTTTTGCAATTAGGCAGTGGCAGCACTCTAAATATAAGTTTGCAAAGTCAATGATTAATTATGAACATATAAATAGGAGGTGTGGCTTTGGCAACCGCACGGAATGGTAAAACTCCACTTTTCTGATGTGCTGGTAAGGTACCACCATTCTATCAAACTGTAATAATATAACAAAGTATTTTCTCCTGATTTAGTTAGGATATAAGCTGTAGTTCTAATTTACCACAGAGAAAAAAATGACTACAGCAGATTGATAGGAGTTAGCAGAGGACAAATTAGGAGTGGTTATGGCGACGGGACGGAATTTTTGTCCAATTTCTTAAACTGCACCTCAAACAAAACAGCAGGTGGAAAGAATTCAAAAGTCAATGCCGAATTGTTCCATAAACCCAATTAAGTGATATGGGCTACCATACTATCCCTTTTAAGCCCTCCTGCCCACTAAAGCAGCCCCCCCCCTACACACACATGCTAAAGGCTAAGTAGCCAAAAGTTGAATTCCAGGGATGCGTACTGCAATATTTTTGCCAGTCTGATAATCCTTGCGGAACAGTTGCAATATATATCCAACTAATTTGACGTCAGGCTTTGATAAACTGACTGTTGGTGAAAAAGTTTTGTTCGAAGCGACAATTTGAAATGTCCGCCATTGTTGTTGACCAAATTTTCTGAAAACGTGTTTACAATATTCACACACGCAATAGGCGTATGCACAGTAGGCCTATCATATGGTTTCTGAAAATGTAAATAAGTCTACAAAAATTGCATTTTTTTTCTCTTCATTGATGGTCAGTACGAGATATACAAAATTACCCTCGTCACGAATCTGTCTAAAGCATATGCCCTTCGTTGTTTGCCAATCTGCGGGCCGGATAACCTGCATGTCGAACTTGGGTGATCCAGCCCGCACATTGGCAAACAACTCAAGGAATTTGAATGAATTACAATGTGTGTCAAAATAGTCACATTTCTATAATAATCAAAATTTACTTATTGTTGAATGAGTGTGCATGTACTTACCTAACCTATGTAAGCCTTTGTTGTTCCTTGGCTCTAAGTGAATGATAAGCACGATAAGCCTCATGGTAATTCATAATATAATAATTCTAGTTCAAATCAATATTTCCCAAGAAAAGAAGTGAGAGAGGATTGTTTGTTTGTTTGTTTGTTTCTTTTTTTTTTTTTTTTGACCAATATGTATACAATGGTAAATTCTATCACTAGGGGTATTTTCAATTTTGTAGATTAGTTGTGCTCTTAAAAGCAATTCGTTTCTACTTTTAATACATTTATCCTTGTGATGAGCAGGACAAGCATGCATGCCATTTATGTTCACGAGCTTTGTTGTGGTGACATTTTCATGCAATTATAGTTTGACAAAGGGGCAAAAATAAATGAAAGAGCCAATGAAAATTAATTCTGGACATTTTTTATGACTTTATCTTGTCACAGATCCTTAGCGCTTTCAATACCAGATAAGACTGAGTCAACAGCTATCCAAGGCACACTTTGTACGCATTGCATGTGAAGTGTGCCAAGGATAGCTGTCAATGGAAGACGAGGAATTAACCCCTACTCTAGAAAATATGGTCCTGTTGACATGGCTACACGTTATCCACAAAGACCTTCCAAAGACTATGAAACAGCGATATGGCACAGAACTTTGTATTCTAGTATGTGTACAAGATGCCATATTTTTTATTATTTAAATTTCATTTACATTGAACAGGCTTAACTCTGAGATCAGTGTGCCATCAGTATTGGGTGCCATATTTATTTGGATCTCGCATGCAGTGATTTCACACATAGATAATTGACATAAGTATGATATATCAGTAGCCTGACACTGCATTAGTTCCATAATATGAGAACCAAACTGTACATGATACCATGCTATGAAGTCCCTGTGAGATCACTTTGACCTACACACACACACACACACACACACACACACACACACACACACACACACACACACACATATATATATATATATATATATATATATATATATATATATAATAGCATGATTACTGTGAAGTTGTACGAGAGATCACATTTTAATCGTTCAGATCTCATCTTCTTGCACTGGGAGATTACCGTGACATTAGAATTGGTTGCCATATTACTATAAATATCAAACTTCACATGCAGTGATTTCACACTGAGATATTAACATAAGTGTATTTCACTGTGACCTAGCTGCCATTGCAGGAGATACTAATGTGTTGTGATTAGCTAAGCATATAACGTACATCACCTGAAGAGCAGAGGGAACTAACTGTGATTTTTACCATGCTATGAGATGTGAGATTACTTGACCTTCATGTAGTACCGCATAAGCAAGTACTCTGGTATGTGTGAAAAAGATGCCATATTTTTATCACACAGATCTCATCTATATTGCACCTACTTAACTCTGTGAGATCAATGTGACATTCGTCTAAGCTGTCACATTAGTATGATAATTTATCACCATAACATTCAGATCTCACATGCAGTGATTTCACACTGAGTTAATGGACATGAATGTGATATCACAGTAACCTAACACTGCATGAGCTCGTAATACGATATCATGATCAGCTAAGCGTAAATAACCTTACTTGAACAAAACAGGGACCCTGCCAATAAAGTCACTGTGAGATCACTTTAACCTACATGTAGTACAAGCAAACTCATGTATATTGCACTGACTTAACTGTGAGATCATTGTGGCATCAGTATAAGCTACCATATGACTGTATAATGTAGATCTCAGATACAGTTATTTCACAATGAGATAATTGAAACTTAAGTCACAGTGAGCTGACACAGCATGAGCTTCCAATATGATGTCATGATTGCTCTAGGCATATAACCTCACTTGAACAGCACATGGAACAAAACTATGATACAATGCTATGAAGTCACTGTGAGATCACTTTGACCTACATGTAGTACGAGCATAAGCAAGTACTCTGATATATGTGAAAAGATGCCATATTTTTATCATACAGAGCCCATCTTTATTGTTTTGACTTAACCCTGTGAGATCAATGTGACATTAGTATAAGCTGCGATGTCAGTATGACAATTTATCACCATAACATTCGGATCTCACATGCAGTGATTTCACACTGAGATTATTGACATAAATTTGATATCACAGAACCCTGACACTGCATGAGCTCGTAATACGATATCATGATCAGCTGAGCTTAAATAACCTCACTTGAACAAAACAGGGAATTAAACTGTGATACCATGCCAATGAAGTCACTGTTAGATCCCTTTGACCTACATGTTGTACATGTACAAGCAAACTCAGGTACATTGCGCTGACTTATCTGAGATCATTGTGACGTCAGTATTAGCTACCATATGACTATATATTTAGATTTCAGATATAGTGATTTCACAATGACATAATTAACATAAGTGTGATGTCAGAGTGACCTGGCACTGCATGAGCTTCGAATATGATGTCATGATTGCTCTAGGCACATAACATCACTTGAAGAGCACATGGAACAAAACTGATACCATGTTATGAACCCACTGTAAGATCACTTTGACCTACATGTAGTACCAGCATAAGCAAGTACTCTGATATGTGTGAAAAAGATGCCATATCTTTTTTCATACTGATCTCATCTGCATTGCACTGACATAACTCTGTGATATCAATGTGACATTCAGTGCATGAGCCAGACTGAAAATTGGTACCATCTGAGGGCACCAAACGAAACCTTTATACCTGCGTTGGTACACCTTAAGGTATAACAAAAATGCATGATGGACTTTCCAAAAGTCCAGCTGGAGCCCGTTTTTACAATTCTAAAATTCTATACCCAGACGGCCCACAAATGCTGTATATGGTGAATCCTGTTTTGTTATAGTTGGCCACTACATTATAATTGTACTTGAAATATACATATTATGTTTGTATCCAGTTAACAGCTGGCACAATGAACTTCATGCGACCTACAAATACTAAATGAATCCACGGTAAGAAAAAAGCCATTATTATACCCACATTGATTGGATTTTTTAAGGGGGGGGGGTGGTGGTGGGCTCAGCTCAGCTTGCAGATCAAGTATTACATTTCTGCAATCTCAATACCTCATGAATACATGGTCCAAATCTCTTGAAAAATTGTGCAAACATGCCTTTGTTCCTTGACACTATTTTCAATGTCACATCCTTGTGGAGGATATAACCCTTAGGTACTACATTTGTGGGCCGTCTGGGTTTAAAATTTTAAAATTGTAATAACGGGCTCTGTGGAGATTGTTCCTTCATTGTAAGGCACATATACATCCTCGTGAAATTGCACATTCTTTGCATGTATAACCACACTTTGGTTTACTTTACTATTTGGCGCGGGGGGGGGGGATTATATACTGCATCACGATGAATAAATTTTGGTGACCCTCACGTTACTCTGAAGGTCACGCACTTGTGAGTAGTTACATTTAAAATTTTTTGTAATATAAAATTATGTGATAGGAGACAATCCGCTTTACGCACAGTTATCCACGGCATTTATTTCTATTCTTACCAGTCATCTATTACGTATGGTGATCTATATATATATATATATATATATATATATATATATATATATATATATATATATATAAGTATAAAAGCATTTTTTGCGTTTCAGACGCGACAGGTTTCAACATTTAAATGCATTGTCAAGCTCCATAACGCATTATAGATATTGAAATAATTTTCAGTCCAGCATCATCAGTCCAGCATAATCTTGACGCTATCTGTTGTTATAGTGAAATCTATTAGCATAGAAGCATATTATGACGTTCATTTATTACGTTACTGATTTAGGCCTATTACATGACGCTATTGCCATATCAATCAACAATAAACGTTTCATGATGAAAATATGCCTTATTTGTCCCAGATTACTATAAATAATTAGTAAATTACACCATTCAGTCTAGGCTTGTATTTACGTTGGAATATGAATTCGTTTTGCTCTCTTTCTATGTCAGAATCATTTTACATCTGATATATGGAACATACAAAGAAGCTAGACACATGACCAGAACAACTATAAGTATGTTCACTGAGCTGGATTTGCCGTGTCTCAGGCACCCGTGTTTGCTGTCTGTGTACAGGCATGCGCATGCGTAGTTCGTTGCATGTAGATCCTATATATACCTCATTGCATCCTCTCTTTCATTTGGTTCACGTGAGTTCTAGCGCGATAATTTTCCTTTCTTCACTTCGTTTTTTTCTACTCGCTAGAAGTCAGTGCAGATTTTTTTAAAATTTAGATTATAGTTTTCTTTCATATGCGTTGCAAGAATTATGAAATTTTAACAGATACCCAATGTCAATGATTTCGCCAGAACCGACAACAGAGAAGTAGGCCTATGTGATATCTACGAATCGGGATGACACCTTACAAGCAAATATCACCAGAACTGAACGATGTGCTAAAATTGATTATCTGGTTAGGCTACTAACTACAACTGGTTGTCAAAAACTTACGATTTTTTTTAAATGAATATTTGTATGTGCAACTTGTTGTAAATTGTAGGTCCTAGGTACCTTCCTCCATTTGTCAAGCTACATCTGATTTTTTTTGTGCCAAATGCTGTCGATTTGTTTGTGAATTCGTGTTTTGAAAGTCTTTCAATGAACTTAAGATCACCAACACTCAAATCACTTCTGTGATGAATGATCCGAGGCTTCTTACCAAAAGCACCAGGGGCCGTATTCACAAAGAAATAATTTTGGACTTAAGTTCAAAAAACCACCTTATCTCTAGAATGGAACTTAAGTTCAGTTTTGTTGGTATTCACGAAGAAATAAAGAATCGATTTTCACCTTAAGTCGAGTTTGTTGAGTTCCATTTTCCAGTCCAATTTATATCTTGCTAAAGTCGAATTTTGAGGAGACAAAATGGCGGCCGTGCTAGGACTCCACAGACGCTGGCGGCGTCGGCAGCAAGGCCTTACGATGGAAATGCCACCAGTTGGTAGACAGGACAAACCCGCAGGAAACGCAACGTCCTGAGGTCATCCGGCAGTTCTATAAGTTCTGACCGGAGACCATTCTGCACATTGTTGGCGAAGTCGAGCACGCCTTGGAACATGACACGAAAAGATCCAATGCCCTTCTCCCTCTGTTACAAGTTTTAGTGTCCCTGAGGTATTTCGCTTCGGGATCTTTCCAGTCCCTTGTGGGCGAGGTCCTCCACATTTCTCAGAGTACCACTTCCCGGGCAGTGACAAATGTTTTGGCAGCCATGATGGAAACCAAACAAATTAACTTTCCAACCGGTGATGAGGCCGATGCAGTCAAGTTGGATTTTTTTCCAGATGTCAGGTGCGTTGATGGTAAACTTCTTCTCCATGATTACACAAAACATTAATCTAATAATATTAAAATCATAATATGGCGACCTCGAAACGATCCCTTTGTAAATCCAATCACTGAGCACATGCAAAAGTGAAGTCGAACATTACTAGGTCGAAGGTGCAGAGGCATATCTACTCCAAACGCAAGGACTCCCCAATGGCGATGACACGTTGTTCATGTTACTTATCGAAATTTTCATTTCACTGACTTTGACTTTCACCCTGTCATTACACATGCATCAAATGGAAAACAATCTTAATGCGGCTGAGCATGTTTACATCCTCGTGTCCTTCGCATGAAACTGTTATTTCCTTACGCGATGGCAAAACATCACTGAAACTGAAACTATTTTTCCTACGTGCTATCACTGATCACAAGCGGCGTTGCCAAAATGTCATGCAATCAGACATTAGGAGTTAAGAATCGGAAATCTCAATTTACCAGTTATTGGAATGCAATATGAAAATATTTATAAAGAAAACTAAATTTGTAATTTGTGTGATCTGGAAGCGTGGGTGATGAATTTCACGTGTTGTTTAAATTTGAATTTTATTTAAATTCGGATCACGGAAAAAAATAGACTACTGCTCGAAAAATTAATGCCGGACCTAACTGTTATAGATTGAAAAAAATCCTATGAATATTATAGTCCAAACGGAGCTAGTCAATTTATGTAATTTTATTACGATAAATAACAGTTACACGAGGTAATTACTAAGGTGTGCCTTTTCATTCATGTCTTTCCTGTCACTGTACATATTTATATTACATAGCTATCGTTGTTGCCGGATCAACCATTTATCTATTTTATGTTTTTCATATTTTTGTTTGTTAACAGTTTCTGGAAATTAATGCAACTTCAACATCGACTTGGTAACAGTAGTTTGACTGGTTACGGAATAACGCCGACCCTTGATTACTACAGTTAAGCACGTTCTATATATAATTAGTCAATACTCATACGTAGATCAGACAGGCTGACAGATTGACAGGCAGAAAGAAAGAAAGAAAGAAAGAAAGAAAGAAAGAAAGAAAGAAAGAAAGAAAGAAAGAAAGAAAGGAAGGAAAGAAAGAATGAATGAAAGAAAGGGAGGACAGAAAGAAATAAATGAAGGAAGGAGAAAGAAAGGAAAAAAAGAAAGAAAGAAAGAAAGAAAGAAAGAAAGAAAGGAAGGAAAGAATGAATGAATGAATGAAAGAAAGGGAGGACAGAAAGAAATAAATGAAGGAAGGAGAAAGAAAGGAAAGAAAGAAAGAAAGAAAGAAAGAAAGAAAGAAAGAAAGAAAGAAAGGGGAGGGAGAAAGAAAGAAGGGGGAGAGAGAAAGAAAGAAAGCAAGAAAGAAAGAAAGAAAGAAAGAAAGAAAGAAAGAAAGAAAGAAAGAAAGAAAGAAAGAAAGAAAGAAAGAAAGAAAAAAAAATAAGAAAGAACATACATTAAATATATGTGAATTGCGTGAGAAAGACAACTCAATTTTTCGACCAAGGGGACTTGAAAGCTTGTACTTCAAGCCCAGAGAATCTTTGTATGGACCAATTAATAAGGCTTAATGGTGGGCAAGCCTATAGATCCACAAGTTCACAGCAGGCGCCATCAGAAAGTCTGGGAGACAACAAACAATATTGCACAACATACAATTTGACAATAAGCAAAACATTGCAAACTTTTATGAAATTAATCTTTAATTAAGTTCAAAATTTGCATGTTATAGAACATATCGAGACTGACAAATTTATAACAATTGGTCAAAAACAAACTTCCACTGTTTTTTAACTTTTACCTGAAAAATCTCACCCATGATAATTATGGAGTTTCCGATTTTCACACAGTTTCAGTATATATTAGGGTTTTCAGGAACGTGCTGTAGCTATAGCACGTCCCTGAGGTTTTACATGTAGACAGAGGATTCAAGAAATACAGTGCAAATATATACCCTTTCAGATCAATTATGCCTTTTAGTCCTCCGTTTATGATACTGGCGCATTTAGCACTTCTGCAACCTCCCTCCATGCATTTTGTTTGATCTTGTTTACTCCTCCTTTCCCCCCACTGCCCTTTATCTGCCCCCTTGTGGCCTCAAACCAAATCTGCACCTCATGTTATAATCTTGAATGCTCCTCCACCGACCAGTTACTGCCCCGCTTCTTCGCCTACATTCTCGCAAGTCGATCGCAATGTTTATTACGCGCCCGAACCATGAGGTTAGCAGACGATCTTTGTTTACATTTATTGTTCAATAAGTTCCCAAGAGATGGCGCTAAAATAGTTTGCGATCTAACCGACAGTTGTCGCAAATATCAGTCTTGCAGTAAATAGCGCTCAAATTTTCAACTTGGCAAAGTTCGACTTAAGGTCGCTACGTGAATACCGATTTCGAGGTGTTTTTGGTGAGTTCGATTTTCGGACTTAAGGTGGAAAGTTGAACTTGAGCTGAAGTCCGTTTCGTGAATACGGCCCCTGTGTTTGATGTTAAGGTATTTTTATAGGACATATATTTCTGTGTCTTAGTTCAAAAAGGTTGTGTAATACAATTGATATTCCATGTTGCCGTTGTAGATAGTTTTTGCATGAGTCTAATGAGATTAATTGGCAGAAAATACCTATGTAAATACACGGCAACCATTCAAATATGTTGCATCTTATTACATTAAAGTGCTCACAGTGAGTGCATGGGGGCAGATCTTTTGTTGCAATGTAGCATTGTAGTTTGTAGGCCTACATTTCATTGAAATTGTATCAAGGATGTGGAAAATCCGTGGTTGAATATAGGTCCAGGTAACTATAGGCCTACACACAGTAAAAGTGGACAGTTAATTTAACCTATTAAATTTAAGATCACGTAGCTTTTTTGTTCATGTAAGTTCCTACAACTTAACAGATTAAAGCATGTTCCACTCTGAACTTGTGTTGATTTTTATTTTAAGTTTACATTCTCCAAGTACATATAGCTTATGAACACCCAGGCTTTTACGATTTTGTTTTTAGCTCCGAGTTTTGTTATTTTTTACAAAAACTTGTGAAAATCTATTCGCACAGTTCGTATCTTGAAACAGAAGAATATTGAACAAACGAGTGTAAGAAAACAAAGTCTAAAAATCATTATGCACTCTCATTGTCCGCTTTATTACTTGTTCCTTATACCTAACCGAAGTTTATGTATGTGTTTTGTACTGAACGTTTGCCGGCATTTTTCCATATGGATTTAATTCACGGCCGAGTAAAGTCTAGAATCGCCGAATCGAGGCAGTTAAGCTACAGATGTACAGTTACAAAATCACGGTAATAACAAAGGCCCGTACTTGATCACTTGTACATGTATAATTGATAGGTTCGAGTTTGTATGTTTAAATCAACACAAGTTTATTCCATTCTGATCAACAGATTAGAATTTATTTAACAAATTATCCACCGAATGCGCATACATTGTCAGCGCAGTGCGATCGATCGATCGGTGCACGATCAATCGATTGTTGCGCGAACAATAGATCCAGTGATAGCCCTGCGGATCGGTCGATTGTGCAGATCCATCAATGACGCGTAACATCATCATATTCTGGTGGTACCTCTAAATTGAATTTCCCATAGACAGCCATTATAACATATCCTGGCGTATCTGAGAGTAAGAGCTTTAACTTTAAGGAAGACTATGCTCACCAATTAATTGTTAAGTTCAAGTCTGACTTACAAAATGAGAGGCACTAACATATATGATGAACACTTTTAATTTGCCCCACTTGAACGCAATTCATGCTGGATTTTAACCTGTCTACACCCAATATCACTTTAATATTTCTGAGCCCCCGGAAAAAAAATATGCCTAAAATTAATTATTCAAATCACTCTATTTTGTAGTGACAAAATCTGAATTAAAATTATCTGTAACGGATGTCAGCCTACCACAAATTCCACCACTCTGGTCAAGCTGAATCCTGCAGTGCTGGTCAGTACTGACCGCCCAAGTCACTGTCAACCGAAAATACCGATTATGAAAGGGTTCATATCAACCA
Organism: Hermodice carunculata; assembly: GCA_964020975.1. NCBI lineage: Eukaryota > Metazoa > Annelida > Polychaeta > Eunicida > Amphinomidae > Hermodice > Hermodice carunculata. The sequence continues at coordinate 276,545 of CAXHWN010002425.1, read as the reverse complement.
GGAGTAGCTAGTGGTAGATCAGAATATGATAACATTAACAACCGTCCATGGCATTTTGCTGGTTGCCCTTGTGACAAATACGAACAACACTCCACCATTTACATGTGGTGGGTCACCGGGAGTTTGAAGGCAATTTGATCAAGCCGAGTTGAACCAATGTCTGTATTGCAGGTGAACACAACTGTTTTATCAACTTCAGTTCACGCAACTTTTCCCAAGTATAGATCGATGGTACTTATTTACTTGCGCTGGCTTGCGATCCTGTATGTTTTAAAAAGTGGGCGTGGCCGTAACCATTTATGACGGGGTGCAGGGGTACAATACAATACAATGCAATACTTATTTATTGTTGATTTAAAATATACAAGAAACTTTAGCATCATAGGCTAATGACACCGACATAGGAAAAAAGAGTCTCTGAGAGACTTAAAAAGTGACATAAAATATAAAATAAGTTATATGTAAAATGATAAAAATCAAAATAAAATGTGAATGGTGTTGAAACAGTTCAAATAAAGTCACAGTTACTAAAAAGAGACATGGAGGGCAATGGAAAGGGACAGGGGAGAGTAGCACAGTTTATGGTAAGTCAGAAGTGATCACAGTTGATGGTGTGCACAGTCCAAACATTAATGTTGGCACATATATGCACTTGCTTGTTGGACCTTCCCAGTTTTCTATTTGACGCTTTACTCCCAGCATTCCAGTACCGAGCGTACTCTCTCAGCACGTCTTTGCGGTTTGCCACCAGGGTGGACCACGATCGCACTTTTGTAGTGGCTGTTTGAAAGCGGTCTGGTCTATACAGGAAGCGGAACCCCACAATGCAATGCGACTGTGCGCATTGGCCATATTTTGAAGTTTCCATGTGACAAGAAATAAATGGTGGTTACTATTTCAACTGGTTGACTTTCTGCGAATATTTTTTCACACAACCTGCAGCTGCAACTTTTGATAAAACAAAGATGGCGGCTGCCGTATTACTGGATTACGCTTTGTGCGCATTTTAGGATTTAACTCGAACAGACTTGCGCAATTGCGCTGAATGGACTCAATAATGGACAAGGACATTATGGGCTGGTTTACTTTTGAGCTTGTCAGGGACGTTACGGTGTATTTCTTGACTTAATTTATGAAAACCTGGATGTCAAATTGCCACGACGGACATATTCAAGTAACACGTAGGTGTCTTTGAAAGAATTGAATGTATATTTCAGCAGTAAAACAATTTCAATAAAATTATTGAATTGAATACTCGGAAGTTTAATTTCTTTTGTGTGTGTTCAACTGTAATCTACTATCCCCTTGAATTGTTTACATGGAATATCATCATATTTTAGAAATTTTAAAAAAGCAAATTGAACCGTACGTCTCAACTGTATTGTGATGGAACAGACGCAAAACTTCAGCGGCATGTATGGCAGTTTTGACATTTGAAACAGATCACTTCAAGGGCCTTGAAGATGAAGGCGATCACCCTGTTACTGTGCCGCAGACCTCGAGAAACTGTCTAACTTACTTTTTTCCAATTCAGACAAAATTTTATAGCAGAAGTTAGCCATGACTTGAACTTTGAAGGTTATACAGATCATGGTTCAGAATCTGACCCTGAATCATACTGGAACTGTCAGTAAAACCCAAGTCAAGATCAAGATCATGGCCATGGATAACTTTGGATACTGTCATTAGTTACTTAAAAAATTGGCTTGCATTCATGATTATTTTGATTCAGCACAGTCAGCTCACAGACTTGAATTTCCAAATCCACGAGAGTACCAGACCTTGACATTTCTTTTGCTGCCAGCAGTGCCACTGTCAACTGTTCATGTCACAATGGAGGAACGGATGAACATTGTTAGGTCCCTTGTTGGTGATTCAGATTCGGATTCCGATGTTTTTGAAGGATTTGAGAATGTGGATGACCACGCTCATGATCCCGCACCTTCTGTCTCAAAAACTGTTTAATAATCTGGGTTAGATTTATTTTATGAACTCGTAGGCAGCAGTGATGAAAATGATTTTGAAGGGTTCATTCATTACAGCTCTTTGGAATCTGACCCTTAATCAGATTCCAAAACCCAAGGGCATGGCCATGATGATGATTTGGAAAATGCTTACAGAGATGACTGGATTGACCCAGCATTTCAAGGCCCCACAGGCTTGAAATTCCCATTCAGTGGCAATGAAAAAGAAATAGACATTTTCGCAAAGATTGTTGATTAAAACTTCATTCAAATTTGTGTACAGCTGACAAACCTCTTTGCACAGCAGTACTTTGAAAAAAAAAGAAGAAGAAAAAAACATAGAAAGTCTGCCCTTTAGCTGTGTCGCATTTATACAAGCCTTCGTCTGCTGGCTGAGCATTACGTATTTCAAAAATGGACCCATCAATTATCGTCATACGAGCACCAGCTGCTGTTTTTGCCTTCTTACTACAAAATCCTCTTGGTAGACAATACAATTGCATGCCTGGATTATACTTCAGTCACTTGACATAACTCTCGCAAGATGACATAGTGTTATTATCAAAGCACACCATTTTGACAGTAACGTTGCGCTCGAATGTTATATATTGGGTGTAGTTGTTTACAGAATCTGAAAAGGTAAATAAAGCATAATAATAATAATAATAATAATAATAATAATAATAATAATAATAATAATAATAATAATAATAATAATAATAATAACTCGTTCATTTCATTGACCTATCGTAATTTTCACCATTTCTGTTTATTTCCACATACTGTTTACGACGTTCAGAAGAAGGAAAATAGGAAAAATCAATAGAGTCATAATAAGAATAAAACAAACACGCATACAATCTACATCATGGAATGTTGGATGGGTAAAATGTCTGAATCGTATAGGAGTGATCACCATTGACCAGTAGTATAATTCAGTGATCATTTGGCATATAACTACAGTGCATTTTCCTGCGAATCGTATAGTAGGCAACTCTATAATCCCTAAATTGCATCAATCCCAAATGTGAAAAAGTACCAGACAGAAAAAAAAAAGTTCTTTATATTTCGACAAAATATAATCTTAATTTACTGATAACAGTGTCAAGTTTTTTAGCTTTCAATGTCTAATCCATGTGCATCAGCCATTCCATTTCACTTTGAAATTGAGTAAATAGTTACACATAGATGTTTTTGACTCTTTACTATTTGAATGTTCCAGGCAGACCTCATGTAATGCAGGTAAAACTAACGATGGAAACGATCATGAAGATTATGATGACAATTATAATAATAACTTGTTCGTTTAACTTATTTATCATTTTATATAAACAGTGCTAAGATTTTTAACTTTCAATGTCTAACCCATGTGCATCAGCCATTCCATTTATTTTTGAAATTGAGTATAGAGTTATACATAGATGTGTATAACTCTTTCCCATTTGAATGTTCCAGCCAAACTTAATGTAATGCGGGTAATACTGACGATGAAAACGGTCATAAAGTTTATGATGATGATGATGATGATGATGATGATGATGATGATGATGATGATGATGATGATGATGATGATGATGATGATAACTTGTTCATTTAACCTATTTATCATTTTATATGCCTGTAAATGCACAATTCGACAAATTAATTGCCAAGTTAAAACAGAGAGAAAATAAACAATAATCAATGGATTGTGCGATAAGTTATGATGAAAAATACGCATAATCTACATCATGAACTATTGCATGGTGTAAATGCATGAATGCCTAATCTTACAGGGTTTATCTTTGAGGATATCGGATAAATTGACAATTCTCACTATGAACTCATGTAAACATGATTACGAGCAAACGGAGATTTTTATTTGGTACACAAGATGGTGAGCCTTTACCATAATTTTTTTCCATATAAGGAAGGGGAGGGTATAAGTAATTTTAAATTTCCAACAGGTACATCTTCATGCCAATATTCTTACAGCGATTGCTATAAACGTAGTTCAGTCGTTTTTGGATAGCAATGTATGATTACGTACAAATTTATATCCAAATGAACATAAAACGATCATAATATCCAACACCCCCCCCCCAAAAAAAAACAAATGTGGCCAAAGTTATAGGTGACAAATAATGTATGTTGTCTCGCCATTGGTCACTGTCAGTTTATTGTTCAATACATTACATGAGCAAGTATAGCATGGAAAGAAAACCTTGTTGATGACTCTCGGTAATTTGAAAAAATCAAATACAAGTTGTATAATTTGTGATTACCTGGTAAGTAATGTAAAGTGCCTTTTTCGGTAGAACCATTTCATGGTATCCGGCACCAGAAGCTCTCAATCATATCAATCAAAAGCATCACAAGTACCAGCCAATTTATAACAGTTGCACCTGAGGGTAAAATACGATCCTTATACTATATTTCGACATTTTTTTCTTATTGTTCTACGAAACATGGTAGAACTTAATCGTAACTTGTACGGCTTACTCATTTAACTCAGCCTGTCCTTGTCGCTTTGAAGTTAACTACAGAGCCACGCATCAGTCTTCTTACCATCTGATGTTCGCCCCCCCCCCCATGGTAATGATGATGATGATGATGATGATGATGATGATGATGATGATGATGATGATAATGATGATGATAATGATGATGATGATGATTAGGAGGAGGAGGAGGAGGAGGAGGAGGATCTTTATGTTGGTTATGGTATTTATATCCAAGTAAACGTGCGTGTAAGTTACCAATAAAAGACGATCGTTACCCTTACCTGAACATGAAAACATAAAGAACACACGCAAATATTTCAGCATACAATCCATGCTGTTCCCACGCTTCCAGATCTGGTTGAAACTAAAATATCGTACTCTGTCAAAAGAGATATATTATCATTTACATATTACCGTGTGACACTATAACTTACTGCACAATTTAACAGGGAGACCTTGAGAGACCGTTTCTTATAATATCATATGAAGAGACTCTACCGTTAGTCTGTTTTAAAGTATATTATGCTTTTGATTTACGCAATAACTACATGACGTATGACATTGAGTCATATCAGATGTAAAGCCAAGGATACCCCTGCAGATTAACAAACATTGCCCATTGGCACCCCGGCCACAGACAGATGTTTGCAACTTTATGAGGAAATAAATGAGCTACAAGGAAACAGAATTATCCTCCAAGTGTTTTAAGTAGGCAAATAAATGTAGGATATCATATAATTGATTTTAGTTATGCAACAAAGAGCATCAGGGGTCTGGGTAGTAAAAAATTAGCTACATACATGTAGGTGAGTCAAGGATTTATCAGGAAAAAGTTCCAAATGAGATGCTTTGGTGTGTAACAGGTCAATTATATGCTAAACCACACATATTTTTACCCAGTCGCGTGCGTGTTTTACATTGCTAACAGTGTAATCTTAGCCTACCTAATATTTATCCCTTTAAAGTTATAACTTTGACCATGACCATGCCAATTATCATAGAAGTAAACACGCAGTCAGGGGGATAGGTTCTCACAAACGACATTTTCATCTGTATCTATAATCATGGGCTATAAAATTGCCAAGACGCTTTGAGGCAGCGTTAAGGCGGCATGATAGGCCTACCTGCAAGAGTGCAGAATGTAGATGGTATGAACGTATCAATAGACATATGCGTGATATAAAAACTACTTTTACTAATCATTTTAAAGAGATATGTTTAAGCTTTCATTCTGGGTTGATGCAGTAGAGTAATTCATTCTAACATGTGTCATAATTATGGGATTTCTGGCTTGGCCTGTCTCCAAAAGGAAAATATGAAGTTGCCATTTTAGCGTTGGGTAGCACTTTGAAAATGAACAAACTGATATAATAAAAAGCAAGTATTTATAACATCTACAAAAAGTTAGAAATGAAAAAGCTATAATCCAGAGGATATCCGTGGAGCAAAGGCAGGATTTAGCATTTAATAGTAATTAATAAATTTATTGATTAATATTTTATGACTTAGAATGGTACTTCGAATTCTCATTAGTTATTTCCGTGTAGGGCCTATGCCTGTGTTTCATAATTAATGCATACCTATCTAATAAATTATGAACAACCAAGGTATACCTAAAAACCTTTGACATGGTTTTGTAAGGATAGCTTTGTTTTCCTTTCATTTTTTCATTTCTTTCTTTCTTTCTTTCTTTCTTTCTTTATTTATTTATTTATTTATTTATTTATTTATTTATTTATTTATTTATTTATTTATTTATTTATGCTTTCATTCATGCATTCATTCATTCATTCATTCATTCATTCATTTATTTATTTATTCATTTACTTATACTTTTGTTCTCATTATACAGATATTTTCCAAACAAAGTCACCAATGAAATTACAGGGAAGCTTATAATATTGCTCTCTCCAAAGCCATGCGCCAGATATAATTCAAACCTGGTTGAATGTGCCGTCATTGGGTCCCTACAAACTGTTGGTTGAATTGTTACTTTCCAGAGATTTTACATTGTTGACGATTGATATCTCATGGTTTAATTTTGTTCATATATTGGTAGCATTTTAACCTTTTCCCCCTTGAATTAAGACTGAGTCAACAGCTTTCCTCGGCATGGGTTGGGCACTATGTGCCCAACCCATGCCGAGGAAAGCTGTTGACTCAGTGTCATGTTATCTTGACAGGTCTCGTCTTCAATTATCATTAAAATTGTTTTCCACTGCTGGTGAAATAAGTTTAAAACGCAGAAGCAGACGACATTTGACCACCAGCCGGTTTTGGCCAGTTTAAGGGGGGGGGGGGAGGGTTAAAGAAAGCCTCGCCCGGACCACTCAACCAATTGCTTTGAATTCCTATAAGGACACCTCTTGGGATACTACACCTTAAGTTCTTTAATAAGTGGTGCTGTGATTCTTTCCTTATTTTGATGATTTTTTGTGCCTATTTGTTGGTATATATGGTGATGTTTAGATTCAGGTTTGTCAAAATTTGGACAGTTTTCAACTTGAACTGAATTCGACTGTAATATACATATGTAATAGTTTCATACAGCTATTTGGTTTCTTGAATTTTCTTAAACTATATGTTGAACTTTGTTGATGTTTAGGGGGCATGTACCTGGACATGTTTGGTAACTAATTGATAACTACCTAGTTGTATTGTCTGTTTCAATTATCAAACAAAGCGGGGATATTAAAGGATATCTGCACATGTTAGTATGCTTACTGGAAAGTAGAGATACTAGCCAATTGGATTAAATTTTGTATTGGTGCATACATAATCCATAGATTCCATTTAACATTGGCAGTAACGTGTCATGAAGTTTCGTCTTGTGTTGTAAAATTAAACATTAGATAGCCTTTAAGGGTGAAGCTGACATTTTGGCATACATCCCTGTAATAATAGATTTTTTAAATTTTCATTTGAAATATGAGTGGTCAACTGTCTGAGGGAAGCCTGATATTACAAAAGGTGATGTGATTTTGAACAAACAGTACAGAGAAACATGGCCCATATTCATTAATTCCACACCCAACAATGACAGCAAAGAGATTTCAGACTTGCCAAAGCATCAACATTTCTCTTCCAATACCAATGTGAAGAAACAAATTTCACTCCTGACTTGAGACAGGCAGTCACCCATGAAAGGCAACTGGTGGTTTTAAACCGGTCCTCTCAACACACACTATATTTGCAGAGTGATCAGAATACACACCTTTGGCTGGGAGTGTCCAATCAAGAAAAAATGATATCGAAATTAAGACAACTTCATCCTGATATCACACAAAAATGCAGTTCATTGAATTCGACATGGGTTGAGTAATTAGCGGCCAATTAAGAATTGTGTCTTACCATCACCCCTTGTTGTAGTTTACTGGGCCGTACATTCCGTCAAGAAGTATACCATGATTTTAGAATATTGTGATGACGCATATTAATCCGAAATACAATTCTGTGAGCATTCACTATAGCTCATAAGGTATAGAGTGCCGCTTTCCTGCAAATCCAAAAGTAGACGACTATAGGAGCCCTAAATCCAATTTGTCACAACTCAATTGACAACAACTTAATATGCATTAAAAAGAGATAATATTTATGCTATATTTGACACAATTGCACCTAAATATACTGCTGCGCAGTTTGGAGATTAATACATGCACTTCAAGGTCTAATACCTATGCTTCATTTTGGAGCTAGGTATGTAGTTACGCAAACAAGTTCATGGCTAATATCGCTTTAATGATTCCACCACCCTACATCAGGTACAAATAATTATGACAAGAATGACTGTGAATAATGATGATTATGGTGATAATGATGACGACGACGACGACAATGATGATAATGCTGCTGGTGGTGATGCGATATGAATAAAATTCTCATGAATTGTCACCCCCCCCAACCCAAACCCTAATCTGAACATAGAACCACAGCACGAACATATATAAGTGTTCAGTATAATACACAACTTACTTGCACGCTTCCCATTTGTTTAAAAGTCAAATATTTTTTTCCGCCTGCCACAAAGCCAGTATAGATTTATTGATGATCACGTTATACTATGAAGCACTAAATAATTAAACAAGAAAGTCTTGAAAGGCTGGTTTTTAGAAAGATATATGAAAGGACTCTGTCTATTTTTTCAAAGATATATTTTAGCCGCACGTTTTCTCAATAATTATATGAGAAACAAGATATCGGATACTGAGTCACAACGGATGCTAAACCAGAGGAACATTTGTAGATTATGGTCTAACTGAGCCCTACTGCATTCCTTCCACAGACAAATGTTTGCATGACAGAGGAAATTTATAACCTTTCAGAAAATGAAATTACTTTTAAACTACATTAACTATGGATTGTAACACACGATATCACACAATTGTCTAATTATGTGACAAACAGATGCTGGTGCCCTGACTACACACAATGCTAGCTTATTACATGAAGATGGGCAAACAATGTATAACGAAGAAAATTTTAACCATCTTGAATTTACGCACAGCCTTCCACACAGCTGTGTATCACACATATTTAACCAGAATACGCGTCGCACCACTTTTACAGCTTAATCCATCTAATATCAGTTTCTTTAAAGTGATAATATTGAACAGAAAAATGGCAATACGTGCCTCATGGGGTAAGCGAGGTTCCGGTAGAGGTGATGGGTTTGGATAAACCACATTTTTCACCCACCTATAGTTCTACTGGCCAAAAAGCTCAACACTGTATTGCAAACAGTATCAAGGGGCTCCGATAGGCCCTTCTGCATGGCTAGAAACATATGCTGCAAATAGCTTGCAGGTATCGGTACATGAAAAATCAAGCCAATACTCAATGCTATCGCCGTTTCCTGGTAACTTAGTCACTTGTAGATTGTGCACGCGAATACAGATGAGACATGTCCTGGAAACGTACATGTCAATGGTGCATCTTAACAGCTGCTGACAATACAGTGTTATTCTAAATAATTTAAGTTACGACTTAAATATTTCCAAAAATTACCTCAGTGGAAGCATTTAAGCATTTTTTAAGAATGGAGATTTGGTCGGGTGAATATATATATATATATATATATATATGTGTGTGTATATATATATATACATATATATACATATATACATATATATATATATATATATATATATATATATATATATATATATATATATATATATATATATATATATATATGTGTTAGATAAACCCCCAGGGGCTACAGGTAGCAAGAAGGGGCCTACGCCAGTTATATGTTTGCCTAATTGTACGTAAAATCCTGTTAAGAAAAATTGTTTTCATAGCATGTTTTTGGCATATATGCTAATGAATTTCATTCTTTTCTGATATGCCTAAATGCACATTTACTATATATTAAAAAATAACTCAAAATTGACAGCATTTTCTCAAATGTCACAAACCTGACACATTCAGTTGACACATTGACTCAGGGTTGTCAGTTTAATACAGCTTAATTGTTGAGGAGTAGGTGTCATCATGGAAATTGTTTTACATCTCTGGTGCAGGATGTACATTGTTGCAGTCCTTCTTAGGATTTCCCTTGGTTTATACAGGTGGTCTAGCTGCAGCTGTTTATTTTACAATCAATGGGACTAGATATAATGCCCCAGCTTGTTTCCACTTCAGTTAAACATTGGCGGATGGTTTAACTAGGATAAGCTGTCCAGCTTGAAAGGGTACATATTGGTTCAGGGGTAAGTTTAATTGTTCTTATCTGAACCTGTACTGTGCAAATTTGGTAATTATGGTTTGTTTGACAGGTATTCTTCTTTGATATGAAGCTCTGCATTTATAAGCAAAACTGTACGTATTTAGCTAATTCATCAATTGCCACGTTCACATTTATTCATTATTATGTGGGTTGTCTTTGCTGAATATTTAGCCTAGACAAGGAGCCGCTACTCAGAGAGACATGTACGGGTTAAAGGCTCCAAAACATGTTGAGTAGTTACCCGCTGAAGACCCTTTAATCTATTTGGGCTAATACAGCCTTTGTCAAAATTTTTCAGAGGAACGTGTGCAATATGGAAAATAGTACTTCTATGTATATAAGTTAGACAGGGACAGGTTAGCTTATGGAGAGTAAAGAGTTTGGACTGTGGAATAGGGTAATGGCTACTAGAAAGTGGTTTTGGACAAAAAGACACAAATACAATAACACTACCGTAATTCCTTCCAAAGAAAAAAAAGGGCTGGCATGTCGATTTGTCAAATATAGTGGCACTTTTGGATTTGCGTATGAAATGTGTTCTTCAGTTTATTTCTTTCCAACGTGAAAAGGTCGAATATGTCGATTTATCACATATAACCGTATTTCCAACCTTTATCCATTTATTAGGAAAAAAACAACGAAAACAAAGATGAAACACAAAATGGTTCTCTCATTTTTGGGTAAGTATCTCTGTACCGAAAGAAGTCCAAATTTTCAAATTAATTTGTTCAAAGTATTTTCACTATACTCCAAAATTGTTGGATACACACTGATTTTTAGATTTAATAATATTCACCACCAATTTTCATTCTAATAATATACTTCTTTTTGTGTCACTTCTTTTTGCATATCTTTGTTAATTTATTGATTTACATGTCCACTCTATTAGCTTGATATGTTACATGTCAGCAATGGAAGGTATGTATATTGTGTGGTTATTTTCAATTGCTTGAGCCTTTATATTTGCAATCAAAATAAAGGTTGCTCGCTCGCAATGTATACTTCCTGCTTATAATGTTTCCGTTGTACTCTTTCCAAACATTGGCTAGAAATGTTATGCTTGGAAGTTAAGTGTGTTTCCCACAATGTGGCGTTTTTATTTCACTATGTAAATCCCAGATGAACTATTTGACTTACTAACCCATTTTAACATGATTGATTCCGTTTTGCGCACAATGGAACAATGGGTTAAGTGACATTTCTTCACTAACAGCATGGGTTGAGAGCTATTAGCACCCCCCCCCTCCCCCATAGTCTCTATGTCTGAATGTGAAGCATGTTACCAGGAAAGGGATCATTATAATTTTCAATAAAAAATTGTTTTGGACTAGCTGCAGTCTTAAGTCTATAGACATAGACACTGGGTTAGATGACATTTCAGTGGCGAGGGGTTTAAGTGCTCATTATCTCAAGACCAGCATGAGTGTTGAGAGCTTTCAGTACAAATATCCCTCTACGTTCTGTGTGTGTGTGTGTGTGTGTGTGTGTGTGTGTGTGTGTGTGTGTGTGTGTGTATTATTTACTGAAATTCCAACAGCACCCACAACGTTACACATTGAATATTTATCAGTGATGAAATACACAATAGTATATAGTGATTCAGAAAAAAATGCAATTAACCTTCAGTAAACACAAATAAAATGATGTTAAAATTAGCCTGATCATGACACATTATTAGCGTCTGTCTGATGGTAACAGTGTGTGATATGTTAATTTACATTACCCGTATATTGCAGCAGTTCTTACGTATGTACCTAAGCCAAAGATCTATCAGGGTACACATAGTTTTTCCTCATGCTCATACCCGGTTATAACCATTCTTTGTCACACGGTGCATTAACTGTCACGTTGTGCTTCTTGGCAGAAGATTCCTTTCTTCAGGAAATATCTTCAGTTTGTTTTTCAATGGCATAATTTAATGCACCAGTTTAAAACAAGAACAAACAAGCATGGCAACGGCAGCAGGAAGTGTAGAGATACATGTTGTCAAGGTCATAACGGTGGCAATCACCACCCCACGCACCCTTACCATGCAATATACACAGTTTGCCTGTCAGAACACGTCAAGGTTGTCTGGTTAGTCATCATAGAGTTTTAATGACCCAAACTTTTGATTGGTATTCCTTCTCTTACACTCAACGCTTGCCTTTAGTATGTGTCATATTTGCATACTTCTCTTTACCCTTGCCACATTGAGAACGCTCATGACGTAGTCGATATATTTGACAAAGTAAAGGGACTAAATTATATAAATATTGCAACGGAGTTACACATCTCGGAATGAAATAATAATTCGTTGCATCATAATATACTTGTGTGTCACACTTGTTTGGCACATCGTTTTGTCGAAAAAAAATAGTAATTTTCTCGTAAAACTTTGTGCAATTTCATTTTGCAGGTACTTCACACTTTCTAGTCTGGACAATTAACAAGGCTTATGTACCATGGGTCTGATAATTTTGAGCAAAATTCGGAATACTAGAATCTGGGTCTGGTCATTTTTAGCAAAATTCGGAATCACGGAGCCCAGTTAATTTATCGCTACAATTTTACTCCTTATGAAATCTATTTATCTACATTTTTATTATGACCTTGACATCTTGCAGTGTGTTGTGGATTGGTATCATCAATATTTTAAAGATGTTTATCTCGAAACTAAAGGGTGTTTGTTCGATTTATTGCAGTAAGTGACGCAAAAAGATGCGTTTACTCTTAACAAGGACTCTAACAGCGTTTTGCGTTTTCATGGGACCTTACTCAGCAATGAATCCGATTACTAGGTGTTAATTAGAACTGCAAGGTTAAGCTAAGTGTTTTAGCACTTTAGAGAAGATTCAAACTGACATTTCAGACTAAACAAAAAAATGCATGGCTTCGTATTTCCTTGTCACAGTATTCCAGCAGCGTGAACCAAGTTGGATTCTATATGAAAATGCTTTATTTTTTTTGACAACACTGCCAAATAACAAAGGCAAGACACGACTGAAATGTTGTAGCAATCGGGTATAGTTTCATGTGACATTGTCGTGTATGTTCTGGGACATAATATATGACATGATATCACTGATGATATATGCGGTTAAATTGTAGCGTTCCACTCAATGACGAGGTAACGTATTTATACATTAATATGAATTCCACAAGGATGTAAGTGGATACGGCTAGCAGTTCATACGTATTGGGCCAATCAGAAGGCTTGAAAGTTTACAATTAGATGGGATTAATGGAATATAGTGTTATAACATCTCACCTACATACAAAATGTCTTGCCCTTCATGGTCTATTTTATCTTTTGAGGGCATCCATGGGAAGGGGCGGGGGAACCAGGTTGCCACTCTTTCTTTTGATTTACATCTGTCTATCTATGAATATACACGTCTATTTGCTACGTGTTTTACATTTGTCCAGTCCCTGGGCTGGTTTCCGCTTCGAAATTTAATGTCCCGACATGTTGATTCCATATATGGAATTTTACTTTCTATTTCTTTATGAATTTGCAATATTCATCCCACCTAATCACCTAAAGTCGTTGCATTATTTTTTTTTTTTTTTTTGATTAACTTATGTTTACCGCAGCAGCTTTTATAAATTTTCAGAACTGATTTGATACCATCAGCCATGGGATACTATAAGGAACCCACTGGTTGACTGGGTTATATAGCAAGCATCTTTCAATTAGGAATCGAGTATTACCTAAGGCGTTAGATGCAGGGTGGGAGGGTGAGATGAGTGGGAGATGATACCCTGTATTAAATAGTCAACCAGTGGGTAACGGATTGATCCTATTTTTGTAAAAGATAACAGAAACGGCAGTTTTGTTCAAACGTGTTACCCCGTTCGCCCGTGTTTTCTTTTCCTTCCACCAATTTGCTAGCACTAGCACCAGGTATCGTCTACTATATGCCTACTATTATGTATCAGAATTCTCTGCTCTAGGTGGCGAGGTGCCGTATTTCCACACTAATATGAAATCAATAAGAATAATACCGACATTTGTATATAGCTACACAACTCTTCAATATTGGTTCTAAATATCTTTTCTTTGATTCACTAACTCACAAGTCTGGTATCATGACATTGGGACATGGCAAAGGAATCGGTAATGGTACGATTCTGGTAACTCGGAATTGGTAAAATTGGTGCAATGAAACAGCGTACTTGGTGTAATGGTGGACTGTTTTGATCTTCCATGTTAGTTTAAAGTTAACTCCATAACCGGATTGTTACGCAAACTTCGTCTCTTGCTTCCATCAAGGTTACAATAGAACAACCATGACTTGTTTCATTGCTGTTGTGCGGTTTGGAATGATTATTTTCTGAAGTATAAAGAATTATGCAAATGCTTCAAAATTGGTGTGCTTGCATTGTTAGTGGCAGATTTGAATTTACCACGAGCCCCAAAAGAGGTATTGAGAAGCAGGGCTGAATGCAATTGAATTTTCGATGCGTTTTCTCGTTTGCAACTCTGACTTATTATGTCGGCACTTGACATACCTGAAATATTCAGCCCAAAATGTACACAATCTGCAGTGCATATATTGTAATCATGCCAAATTGCATCAAAACCAAGCTCTTTCATACCTAGCTCTCATACAGAAAAGTGTAAACAATCGCAGGCCAAAAAAAAGACGTGTTAAGGCCTATAAAATACTAAAATGAAGGTCCAATCATCAAATTCCCTGGATATATCTAAAACACATGCAAGAAATGTGTGTTTATTCAGTGATCAAAGCCGGCTGACAAATGTTTGGTTACTGTGGTTGTCATTGTGTGGAACGTTTTACCGTTTTTGTTTTTGTTTCTGTTTTTTTTTTATTGAGAACTGTATATTCTATATTTTGAATTCGTATGTAGCTTTTTCGAAGAAAAATACATGACCTCCTATGATGGGATGACAGATATCTGGATACGATACGTGCACCAACATCAAAACAAAGTAGGCCTTGCGTTAATTTGGGGAACTAAGCAGTACTATTATATATGCAATTTGTAGGGGCATCAAATGAATTCCTATGATCAACATATTGTGCATTATGTGAACGATAAACCCTCCGTTGGAGCAATATATGTCCGACTGCATTGTTCATATAGTTTTCAAGCCAGCAAAATTATATATATATGTATATATATATATATATATATATATATATATATATATATATATATATATATATATATATATATATATATATATATATATATACCTCAAATCGGCAGCAATCTTAAATTTATGTTATTAAAAAGCGTGTCTCAGTTACACAACATTACGTGCCGTTTGTTCACCACACTGGGTTAAAAACAAATTTGCAAGCTAAATCCATCCTGCTTTGCAAACCTGCGTTTCCGAGATCAATGTATTTTGCTTAGCTAGCTTGAGAGTCAGGCTAAGCTTTGAGGAGGCTGAGTTGTCCGTTTGTCCGTTTACAAATACATTTTTGACTTCCTCTCCGAAACGGTCAGTGAGATTCATTTTTAACCTGGTGGCAATGTATCTTGGGTAGGTCTCTACCAAGTATGTTCATATGGTCAAGCCGCAGTGTGTTTCGCATTTTCATGACCTTTTTAGTTGTTGTTAATTTGGAGGCTAATCTTAAAAAGAAAATTCTCCAAAACCACTCAACCAACGCTATCATATCACACAGGAACACTGCTAGAGACCCTTTGTTTATAATTGGTTCACCAGGAGGCGCTGTAATGTTTTTTATTTATTGTTTATGATATTTTTATTTTTTCCTCTCTTTTTCGACCTCTGCAGAACCGTCGTTCAGTTTAAGCTGAAACTTGGCGGTTCTATTTCTTGTGACGGGATCAAGTAAAGATATTCACTGGGACGCACTGCAATGGAGTTCTTCTTCTTCTTTTTTTTTTTTTTTTTTTCTTTTTTTTTAATTTTGGGTACTTATCGGGGAATGCACCTTTCCTATTGATTGCTATTTGAGTTAATGGAAATTCAAATGCTAATTCAAATTTTCGCCTTTTTATCCACAGCCGTTTGCCATATTCTGCATCACAGTAGGTAGCAATGTGCCTTTGATGAGTCGAAAACAAGTTTGCTCAAATGGTCGTGCTCCATTACATTTTTCACCTTCTTTTTAATTTCTTTGTCCTTTTTTCATGGGGCGGGATCTTAAAATAATGTTCTCCGAAACCACTCACCCAATTGCTTTGATAGCATACAGGAACAGTCCAAAATATTCCTTTTTGGTAATTGTTCACCAGGTTGCGCTGCATTATTTCTATTTTTTCTATGTTTTTTTTTCTTTGAGTATTTATGCTATTCCCAGCTTTTTCTCCAGAATCGTCATGCAGATTAAGCTGAAATGTACTTGGGTAGGTCTCTACCAAGCTTGTTCAAGTAGTCACTCTCCAGTTTGATTTTTTCTTTTTTGGTTCTGTTATTGGGGATGTTTTTTCGCTTTCTTGACTTCCCCAGAACCATCACTCAGATTGTGCTGAAACTTGATGGATATATTCCTTGTCGGAACGTCAAGCAAAAATATTCACCACGTGGCACTGCTGTGGACGATTGATTTTATACGATTCTTTCAAATTCGGTTACTTATCGGTAAATGTACCTCTCCTATTTTTTACTATACACGTCAATGGGCACTATTATGTTACAAAATTCACACTTTGGACATCTCGGAAGAAACTGCCAGTCAGGCTGACACGGGGTGGCAATGTACATTGGGTGGGTCTCTATCAAACTCGTTCAAATAGCCACACTCATGGTCACCCTCCAGTGATTTTGTTTATATATATATATATATATATATATATATATATATATATATATATATATATATATATATATATATATATATATATATATATATATATATATTTGTTGGGAAAAATCTCAAAAAAATCAATCGGAGAAATTTAACACGGGAACGTAATGGTTGTAATAGGCATGTACCCTTAATAAGTGCCAGCTATTTTATGCAAATGTTCATGCTCCAGTATTTTTTATTTATTTATTTTTTTTTTTTTTTTTTGTGGGGGGGGGGGGGTTGGAAATCTTAATATCATTTGCAAGACAGGATAGCCAATTGCTTCGAAATTGCATACGGACACTTCTGGGCACCTCTCGACGTTAATTTGCTCAAGAGATGGCGCTGCATTTTTTCCCGATTTTTTTATGAATGTTTGTTTTTTTTTGCGATTATCAACATATATCTAAAAAGCGACAACCAGATCATATTGAAACTTGGTGGAAATGTCCCTTGTGGAGAGACAAGCTGTACATCGGGCGACATTTCTGTGCAGTCATGATTTCTGTCGAACTTTTTAGTATGGGTTATTGTAGGTAAAAGTGCACCTCCTTAACAATTATTATGTAATTCAATGGGGCATGCAATGGTAAGTAATCCTTTGACTTCTTCTCCAAACCCACAGGCTGGATCTTCTTCAAACTTTGTGGGAATAAGTGGCCCTGTTATAGATTCCTAAGTTGTACCAATTTTAGCCCAGTTGACTTGCTAATCAGGTTGCGCTTTTAGGAGGCTCAGTTGTCCATCATCCATCCGGTCGTTCACGATTACATCCTTGACTTCTCCAAAACTGTCACCCAGATTCACTCCTTGAAAAATAGCGATTTAATTTTGCCGTAAACCTATGTGTAAAAGTTTGAATTTCGTCTCTATCTCAAATAGTTTAGACGCTCTGGAACTAACAATTTTCAATGCCTCTCATTTGCATAGTTTTTAATACAATTGTGAATCATTCCAAATCAGCTGCGCAGTTTTGCCTACTCAACTATGTTATCATACCAAATTTCAAAGTTCTAACTTGTATGGTGCCTACAAATGTTTGCAAAATGCAGCTGAAGGATAGAAACAACTGAATCATAAATGAAGAACAATGCGAAAAACAGAACGTAGCAAATTTGGATAATTTTAAATACACTGAGCACAACAGCACAATTTTACCTGCACCAAATTTCAAGGCTGTGGCTTGTAAATTGGATAGTTGCGGAGCAAACTGGCATACAAATTTTGCGGAAATATAGTGATTAATAAATTAATAAAATAAGAAATAATCTATAATTATTATACGCAATTACACACACACACACACACACACACCTATATATATACAATGCACAAAGCCGTCTTTTGTATGATATTTTAGAATACAATAGCATGATTCGAGTGAATATGCATCATTTTCAGGAAGCAACTTTCTTTCTTTACAGGCAAATTTGTCCGACATTTCATTTGAATACTGCTATACGTAGAAACTCCAAACTTGGCGCAATTATACTTCTCTAGAAGAAGTCTGGCCTTTTGATAATGAAAGGTCAATGCTTTTCAAAATTATGCAAGTGAGAGCTAATTAAAATTTTCAATCTTCAATATCTTATGTACTACAGTAGATGAATTACCGAGCATATTGGAATTTGATCTTATCAAGGCAAAGGGCATTTCAAATGTCAAGGTCATGTCAAGGTCAAAGGCCATGTCATGGTCGAAGGTCAGTTTTAGCTCAAATTGTCATTTGAAAGCTAAAATGTCATTTAATTACAGGTCAAGCACCACTTCAGGTATAGGTCATTTCAATGTAAAGGGCCACTTTCGATGGTGGCTTTCTTCTAGTTATAACTTGGCCAATATTTAGCCGCTTTTGATCATGTTGGACTCAAATTGCAGCTATTGTGACACCGCACATTTCTGAAGTCTCGCCTGTTTGTAATTAGAGGTCATATTTTTCAAAATTATGCAAATGAGGGCCAATTAAAGTTTTAAATCTTCACTATCTTATATACTATAGTGAGGTATAGTTCCAAGTGTATAGGAGTTCGATCATAGCAAGGCAAAGGTCATCTCAAATGTCAAGCTCATGTCAAAGTCAAAGGTCATGTCAAGGTC
>CAXHWN010002425.1:140000-252500 GCA_964020975.1 Hermodice carunculata | reverse complement strand
TTTCTCTTTAAAATGTGGAAATTTGTTCAGGGATAATTCAATTAAAGACCTGCATAATTCAATTAGCATGTCAATTCCTTCACAATTTAGTTGCCCCTGGACATCACTGCAATTCTATCTATATAACTTTTCCATATTCTTTATGAAAGCATTCGAGTATTCATTTTTCGTGCATGCACTTAGATCTTGTAAGCCTGAAATGAACTTGGGTCCAGGGTTGTGTGTTCTTATACAGGTGGTTCTCCTCACACCAAGCCAAAGTTAAATGGAAAGATGAAGTTAGCATTGTTTTTTTCAGTTAACAGAGGCACGCGACAAGGTAGTTTTATTTCGCCTAGGATTTTGAATATTTTTAGCAGTGACATGCTTTTTAAATCAACTGAGCAAGATGTAACGATAGGCAGAAATAGGCAAAATAAATGCGCTTACGCCGATGATATTACTGTCTTTTCTACAAGTGTTACAATCATTGATTGACGTGTGTGACAACTATGCAGAAAGGTGGGGTTTTAATTTTAGAATATCTAAAACTACATTCATATCCACACCTAGGGATGCTTTTGTTGATAACCCTTTCTGGAAACTAAACAGTAAATATATTGTGTAGAATGAGCTTAACTCTACCTAGGCATCACCTTGTCCAGGGACAATAACTTTAAAGGGGCAGTGGGGGCAAAAAAGGCTGACGGAACAGCATGGTTCCCATATGGTGATATAATAATATCACTAAAGAGCTCAATCCAATTTTGAACTAAATTTCAAAAATAATTTGGTCTGGAATGCTCCAATGGAAACAATGTTGAGGTAGCATCTCACATGAACTTGTATGGAACCCTCAGTCTCAAATCTGTGGCAAAGTATATTTTATTTCACTTGCATTTCTGGTGTTGAAAAATCATTCAAACAGTCAGAATTTGAACTGTTTGGCTATTACAACAGCCCAACTGCTCCCCATCAACAGATATGTGATACAAACAGACAGATGTTTGTGGTTTGTATACCCGCTAATTGGTTACAACCTGTGGGATGTCTGACTCGGGCAGTGGGCACCGGGCATCTGGTTGGTGAAATACCTGACCAGCTTTGTATTACATGCAAGCAAAAGCACATCCAAACAGCTTTTTCTTTTTTTTTGAGAGAGAGACCACCATGTAATGAAGCCGCCTCTTTTCACATACCACGTTTTGTTATGTTGTTTGTGCCATTTTTCATGTTTTTATACAAGCATGAATGGAGTGAACAGCAGATTTGAGGGAATACTGACCGCAACTTTCTGTTTTGTTTTGCTAGCTTGTGGTTTTGTCAGGTAACTTAATACCAAATGGACTCAGCTAAGCAGTAGCCTTTGCAGTCCACATATGAAATGAGGGAACAAATAGGTCTGAATATGCATATTACTTTCATTTTGGAATGTTCATCGTGGTATCAAGAAAAAATGTAGGCGGGCAGACTTTTTGACAAGTAAGTTTCATTTATATGGAATATTAGCATTTTGTGTGTGTCTGCGTGCTGTACATATACAGAAAGGAATGTACCAATTCTTAGTAAACAGAGCTGAATTTAGTCCACTTGACAGCACGAACAGCGTATTGCACCGTTGTTAGTTAACTCGTTTTAGCTGCGCTGCCGGGCTGTCATTGCAACATTATATCTTTGATTTTATGAGTTTTGTTTGATTTAAATCTAGACGTACCCATACTTTTATTTCTCCCGAAATGGCAGTTGAATAATAATAATAATAATAATAATAATAATAATAATAATAATAATAATAATAATAATAATAATAATAATAATAATAATAATAATAATAATAATAATGATAACAATAACAATAACAATAACAATAACAATAACAATAATGATAATAATAATAATAATAATAATAATAATAATAATAATAATAATGAATTAAAGTATATTTGGAAAACGAGAATATCGGTGTTTGTACACAGACATTCAGAAGAAGACACACACACACATATATGTATTGCATGATGCCATCTGCTGGAATCGATGAGTTTTCGTGTGTTTCGGTGCGGTGGTGACATGCACATGGATATGAAACTCCCCACCAGTCGCCTTGGGCACAGGCACTCGAGATCAAATTAGTCACCTCATGAAAATTTGGTATAATTATTCCCGCTAGAGGTCTGTTCCGTCATTATTTTAGGTCACTGTCATGTCAATGCTTATCTTCATTTTCTGCCCCATGCACCACTTATGCGAAGAAGGTTCTGTGTCCATGGCTGTCCATTTTAACAGTTTAAGTTCCATTTAATCTGGGTTTCTTCAACATTTAAAAATCATAGGCTTACAATAGAGCGAGGGTAAATAAAGCTTGTATTTATGTTTGTTCTTAGGCACGCATTTTGCCTGCTCTTTTTACTACATGGTACATGAAAAAGAATGGGCATACCCACAGATCAGCGATGCTTTCAGTCTTCTTCAACCATGTTTTATCTGCCATGAAAAACAAAACAAAAACAAAAAATGATAAAATTTCTTCACGCCTTGCTCCGTAAGGAAGACCAACAAACCTAACATTCCCACATATAAAACGATGTCAACGTGCGATTCAAAATCTCTAATCCCGGTATCAGTTCTATTCACAATTGTAATGTTAATGTGATGACAGACATATAACACTCTTGTTAGTTAGCCTATATAAATTTACATTAACTCTTCCACTGTCACGTTTTGGACTGATTCAACAGCTTTTCTCTGCGCAATACGGCCAAAACGCTCTCAGATAAGCTGTTGACCTGGACTGTTATATTCTCTGAAATATAGGTATGCTGCTACTGGAATGAAAGAATATGATTCTTGAATCCTTTTGATAATTCAGAGCAGCACGTCGTAAGAATATCCACTATTGTCGCATTTCACAGTGAAAGTGTGAAAAAAGCAATGCAAGAGTGCAAAAAAAAAAAAAAAAAAAAAAAAAAAAAAAAAAAATCGGCCCTATCGGCCTAGCTGCTTCTAAATCACGATGGTCATTTATGTCTGCGAGTAATAATTCTTTAAAAAAATCAGTGTCGGATCAAGGATTTGTATAAACAGGAGCGGAGCGGGGGCGGGGGAAGCATGGATCTACATGGGGCTGCCATGTGAGCGACGCAGACCTGGAGCTATGGCATGGGGTTTGAGGCGGCTTGCATCCTCTCGTGATGTATTTATTTGTGGGTGTGTAATATTGCATTTGGAGCTTTAGTGCAAATATTCCGCATTCAAATATCTTATATTCACAGTATGGGCCTATATAATTTTGTGAAAAATTGTACCGACTGAAGGATGGGTGGGGGGTGAAGTCACATGATGGAATTAGCCTCCATGCTGGTTTAGATAGCCCCCCCTCCCCCCCAAAAAAAAAACTGGCTAGACAAATTGATTTTAGGTAAATATATTGATATTGATTACTTTAATGATCTTTTCCACTTAATGATGGATGACAAAATCATGTTTGTCAAAGGAGGCATTCTTTTGGCAAGGGTTTTTTTTTTCGAGACGAATGACTTCAAAGCTCTTAGGTTGAAATTCATGGTATGAGTAAAATATATAAACAGGGAAGTAATAAAAATATTCTTTGTGGATAATTTTAATGGAGGAAATGGATACATTAGAATATTTTGACACCCCTGATGTATCATGCTACAATCCTTGTCACAAAACGGCGCAAAAGATTAATACATACATTGCTACTCTTAATAACATGATGCCCGACGGTGCAGATGAGGCTAAATGTGTAATGATTATTACTACAGTAAACTGTTATTGACTATAAAAATAGTAGTAACAGTGATAATTATAATAACGATTATTATTATTATTATTATTATTATTATTATTGTTGTTGTTGTTGTTGTTGTTGTTGTTGTTGTTATTATTATTATTATTATTATTATTATTTTTATTAAAGATTATAATAATCATAATAAAAACAATTGTTCATTTAAACCACCACAACTGAGGAAAACATACATACAAATACATGAATATACACAGTTGATATGGAAATTTCAATTCAAATGCATAGATTATACTAACCCGTGAGTAAAACACTTAAAAAGCCAGTATATTACGAGCCTTTGTCCGCAACTTTGAGGCTGTGAGTTCCAGGGATCCCATTTTGTTGAAATGTTATGATGAACCGAAATGCGTAGGCTGTCAATAAGTCTATCTGAATGAAAGTCACATTCATTAAAGAGAATTTAAATGACTGTGAAAGAATGAAAGCATCCGAAGAATCGGCAATCAGCAATTGTGACATGAAAATGTGTACTGAAGATGGACCCCATGACAGAATCATACTAATAAGAGTTTTCTCACAAATACATATGGTTTTAGTTGCTACAAATTGCTAGATCATTAACCGGCAACGATTACTTGATGGACTATTCAGCAAACATGTGAAAAGCAAATTCTTGATTTCATCCCTAATGTTCAGGTGAATACTTTTGGGGCCTGCAGCTTGGAGTAAATGTGAATCCCGAGATTCCCTTGGGAAACCGATCACATGTTTAATAATTTTACTTTGGGTTGCCTCCACGCATGGATCATTAACATTACTCAAAATTCGAAGCCATATGAAAGTTAGATAGACAGACTTTTTACCTGCGTTCAGCCTTAAGCTATGTGCAAAGACCTGGGTAAGACTTACCAGTAGATGTATACTGAGATGTCGATGAAAAACATGCTGAGGTCTTTTGTCGATATGAATATCGGAACCCATGCCCTTTGTAATGTTAAAATCTTGCATATCCAACTGATCACTTGTACATAACCCATTTTCTTTCACGTCCCAGTTAGCATTATTCATAGCAGTTGCAGGTACAGCTGCCATACACTTAGATTTCCTGCAGCCGTATTAAAAACGCCATTTTAAACATACTCTGAAAAGATATTAATTAGGTATTGTAATAACAACACTCAAAGTTTTTATGTCACCGAAACACATAAATGAGTTATATTTCATTTCATCAATATTATAGCTGATTATCCAGCTTGTATCATCAAATCGTTTAATAATATATATTAGGAATCCAGAAATAAGGCCTCCCTGCCTGGTTCCAAAAAAGTACCAAAATTTCTGCAATGGATGTCGTTCCACCAAATAATACTCTGTAGCCTTGTTTACAAACAGCATAAACACAACTAATGAACACGTGGGGAGGAATGGAAAGTCAAAGTTTTATAACGAAAGGCCATTTTACAAAATTACACCATGACGTTAAACAACTCATAACGGCCCGCCCCCCCCCCCTAAACTGGTTGTTTTAAACTACTCTTTTCAACCTTTGAGATATTCTTTATTAACTACACACGTGTTCTTCCAAATCATACAGGCCTAATCACAAAAAGCCCGAAATCATCACCTGAGCCACAGATAAAAAGAAACACGGTTGGCCTGCCACCTCTTGGTGTTCCTGACTTGTCAGCTAAGCTGATACCCAAAGAAGAAAGTAGACCTACATCCGTTTAGTAACATTTATAAATTTTAAAGATTACAAAAATTATCTGCCTCAATTACAACGGTGAGTCGGAAAAGAAAGCCCACGGTTCAACAAAGCCAGTAGAGTATTTATCAAATATTTGTAGTTCTGATAAGAAAAAGAAAAGAACTAAAAAAAAAAAAAAATCCAAATTTATAAATTCCAACACAAGAATGAGCAGAAAATTAACAATGGTTGTTTATATAAAGCCTGTCGCTTTTCAACTGAACTCTTCATTTCGTAACTCAATTGGCACACCAAAAGCCATCTCTTAAAAGTAAAATGAGTTGATAATAATAATAATGATAATAATTATATTAATAATGATAATGATAATGATAGTGATAATAATAATAATAATGATAATAATAATAATAATAATAATAATAATAATAACAATAATAATAATAATAACAATAATAGTAATAATAATAATAATAATAATAATAATAATAATTATTATTATTATTATTATTATTATTATTATTATTATTATTATTATTATTATTATTAGCTGACTTTTACTAAGACCCTCATGACGCTGTATCGCAACAATTATAATCCACCAATAATATAACTGTACAAATCATATCCAAGGGTATGTTTATAGACCAGATACGAGCAACTGTATGACGGATGTCATTGTGCACAATATTAAATACAAATTATAATGTCTTGAAGAATTTGAATACATTTGAATTTTTTTTTTCATATCAAGCTTTTACGAGGAAGACAGACTGTTGTAGATTTGCTCGATTTCTAATTGGTTGATTTCCATACACGGGATATTGAATTAGGGACATACGGAATTGAAATAAGAAGCATATCTTCAAAACACGAATGTGTCGTATTCTCACACCAGTAGAACAAAAAAAACACGACGACTTGGTCTTGGCTGCTACCTTTTACTGGATGTTACGTTGTCCATATGTTGAACGTAACGTTCATTAAAAGGTAGCAGCCAAGACCAAATCGTCGTGTTTTTATTGGTGTGGTAATACGACATCATACAATGTATTTTATGCAGGCTCTGACATGACCAGTCTATTACGAGACAAACACAACATAAAATCCTGAAGTATGGTGCATTATTTACATGTGCAGTGCTGTGGTAAGCTGTTAGCCCATGGTTAGTAGAATAGGAACCATGCCCCTTAAAACGCCCCGAACGGGTAGACGCTTGCTCTCTGTCGTTCTCTGTCGATAACTATTCTTTGCGGTCTAAAAGGACGCTTGAGAAACACGTATTTGTTGCAGAATAAGCCGTTAAGGTTTATTTGTGTGTACATAGGATAAACAGACAGACAAATATGAATAAGCATTCAGGAACCTCCCAAAATTTACTTATACATATTGTTATATGCCAATAAGCAATCATTGACCCTCATTGATCAAATACTATTATCATATATAAACAACAAACACTTGATACCCTATCAAAATTTACTTATTTCCATTTTATAGCCAAGGTTAAATTGATGCTCTACGCAATAATAAGATAAACCTATCACAAAAATTCAAATACACAGCTTCACGCAGCTTAGCATGAAATAATGTTGTCTAAATATTTACTAATAGACATTAAACCTTATAAATTCATAATAGAACCATACAAAAAATAAACAAAAAAAAAAAAAAAAAAAAAAAGTTCATGTTCACCTTTATAACAAATTCTGTAGAAACTGACACTTTAGAGATCAGCTTCTAGTCTGACCACTTGAGTAATAGGACTATGTAGCTTTTTAACTCGTGTCCTTAGCATGATTGATCGCACATTGCCATCTCTGCCAGGAAAAACCCTTTCAACTATGAAAAGAGGCCAAACATTACGTGGCATTCCACTCTCTAGCATAAGAAGCAACTCCCCAAATTTAATATTTTATGTATTAGTTCTCCATTTAGAACTAATTTTCAGTGAGGGGAGATATAGCTTCAGCCACTAGGACCAGAAAATGTTTGACAGATGTTTAGAAATTTCCAGCGGCCGCGGTACTTGTCAGAATCAGAACAGCCACCAGGGGGAGCAATGAAATTGCGCAATGTAAGCAATGAATTAGGAGTTAATGCAGTGAAATCGTAAGGATCAATGCTGATCCTGGTTAACGGGCGACTATTAAATATTGCCTCGACATCTCAAAAAACAGTCTCCAAGACTTCAGTAAGACGTGATGCATGAGGGAGTTCTGCCTTTAGAACTCTTCTAGGACTCCTATCAGACGCTCCCATGTACCTCCCGCATGTGGACATTTAGGAAGTAAGAAGGAGAACTCTATCGATCAGGAAACAGAGTATTGCTTCAAGGTATTTCGGGAATGGAAGTTGAACGCCTTACGAAGTTCCTGTTCTCCCTTCATAAAATTCCCAGCATTATCCCAATGAAAGATAAAGGGACGAGATCTTTCTGCAATAAAGCGAAGGAAAGCATTCAGAAATGAGTCGGCATCCAAAGAATGTAACATCTCAATATGGATGGCTCTAGAACACAAACAGGTAAAGATGCATCCATAACGTTTCTTTCGACCACGGTCAAAATTCGTAGGATATAGACCAACGTAATCGATACCTGTATGAGAAAAGGCTGGAAGATTAGGTTCTATTTTAGCTGAAGGGAAGTCCGCCATAAGCTGATTCATGCGTTGGGCACACAGTTTCTTGCATATCAAACATCTTCCTATCACACGTCGTACTAAACGTCGTACCGTGGTGATCCAATATTTCTCTCTGACTAAACTTAAAGTCCATTCAGAGCCTGGGTGTGGCTTGACATGAAAATGCTGCACAAACTGATGATTAGCAATGGGGCTCGAATGTGGGACAAAAATAGGGTGATTAGCAGTTCTGCCTCCTATTCTCACCAAACCTTCATCATCTAAGGAAATATTCAATGCCAAAATCGTGCTGGACTTCAGAAGAGGATGCTTTGTTGTCAAGCATGAAATTTCTTTCTCAAAAGACTGACCTTGGAAATGCCTGTTGATGGTATCATGTGCATTATCAAATTCTGTTGATGTAAGAATGCCTTTCAAGAACGGAAGTTTAAATTTGTGCATAACAAACCCACGAATCCAGGCTACACTTTTGACAATTTTGTCCTATGATGAACAACGCTCACATTTTCTATTATATCCATGAGTTGTGACCCTCAGATTGAGATTCAACACACGAGGGAAGAACTTTGATTTCTGGATCATCGCTGAGAAGAGGAAAGTATCATTACGCATTCTCCAAAACATGAAAAAACTTCTTAAGCATTCTGGACCAGATGACCATAAGACAAAAGCTTCACGTCGATTCATGGAAGATGGGCTGGATAGTAAATCAGCAGGGTTGCTTTCTGATGGAATATAACCCCAAAATGAAGGGTTTGTGTGCTCACGAATATAGCTTACCCTACATTCCAGAAAAAGTATGGAATCGACGTGTTTGATTGGTAATATATCCCAACACGATTTTAGAGTCAGACTTAAAGAACGCAGGAATATGGTCCATATGTAGCTCTCTTTAAAGAAACAGATTGATATTGATTGAAGACTTCGCAGCTTGGAGTTCTAATCTTGGTAAAGGGCAGCTATTCTTAATTGGAGCAACGTGAGGTCTACTCAGAATCAACTGCACTGAAATCTTACCCTTACAATTAATGCATCTAAGGTAAGCACATGCCCCGTAAGCTGTTTGGCTGGCATCAGCAAAGATATGAAGCTCATGATAGCTATTGTCAAAGTTTGACAGCCTGATACACCTGGAAATCTGACAGTAGGAGGCTGATTGTTCAAAGACTGAAACCAGTGTATCTAGTCTTGCTGTAAATAAGCAGTTAGAGTATGGTTCAAGTCTAACTGAAGACGTGCAGCACTTTGTAGAAGTAACTTTTCTGTAATTATCCAAGCAGCAATCAGGCCAAGTGGATCAAAGATAGAAGCTACAAAACGCAACATGATACGTCTGGTGATATCATGAAACACTTGGTTGTATGGAAAAAGAGACCGTATCCGATTTTATTAACCATTTCACACCCAGAGCTCTACATAGAGAACCAGAGGAAAAAGTATGAACTTCCTTTGCACTGTGCACAAAGAGAACCATAGCCAGCATTTTTTCTTCGTTGATGGCGAACTTGGTAATTTCAAATCAGCCTAACTTCAGAACAGCAGGAAGATTAGTGATAACATTGTACACTTCCTGGAGACTACAAACTGACTATGTGAGATAGTCCAAGTACATGACTTAAAGGATAGATTCCTTGAGCAAGTGATATATATCTGGATTGTCAACAATGACCTTATAGCACATGTAGAAGAAGAGGATGACCATATGCCACCAAAAATATTGATGTGCATGCGCATATAAATCAACTCTTCATCCTTGTACCATAAGAATCTGAGTGCATCCCTGTCATATACAGGAATTGTAACTTGATTGTACATTTGAACCAAATACCCTTGGACTGCAAGAATATGTGAACGGAAACGAAGCAAAACGTGCTGCAAATTGTTTACTAAGTCTGGCCCTTGAAGCTAACGCTCATTTAATAAACGCCCACCATATTTGGCAGAACAATCAAACACAATCAGTAATATATCAGGTTTGGTCAGGGTCAAATACAAATGGATATATTCTTTGCATTTGTTAGTTCCGGGCAGTAATTTATGTAGTTTGTTAAAGTTTTGTTTTTGCTGCGATCCTATCAATGTGGTGTCCCGTTTTCCATGTTGTATTTCGTCTTTTTTGTTGCCCGTTACGCAGTGCGACGTCAATTTATTTTAATAACAATGGTTTAGTCCCACATATATATACCGGCGCAAGGGTTGATCGGTCTTTTTATTCTCGTTCTGATATGCTGGTGAAATCTGGTTGTAAGCGTTAGCACCCCTCAGGGGTATATCTGGGCGATGGTACCATGGAGTTTTGCAATGGAGGTCTGGTGCGTCTAACAGAGGTTAACACAGATGCAGTGTATAGTAAGTTCATGATATTTTTGCTATTTGTGAAGTTTCTGGTGTCGAATAGTCAGTTTAAAGGTTGGGTTTCAGTTTGAGTCGATGTTCAGGCATGCCATTTCTTTGTAGTAACGCACGTGGTTAGGGATTGGAGTCTGTCAATATGCCCGGGGTTAAAATAGTCAAGTTTTTACCGCAATAAGTTTCTGTAAGTATAAAACATATAATGATTATTTGAGTGTATATTTGTGCTCAAGGTTTAATTTATTCATGTATATTTCTTTGGAGAAAAATAGGTGCATTCGGTGATTATAATTTTGGTTGAATTCATTTGCATAAATTATAGGTACGACTTTTCTTCTTTCGACATGTAGGAAAGCCCGTTTCATTTACTTTCTGAGTTGGTTTATCGTAAAGGTATTTGGGAAATCACATTCAAAATTGTTTTATGAGTTTGTGAACATGGAGTTACGTATCGATATGATTATATATGCGTTATTTAATATGTGAAATATGATTATATGAAATATGGTTATGAAGTATAAAGGTTAATAAGTTATCGGATTATGAATATGGTATTATGAAGATTGAGATTAGATGTTATGTGTTCTATGTCATATGTGTATTAAGCTTCAGTATGTGTATTTAGTAAGATTGTTGTGTACTATTGCAGGTTATGCGCTGAGGCGCATGGGAAAGATGTAACTCCGTAATAAAGGACCGCAGTATTCAACTTCATGTTTGTCGTTTGGGCTTTTAACTCCGAGTGTATTTGACAAGATAACAGAAACTTATAGGTCAACCGGTGTTGATGTATCCGAGCACGTGGTGTGGAGCGTGCCTCATATTGTGCCGCACTACGCGGGAGTAGTGGCGGTATAAGCGGCTGCCTTCGAAAGTACTGTGCATTGGTCTATGATCTCCGGGGTCAGATACATGTTGTAAATGGACATTTAAAACATTGTGAGGGTACATACTTGTATTGCCCATAGTTTTTTTCCTGACCTACAGTTCAAGTTCTCCCTAAGTACAGCATAGGTATCCATTGTTTTCTCCCGCCGACACAGAACGCTAGAGTAAAATCTGCGGTCGCAGGATTTTTTTATGTGCACAAAATCAAACAATATATTTTTGGTTACCAGCTGGTTTACATGATATGATTGTGTGAAATTATTTTTATTGTTTTGTTATTTATATTCATTTTCTATCTAGTTAAGGTATACATAGTTAAGGCTTATTTAAGATTCATATTACATATTGTTCTTGGCATATTGTACATATTCATGAAATTATGGTTACATTTTTTCGAGTTTTGGTGGTTTTCCACCTAATATCCGGCAAAATGCCGCTCCCTGAAGCAAAGGGTGAGCGTAGAGCATGCAAAGCAAAAGTCACAAGTTTAGCTAATAAGCTTAATCAAGCTGTTGTGCTTGAGGAGGGGTTATCTGACATACCTGACTTGGTTGATCAATTCAAGAAAGCATTATATGAGTTTACTACTGCTCACTCGAAGGTAGTTGAACTTGATGACTCGGAAGCAGCAGAACATGATGTGTACTATGATCGGGTACAATCCGATTACTTGAGTGTTTTGGGTAAAATCAAGGATGTTAAGAGTCCTAAGCCTCCTATACCACCGGTACAACCTGTTGTACTAGACTATGAAGTATTCAATTTGTTGAGTCTCCCGAAACTCGAATTAGAAATATTTCGAGGAGATTGTTTGAAATATATCTCCTTCAATAAGGCTTTCAAACTTAGTGTTGAAAAGTGTACTAATGATTTTGACGTAAGGCTTTCACGTTTGATGCAGTTTGTTGAAGGTCCACCAAGAGAAGCTATTAGATCAGCTTTGTTTATATCTGGAGAGGAAGGATATAAATTTGCATTAGAAAGACTTGAGCAGTTGTACGGGTCTAAACATCGTGTCACACAGGACATTATCAGTAGTCTTAGATCATTTCGAAATGTGAAATGTCCTGCTGATATGCGTGCTTTCGCCAGTGAATTACGTAATGCACATCAGATATCACAAAGTATTGGGTGTGTTTCAGAGCTTGATTCACAAGTGGTCATATTTGACATTATTCCAAAATAGCCAAATTTTGCCCAAAACTTTGGTATGAGGAAGAGTTTAAGAATAGGAAAAAATCAGACACTTACCTGAAGTTTAAGAACCTGGTCGAGTTTTGTGAAGACGTTGACCTTATGGTTTCTGACCCACTTACGGGACAACAGGCGAGAGCCAGTAGACATCAACATTCTAGGTCAACAGTTACGCCGCATGATACACAAATGGCGATGTATTGTGAACATGATGAATATAATGATCTTAGTTCAGACTTCGGTATTCAGAGTTTTGCTAGAACAGATACTAATGTACCTCAAAATGTACCTCGCAGTGTACTTCATAGTAACTCTGAGAATACAGAAGTCAACGCTTCCACAGGTGAAGGTGCTTCGGCGCGTAATGCTAGACAGTATCCACCTTGTAAGTTGTGCAAAAAGGCACACTTTATCATGCGTTGTCCTGAGTTTCGGAGCATGAAGGTGCTTGATATACTTGCCTTTGTGAAATTACATGAATTATGTCAAAGTTGCCTTAGAGACAATCACGAGACGAGCACATGTCGTAGTAAATCACGATGTTTTGTCTGTCAAAAAATCCATTGCTCGTTCCTTCACTTAGAAGAATCAGTAGAAAATTGTGCTACAGTTGAGAGTAGTTCATTTTTGCCCATAGTGAGAGTTTATGTACAGGAGAAGCCATTTTATGCTGCTCTAGATACATTTTCATCATCGAGCTTTTGTACGGAACAGTTTGCTAATTCATTGGGTTTGAAGGGTGATAGTCATCATTATATACTTCAAACTATGTCAGGTAGTAAACCTCCTGTATCAAAGAGTGTAGCTTTCAAGGTCACAGCTAACAATGAAAGTATAACGCTTTCAGGGGTCAAGGTCGCACCGCATATACCATATTCTTCAGGTAACTTGAATCAAAATGATTACCCACATCTTAAAGGTCTTGACTTGTCGGCTAACATAAATTGTCCTCGTGTCGATATCCTCATCGGCCAGGATAACGCAGACATCCTCATACCGCTCGAGGTGAGGTGTGGGTCAAAGGGTCAACCATATGCCACAAGATTTTCTTTAGGGTGGGCGCTGAGTGGGCGCACAAAGGGTACTGAAGTAAGCAATGTGGTGGTGTGTAATTTCATTTCAGCAGTCCAGTGCGATGATATTCAGTCCTCATCTCCATCTGGTGATATAAATAAATTATGGGACATCGAGAATAAATCTTTTGATCGTCCCAGTTATTCAATTCAAGATAAACAAGTTCTTGATTTGTGGGATCGCGAATGCAGGAAGGTTGACAACCAGTATGAGCTCCCTATTCCTTGGGAAAATCCAGAAGAAAGTTTCCTTAATAACATATCTGTGGCACAGAAACGCTTGGATAATCTTATGAAGCGCTTCGATCGTGAAGGCCTATTTGATAGGTATGATGCAGAAATATCAAAGCTTCTCGATTCAAAGCATGCTGAGATTGTTCCAGAGAAAGACATGCGTAACGCTGAACGCATTTGGTATTTGCCTCACCATTGTGTTCTCAATCCGAACAAGCCTGGGGAATTGCGTGTTGTGTTCGATTGCGCATCACGTTTTCATGGGCGTTCTCTTAATGAGAGATGTCTACAGGGTCCAGATTTAGTCAACAAAATGTTGAATGTACCTTTGCTTTTCCGTTTACACGATTATGCAATTCAAGCAGACATACGTGAAATGTACTTACAAGTGTTGATACCTGAATACGATCCTGATGCATTGCGTTTTCTTTGGTACAAAGATGGGAAACTCGTATATTTAAGGATGTGTACGCACCTTTTTGGCGGTCGATAGTGTGTCAGCAGCAGTTCCTACGCCCTACGTAGAACTATTCTAGACAGCTCAAATGTTGATCCATTGATTTGGAAGGCTGTATTTGAGTCCATGTATATGGATGATCTTACACAGTCAGTCCAAACTGTTCATGATGCATGCAAAGTCATAACAGATCTCCCTATTGTCCTTGAAACTGGTAGTTTCGAGTTGACAAAATTTGCTGTTAATGATGAGCAGTTGCTTAGTCATATTTTAGTTGAGCACAGTGCAAAAGAAGTACACACTTTTTCATCTGGTTCAACATGTCGAGCTCTAGGTATTAAGTGGAAAATACATGATGATTGGTTTTATTTTGAGGTGAAGAAAATATCTGAGAGTAAGATTACTCGACGTTCTATGTTGAAGTTTCTAGCTTCAATATTTGATCCATTGGGATTAGTTGCTCCTTGGGTTTTGACAGGTAAATTGTTGCTTCAACAGGCTACTCAATTGCGTTTACAATGGGATGATCAAATTCCTTCAGATCAAAGTGTAAAATGGATGAATTGGGTTGATTCTTTTGATGAGCTTCAGCTTCTAAACTTTACTCCGTGCATCAAGCCTCTTGAATTTGATGAAGGATATCATGAATATCATATTTATTCAGACAGTTCACATGTTTCCTACGGCACTTGTGCTTACTTGCGTCTGTTAACATCAGGGGTGAAATCACATGCAATCTCAAATGTAGTAAATCACATGTGGCACCATTGAATAAAGGACTTTCTGTAGCGAAGCTTGAGCTCCAGGGAGCCAAATGTCCAATAGATGTGTATACAACTCTTAGAGATGAAATGGATTTAAGATCTATACCTCTTTTCTTTTGGACTGACTCCACCATAGTTTTGTGATATATTACAAATGAGACACGTAGATTTCGCACTTTTGTGGAAAACAGTGTGGGTTATATACGTAGTAACTCTAGTCCTTCAGATTGGCATCATGTTTCGTCTGAAGAGAATCCAGCAGATTTATTGACTAAGCCTAAGTCAATCAATAAACAAGGTGCTTTGAACTTGTGGTTACATGCTCCTACAAGTTTGAGTCAGCATAATGCATTCTGGCTTAGTAGTAAGACAGAAAGTTATGAAGTTTCTGATGACGATCCTGAAGTCAAAAGTCTAGCTGTACAGGTGGTTGCTAAGCATGATGATAATTGGATATCACGTATCTGTAATCAGTACTCGTCATGGTCAAAAGTGATCAATTGTGTTGCTTGGTTACGGAAATTTGCAATGTTCAAATCAAAACGTGTGATGTCATCTGGTATGATATCTGCTCATGAGTTTGATATTGCTCACGACGTGATTATTAGACATATACAGAGTCAGTATTATGAGCGTGAGATATGTTTTCTCCAGGACAACAAGTCGTACTCAAGTCAAGCAGCATTCATCCCTTGAAGCCTTTTTTAGATAAGAAAGGTATTCTAAGAATCGGTGGAAGAACTGGTTCTCATCCAATTTTGCTTCCTGCCTCTCATCCTTTTTCATGTGCTATAGTGTTGCATTATCATGCCAAGGGTCATACTGGTTGCGAGTGGACATTGAGTGTGATTCGTGATAAGTATTGGATCATCCGAGCTCGACGCTTTGTTCGGCGTGTTTTGCATAGATGTATAGCATGTTGTAAGCTGTTTGCTAAGCCTTCAGTCCAAGTGATGGCTGATCTCCCACCAGAGCGTCTACAACCTAACCTACTCCATTTACTCATGTTGATTTGGATTGTTTTTGTCCTTATCAAACTAAGTTCCATCGAGGGTATAAAAAACGGTATGGTTGCATTTTCACGTGTTTTTGTACTCGTGCTGTACATCTTGAGATGCTTAATTCACTTGAAGCTGAATCCTTTCTTAATGCTTTTCGGCGTTTTGTAGCTTGTAGAAGTTCCCCGACGAAAGTGTTTTCGGATAACGGGACAAATATAGTATCGTCGGAACTGGAACTACGTAAAGCTTTTCTACATCATTCTGAGAATACTCTTCAACAGTATGCAGCCACTAGGTCCATAGAATGGTCTATTATTCCTCCGAAAATTCCGCACTTCGCTGGGTCGTGGGAACGTTTAGTTGGTGTAGTTAAAAAGGTTTTGAAAGCTGTTCTTACAAATTCCGACCATATATCTGATGAGGTTTTGGAGACTACATTTTGTGAAGTTGAGGCGATAGTCAATGGTCGTCCTCTAACCAAACTAAGTTCAGATCCCGAAGATTTGACACCGCTCACACCCAATACATTGTTGAATTTGCGTCAGGTAAATGAGATTCCACCAGGTGAATGTTCCGCCTCTGATGCTTTTCGGTCGCAGTGGAAATATGTACTACATCTTGCCAATATGTTTTGGAAACGATGGTTGAAAGAATACTTGCCTTTGCTCAATGCTCGTTCTAAATGGACGACAGAATATCCTAATCTTAAAGTAGGAGAACTGGTTCTGATATACATGACAAAAATACCACATAACATGTGGCCCTTCGTTGTCGTGAGCAAAGTGTTCTATAGTAGGGACAAAAAGGTTCGTTCCACTCTGGTGAAAACCCGAGTAACGGAATTACATTGTCCAGCTCGTGCGTTTAGAAGCGGATACCGAGGTGTAAATATGTAAAACAGGAACATTAAATGAGTAAAATGACATGATTTGTTATACAAGGTTGAGAGTTGGGTATAACGAGTTTTGATATGTATTTATGTGTTGGTATATTGTGCATACTGATTTTTGCTGAGTGAGTGAACAGCTCGTATTATACAAAGTGTCTATAAATCAAATGTAAGGAATTTTTATATTGTGCAAAATTGTCAAGTGTCATATATATATATATATATATATATATATATATATATATATATATATATATATATATATATATATATATATATATATATATATATTTCGTGTAGGGTGAGCAAGCAGCCCGTATGGTAATACAAAATGCCTTGCCTATGGTTCGTTTAAGGTGTGCAAGCGGCCTATATGAAACGCCTTGTATAAGTTACAAGTACAAATGCATTATAAGTGATGGTATAGTGTGAGTACTTCTCGTTGTGTTTGTATACGGTATAAAAGTTAAAATGAGCATATTATAAGTATAAAAGTTATATCATTGGAGACATAAGTAAATCTTGGGAGGGTCTCAAGTGCTTATCGAGTTATTACCGGAGACGTAAGTAAATCTTGGGAGGGTCTCAAGTGCTTATCGTGTTATTATAGGAGACGTAAGTAAATCTTGGGAGGGTCTCAAGTGCTTATGATATATAGACATGATTACATTCATAATAGTTTCATGGTAATATACTGGGTGACACTTTTCAGGATCCATTAAGAATCCAGTGGGGTGGGAGTGTCAAATACAAATGGATATATTCTTTGCATATGTTAGTTCCGTGCGGTAATGTATGTAGTTTGTTAAAGTTTTGTTTTTGCTGCGATCCTATCAGTGTGGTGTCCCGTTTTCCATGTTGTATTTCGTCTTTTTTGTTGCCCGTTACGCAGTGCGACGTCAATCTATTTTAATAACAATGGTTTAGTCCCACATATATATACCGGCGCAACGGTTGATCGGTCTTTTTATTCTCTTTCTGATATACTGGTGAAACCAAGTGGTTGTAAGCGTTAGCACCCCTCAGGGGTATATCTGGGCGATGGTACCATGGAGATTTGCAGTGGAGGTCTGGTGCGTCTAACAGAGGTTAACACAGATGCACTGTATAGTAAGTTCATGATATTTTTGCTATTTGTGAAGTTTCTGGTGTCGAATTGTCAGTTTAAAGGTTGGGTTTCAGTTTGAGTCGATGTTCAGGCATGCCATTTCTTTGTAGTAACGCACGTGGTTAGGGACTGGAGTCTGTCAATATGCCCGGGGTTAAAATAGTCAAGTTTTTACCGCAATAAGTTTCTGTAAGTATAAAATATATAATGATTATTTGAGTGTATATTTGTGCTCAAGGTTTAATTTATTCATGTATATTTCTTTGGAGAAAAATAGGTGCATTCGGTGATTATAATGTTGGTTGAATTCAGTTGCATAAATTATAGGTACGACTTTTCTTCTTTCGGCATGTAGGAAAGCATCTTTCATTTACTTTCTGAGTTGGTTTATCGTAAAGTTATTTGGAAAATCACATTCAAAATTGTTTTATGAGTTTGTGAACATGGAGTTACGTATCGATATGATTATA
Organism: Hermodice carunculata; assembly: GCA_964020975.1. Classification (NCBI taxonomy): domain Eukaryota; kingdom Metazoa; phylum Annelida; class Polychaeta; order Eunicida; family Amphinomidae; genus Hermodice; species Hermodice carunculata. The sequence continues at coordinate 233,969 of CAXHWN010002425.1, read as the reverse complement.
TATGCGTTATTTAATATGTAAAATATGATTATATGAAATATGGTTATGAAATAAAAAGGTTAAGTTATCGGATTATGAATATGGTATTATGAAAATTGAGATTAGATGTTATGTGTATTCTATGTTATATGTGTATTAAGCTTCAGTATGTGTATTTAGTAAGATCGTGTATATTATTGTAGGTTATGCGCAGAGGCGCATGGGAAAGATGTACCTCCGTAAGAAAGGACCGCAGTATTCAACTTCATGTTTGTCGTTTGGGCTTTTAACTCCGAGTGTATTTGACAGTCAGGCTTTGTACACCATGATGGGGAAGATACGAAATTCTCTCTGAATCCTGCAAATCATGGGTAGGGATTACCTCAGCGTAATTGGCTTAAAGCAACTTAGAGATCTTATTATCATATCTAGACAACAAGTTTTCTCTTTTAAGTCGCCTTATAAGACTGTCCAAGCGCCTATATACCATGGGAAATGTTTTGGTATGAGCTCAACTGGATTTCTCCATGGTATAGGTAGTTGACAATGACCGTCAACCAATTGACAGGTTCTGTCCCACAAATCTATGACCTTTTTTTCATCAATTGAACGTGACACGGTTGTAAATGGGCCATTCTCGATTTCACATAACTAATGTTTATCGGTAACGGAGAAAAATCTATAGCAGTATGTGAAACAACTGATTGGGGAGAAATCGATAATGAATCACCTAAGCCAACAATTTCTCTTTTCAGCTGTGAATAAGGTGATTCAACAGCTTTCCCTGTTTAAATAGGAAAATATGTAATCATGCGACTGTTTATGCCTGAGTCTACCAGGACAAGGGATGTAGACACGAAGCTACACATGACCATATGACTACAATTTGACTTTGTTATTTGACCTTAAAAGAAACATGTTTTGCAATTTTCGTGTATTTCCGCTCATTGTCTTCAGTAGGTAATGGTGGTTAATGATTTTAAATTATGGCAATTGGCTAGCTTCCATGCACAAAATGATGCAATATAAAAGTTTTCAAAACCAGCATTTACATGGAACGTATCATCGATACAGACACTAACTATAGGCAGAAGACAATCACTTTTATTGCCAGTAGCACAGGCCATAGAAGATTGATCAGTATGAATGAAACTAGTGTGTTTCCCTTGAGACACAAAGCATCTGTTATTGCTACGACACACAGAAGTGCGATGGTTGTCACACAGGCAATTCTTGCATGAATTATGCAAACATGCAAGAGCGATTCTGTCGCGAATAGGTAAAACTCTGAACTCTTGACAATGCATAATGAAGTGCGCCTGTTTACAAAGATGGCATGGTGGATGATTCTTATGTGGGTGAGTAGGCTGTTGACTACTAGCAGCGTTAACGTCAGCCTCTGCATGGCAGATATTGACCTCAACTGCAACAAGCGGGACAGATTCATCGACAGCACCAGGTAACAATGGCTGTGCATTATGAGATGTAACTGATCTGGTATGACCTTTTCTAGCCGCCAAGCCGAAAAATGGGTCACAAAATTCATCACTGACAGTCTAAGTCCTTGAACTTCACATTTGTGTTGGACTCTCTTTTACTCTCAAACTCACGCTTGCACCATCGGTGCCATGGGAACTTTTGAATTAAGTCCATAATGGCTAATTGGCAATTTATCTCATCCAAACTATTGACACTTTTGAGAATCTCGTATGAACTCCATAATTCATTCGAAAGAGCACGCATGTCGGCAGTGGTTCTGACAACCTTTGAACTGCGTGATGATTTAATCACGTCCTGCACCACGAGAAGATTTGACCCATATAATTTATGCAATGTATCCAAAGCATTCTTGTAACTTTGTTAACTACCGACACAAATAGAACTACGTATGCATTCTCGCACGTCGTCAGATACATATTTGAACAAATGCGCAAGGCGGACATCGGGATTGCTAGGGTCCTTCTCAACACAAATTTTTAAAGCTTTAATGAAACCATGGAATTTGGTCGAGTGACCCGTGAACGTATGGAACTCAAGCTTAGGCAGGGATAATTGCCTGAACATTTCCTGTGAACCAATAGAAGATGGCGTAGGTACAATACCTGTAGGAGACGCTAAAGCTGAAAGCTGTACTGTTTTTACATCTTTAGCTGTACACAGAACCGTAAGGTAATTACCATGGGCCTGCTCAAAATACTGGTCATTCTCAATGTTATCACCTTCGTCTTCCTGTACAACCTGTTCGTGACACACTGTGAATTCAGCAAAAGTAGTCTTGTACTGCACTAACAACGCTGGTATTTGATCAAGATTGTCACTTTCAGCTAAAAAGTGACTGATCTTATTGCCTTGTTTTGTGACCTTTGTCTTAGCTGCCTTACGGGCAGTTTTTACGTCAGAGAGAGGCATACTGTAAGCTATGATATGAGTTGAAGCCCACAGCACTATAAATACACTGAAAATTTTAATGTGCTTTACAACACGTAAATATGCACTGGTACCAAAATTAAAACTAAACGAAGATACCTATAAGGAACCAACGTAGAGAAAACAGAATACGCTATGTATATTTTGTTAAGACACTCTGTGCTTGAACAAAAAATGGACGTATATGTATATATGTATAAAGAAAGCACAGAATTTAGCTATGTCTGCTTCAAAACTGCATCTGGATATAGGCCTCAGTATGCAAGGGTCGCTAAAATGAAAACCTGTATTTTGTACAAGTCCTTAAATACGTATATTACGAAACCTGACAAAAATAGGTCGTGTAAACCTCGCTAAATGCAAATGCACGTAGGTCCTTGTGTATATAACCAGGATAATCACATGGAAGTCAATGCTAGCTAGCAACATGGCTGTAAGGATATGTCTGGGTACGTCAGTCAACGGAAGTTATCTTGACTTAAAACACCGATGAAACGGTGTACTGATTTCACACTACTCCATGCCCGTACACACCCAGAATGCACGTGACAGCACAATAAACCTGTATAAACCCCTTCATCCAGTAGGAACCGAAACCAGTAGAACGCATGATGTAACGCACACTCGGCGACACAGTAACCAACGAATCTGGTGAGTTATTCCATTGGAGACTCCTTTAACACTTGTATGACGGCGACCACTACCATCAGGTGACACGAAGTTGAAAATACCTCGTATAACGTTTAACGTTCAACGTTCAACCTACAGAGTTCAACGTTGGTTTCTTTTTTATTGTTGTGGGTATACGACATCATACAAGGTATTTTATGCAGGCTCTGACATGACCAGTCTATTACGAGAAAAACACGACATAAAATCCTGACGTATGGTGCTTTATTTACATGTGCATCGCTTTGTTAAGCTGTAAGCCCATGGTTAGTACAATAGGGACCATGGCCCTTCAAATGCCGCGCATAGATAGACACCTGCCCTCTGTTGCCCTCTGTCGATAACTATTCTCCGCGGACGCTTGCCGTGCTGTACTCGCCTTTTATGCCACATTACACTCCAAGACTTAATGCGGATCGGAAACAAATGACAAAGGACAGTGTAACCAAACAAAAACAACAACAACAACAACAAAACTAAAAAAAAAAAAAAAACTTTGTAGTCCTGTGTAACATACGAATACACACTGCCAAATGAATATGGGAACGATAGCAGCCAACGGAAGAAATGGTAAATGACGAAACAAATAAGAACAAACATGGAAAAGACTACATTTTTGTAATAATTCATTTCTGCATTACTGTGCTGAAATAATTGTAACACAAAATAGACTTTTATATCACACTTTGGATCACAGAAACCTTGGTATGTTATTGATTGAATTACAAATGCAGATTCTGTATCTGACAGAATGAGCAAGATTGTCTTCGAAATCTCGCATGTCAATCCCTAAATTGTTAAAATGGGCTATTCTGCAGAAGACCTTTCTTTAGGATTTTCATGACGTCACAACCTTGTCAATTATTAGGGACTTGGCCACATGTACAGCAGAACTTGAGCAAAATAATGGCACCAGTCTATTTGCAAAAATAGTTTTCAGAGAGTAAAGAACATCCTGAGTTTCATGGAAGATTATGTCATTACGCCCTCCAGAGGACAAGTTTCAGTAGTGTGCATCATGTAAATTGCACTGAAGCTAGTAGGCTTTGGAGGAGGAGGGAGAATATCCCAACACAGCTGGTATTGAACAAGAACAAACTTGCGCCCTCTTTCCCAATTGCATATAATCATTGCTTTTGTATTGTCTTTGTTAATTCAGTAAATAAAATGTTTTTTAAACCAATATAGACGGTACAATACGCAGCACCAAAGCTGTGGATGCTGCTGATGAAGGCAAATCATTTGGTAGGGTAAAGGAAAAGCATGCTATAGGTTTGTACCACAGTAGCATGTTTAAGCGTGCAACGCTCACCTTCTTGATGTATGGTTATTTCTTTTCCAAAATGTGATTTCTACTGTATACATGAGTTCCATAATACACACACACACACACACACACACACACACACAAACTCTCTCTCTCTCTCTCTCTCTCTCTCTCTCTCTCTCTCTCTCTCTCTCTCTCTATATATATATATATATATATATATATATATATATATATCTGTATTTGGGTAATTATGTATGTTTGAAATGTATGGGTATCAGTGTCTGTTATTTTGTACATTGCCTCACGTCTGGGTGAAAGGTACTGATCTCATAGTATCTACCTCATGCCTCATAACGTTATGCAGCACAATAATGCCTGCTCACTTTACAGTGAGTATAAAACAGAGTGGTAAAAAAGTGGTAATATATAGGTTTTTTTCAAGTTTAGAAATGCCATGTATTTCCCATATCAAACGTTAGAGTTTCTGTTCAAGATGTGGGCAAATGCGAAGACGAAAATTTGCTCTCCATTACTCAGCATGGTGAGAGCTGTTTTTGCGTATATATATATATATATATGTCTAACCTACTTACACGTGGACGTGCTTTTGTCACCTTTTCCGTAGAACTTGAACATTTTGTTCAGTATCTCGTTGTATTAAATAGGCTGTATTAGGCCACATAGATTAAAGCGTTTTCAGCGGGAAACTACTCAAAACATGTTTTGGAGCCTATACCCGTACATTTATTCCTGAGTAGCGGCTCCTTGTCTTAGCTAAATATTTAGCAAAGATAACTTACATAATAATATTAGCCTAGTGTCCTGTGCCAATATTGTCTAGCCATTTCATAGCCAGCTCCCGTTTTCTTGGGTCTTTTCCTACATCTATCATTAAGAATTTTGTAAGCCCTACTTTAGCAGCACCCTCACCAGCTTTGATAATACAGCCAAATGCCTGAGTGTGTGGTTGTGCTGGTGTTTCGACAGCCAAGCTAAGGGAGATAAAGTGGATATCGTGGGTCACTTCCACGTAATGTCTCGTGTTCTGTGACGTAAACCCAACAACAATGGCTGACTGCATAACATCTCAGTTTTGTTGCCTTAGTGTATCTTTAGCCCGAGTTAAGATTTTAAAAACCACTGTCAATAGTTATTCAAAGCTAGCTCTTAGTATAATAGACATGCCCCAGTGCAATAATGAATTAGGGACGGTTAGGTTGCCTTATCCTTTAAGCTGGGGAGGCTCACGGCACGCCTATAGCAAGTACTGACACTTGTATTCTGTCGATGGTTCTCTGTATGACGGTACATGCAAACAGTCAACGTTTTACAAGCTTCAATAAATGGACATGCTTAGCACAGTTTATGTCAGGAATACATAATCAATGCAAATTAGTGATACACTTAATAGCCGCACGTATCAGGTCAACGAAGCGAGCATCGTGACATAGCTCATGCCACGGCAAGACTTTGTTGCCTTAAGCTGCCATCATTTCGTATGTGTTGTAACTGGTTCTTAACCACTATTATATCAGTTGGGCCATGGTGACAATAGTCTCAAAACTGCATAGACGTGTGGTTCCCCTGTATCCTACTAATCATAAGATATAAACACAAAGAGTTAATGAACTTTGGCACCAGTTAATTGATAATATTTATGAATCCAGCTCATAGCAAACTGAGGAAATTCCCAATGAATACTAGTAATTTTTAAAGCTTGAGACCTTCATGTTTATTATTTCGGTGAAAAACTATATTCTACATCATAAACTGCAAGGGATCCCTTTTCTCCTAAATTACGATGTCTGACGTTTCTATTTTTGACGACATTTCATTGGGAAGATGCATAATTAGCAGAAAAGTTTTGCATTTGTGTGTACATGTTACTTTATTTTCCTTTGAAATTTCATATTTGTTAGGACGATTATTACAGAATTGCTGGGTCTCTAACCGTAGCCTACGGCACCCATACACACTGGAATCTCCTTATTAAAACCAATCATATTAAAAGGACTGAAAATGTGGTCTTCACAGGCCAGTGCTCGCTCTCTCTCTCTCTCTCTCTCTCTCTCTCTCTCTCTCTCTCTCTCTCTCTCTCTCTCTCTCTCTCTCTCTCTCTTTCTCTCTCTCTCTCTCTCTCTCTCTATCTCTCTCTCTCTCTCTCTCTCTTTCTCTCTACTGTGTGTCAGTTATACTATCCCGCAAAATATAATGTTTTTATCCTTCTTTTGAAATTTAAAATACAGAAATGTACAAAATACTGTGATTTACAATTTACATCATGTGGCATTCTTAGTCCAGTTTAAGTATGGGGTATATATATCCAAAGCCAATGAGTAATATACTTACTAGCCTCGGGCATCTGCTTAACAGCGCAAGGAGCGTGACACAGGTCACAAAATGAAATATCCTTTGGCACACAAGCTTATTTTATTAGACTTAATTTATATATCGTAATGGATAATCTGAACTGTTGCCACGTGAACCGCTTGCAGTTGGAACATGAGTTTATGTACATGGGGTACCCATGAATACAAATAATCATCGAGATATAGTAAGCATAGAGCTAATCTTCTTTGACGCCTTTTAATCTGCCTGTAGTAGAGAAAAACAAATCCCTTTTGACATCTCACAACAAAAGTGGATGAACAATTGGCACACATCGTTTATATTTAGGTTGACTGTAAACTGAGGTATGTAATTTGCCAGTTTGTGAAAAAATGCTTTATTACAAAATGAAATGGGGAACACACTGAGCGTAATTCAGTTATCTCCAAAACGTACAACGACGGCAGTTTCCACTGCAAATGGGTAATTTATATTATACGATGGTAAAACCGAGACAATAGTTCAAGGATTTCGCAAAGAATTCCCCACATTGCACAGACTCCCATTTAAGATTGTTTTGACAAAAACAAGATTTTATGAGCTGCATCCATTTTTGCTGGACATTAACAAGCGAGTGCCTAAAATACTTGAAGCGACAGTCATAAAAGATAATACAAACATGAAGCCATATACCGTAAATATTTCTTTCAGGCAAACTATATATGCTGTAGTTTTGCCGCAGTGCGTAAGGAGTTGTCTATGACCACCACCGTGATCTTCGTTGCATGTGCCTTAACACTCTTAAATACCGTTGCCTTGGTAGCCTTTTTGTGGGTTGAATTGATTTACTGAAGGCCTGGATCTGCCACCACCAACAACACTGCCGGCCGGCAAATAAGCCATACATGGAGAAACGTAATGGTCATTTGAAGAAAGGGAACCTGGTTGTAATAAAGGTGTGTTGACAAACATTTTCTGCATGGTAACTCAGTTGAAGAATGCAGTGAGTTTGATTATGTTAGCCGGTTGCGTAAGTCTGTCTCAGGTGAGCCTAAATTAGGTATCTGACTCTGAATCACAAGAATCCAGATTTTGAAGCCCTTGAGTTGGGTTCAGGTGATTCAAAGTTGGTTTGCACTTGTTTGATTCAAGGTAAGTTTATGTGAGAGCATTTATAAGTATGGCGTACCTGTCCCAAAATATACAGTATAATAGGAATTGACATTTCCCTTTCCCTGTAATATTGCAACTGGTTGATGCAGTCAACTGCTACTGTTTTGTTTCCCAATAAACAAAAGCTCATCCAGAAGTTCCACTTAGCAATAACGGTTTTGTGGCATGAACATGGGCAAGATACAGAAACCCAAGGCCAAGGTTTTTTTCTGGATGTGGAAAAAAATAACCTCTGGTACGGAAGCCGATAAGGACCATACAAAGTGGAAAAAATATAATAATTTCGAGTTTGTTCGAAATTTCGACTTCTCAAAGCTGAAATGTAGATTTTTTCCTCCCTCGCAATTCTGACTTTTTAAAGTCGAACTTTTGATTCTTTTAAGCTCAGATTTCGGCGTAAAAAGTCGAAATCTCAAATTTCTTTCTTTCTGAAATCTGACTTTTCAAAGTCAAAATTTCGACCTTTAAGCTGAAATTACGACTTTAGAACAGTCAATGTTTACATTTATTTGACGGACATATCGGTATTTCCACTTTTATTTCGATATTTCGAATTGCTCAAGCTGGAATTTTGACTGGAAAAGTAAAATTTTCGAGAAAAAGTCGAAATTTTAACAGAAATCAAAATTTCAGCCAAAAAAGATAAAATTTCGAGGTAAAGGTTCAAACTTTGAGAAAAGACAAAATTCCAGTTAAAAAAAAGCCGACATTTCAATTAAAAAAAGTCCAAATTTAATCCTCAAAAAGGCGAAATTTTGAAAAAGCTTAATTTCTACTTTTCTTCGTCTGATTGTTGGCTTAAGAAAAGTCGACATTTTTAATTATATAAAGTGAAAGTTTCAGCTTAAGAAGTCAAAATGTCGACTTTTGTCTGTCGAAATTTTGACATTTTTAGATGGAAAATATTGGCTTAAAAAGACGGAATATTGACTTTATAGCAGTTAAATTTTGGAAAAAAAGTCGAAATTTCAACTTTTCAAAATCAAAATTTCTATGAAAAAAAACCGAAATCACAAGATTTAAAATCTCGTAATTTCGAGATTTTAAAGCCATAATTTCGAGAAAAACTTGAAATTTTGAGATTGAAAGGTCGAAACTTGAGACAAAAATCGAAATTACGAATTTTATTTATTTATTTATTTATTTATTTATTTATTTATTTATTTATTTATTTATTTATTTATTTATTTATTTATTTATTTATGTTTTATTCATTTTTTTTTTCATTTATTTATTTATTGTGGTCCTTTTAGGCTTCTGTACTCTTGAATACGTTGAAAAAGAAATAAGCACAAGTAAAACAAAAAAGGATTAAGCGATGGGACTATGGTCAACAGGAAAAATCAACCAGGGGAAAGAGTGTTATAAATGATCAGGTGTCGTCACGGTGTACAAAATAGAAGAACAGAACAGCTTAGAGCAGAAAGGAACAACTTTAAATTTGTACCAAGAGTGGAGTAACACTAACAGCAGAAAGGAAGGCCCGGAAGGAAACTGGTGGAGGACCAGAAGCACAACCCCAACTAGATGATATATCCGAAAAAAATCTGACCTTGACTTCCCAACAAATTAACCCTCTTACCAATCCTTATGATAACGACGCAGAATTCCAGAGAGATGTAGACACCCAGATACAATCAGGCAGGTTTTGTTTTTAGCTACCATATAAATGTCATATCCTAGTTCATGTGTGACATATATACCCCTTATATTGTAACAGAAGGGGCTTTCCACATTATAATCATATTTTCATTCATTTAGAACAATACGGATCATTTACTGTTTGAAAAAAGTTGACAGTTTCCAACTCAAAGCACCCGTCAGCGACCAGTAACGCAAATAGATAGCGTCTGCTTAACTTTTAATGTTATGCTTTTACCAAAAGTCTTAAACAAAAGTGTCAAGGATGGCCCCTTTTGCTCGACATTGACTGCAGGTGCTATTAATATGCCTATAGTGGACAGCATTTGGATCATTTCATTTTGGCATCCAGGAAGACGTGTATTAGCGGTCCCTATTTTTATTCCAGCGACTTACTGCTAGAACTCTGCATAGTAAGTGAAATATGCTTGTCATAAAATATATTCATGACAGTACTGAAACTGTCTGCATGGTAAGTGTTTTTCCCCCACAAAATATCAGGTGCACTTGTGTAAAGTACAGATTTGCATATTGTATTTTTGAACATAATCTAAGCTTCAAGCTGTCATTGTTTTTTTTTTTTTTTGGGGGGGGGGGGTCTTTGGCCTTTTTAAAGGTGTTTTTGGTGGTGGGTCTCTGGATTTTTTTTTTTTTGGGGGGGGGGGGACTCCCATTTTGGATCTCCAGTACAACACCTGATAGTTGCATGAAAGTGACTCTTGTTATCCTTCTAATGTTTCAAAAACTATAATCTTTCCTGATGTGGCTTGGCATCTTGCTAGCAGTTTATATTGCCCAAGGGGATATCTTGTTACAGCTTCCTGTCTCTTATCTGACATAGGGTGCCATGTTTTCCGTTGCATATATTTAGTCCTAACTTCAAGGTTTGCAACTGTTTTTTTTTTTCTTATAATGTTCTAATTAAATGCCTAGTGTTATTCAAATTTGTGGTCATACGCTTTCTTTTGACACATTTATTTACACTCAAGTTTGGTCACTGCTATATATACCGACCATAATTTATCTTTTTGCAAAAAATTCTTACACGTTTTCTCTACCGATAATCTCATGGCACTGTATATAGGGATCATCGGCCCCAGCAATATGATATGCAAGAGCACTTTCTTTGATTAACTCCTGCCAAAGTGCCACACTTTTATCATCAGCATTCTTCCACCAGGTGTGTCTGTGATCTATGCTGATATTTATCCCTGGCCAATCTTTATCAAACCCATGCTACTCGAATTCCTAAATCAGGCCAGTCTCACCAAAAACGTCATATTCTCCTTTCACTGCACCCTTGTAGCTGTGAAAGTTAGTCATTTATTAATTTATGCTGAGACACACTTCGTCGATAATTTTTTTACAGCATCTCCTGTATTAAACTGGTAAATACCACTGGTAATCATGGAATGTGTTTTTCCCTAGGCTGAAAATCTATTGTTAGGAAGGTATGGTGATGCAGGTATGAGCTGATGTGTGGTTGCATGATAGTTTGCATATGGCAACAGGTATAATATGCTGTACTCGTCTCCGGACCAGTGGTAACCTGCGTTCTTCACGATGTCTGTGTACAATTTCCTGGTACTTATACCAAGACAAATTTGCTATAATGTATTAGTCCTGTTTAGTGCCTCTCCGGAAATTTCAGATAGGGACTAAATAAAAAGTGTTTGTCCACCAGCTGACTAATCCAGTGACTGACCCCAGTGTGCAATTACAGTTTGCAGGATGTTCTTATTGTTCATATGAATGTAATTCATGAGCAGGGATGGCACCCTCTGTATTTTGTCCAGGAAGATATATCGTACCTGTGTCTTTTCGTCCAGAACCATTTCATGTTGGTCAGTACCCTATTTTGTAAATACAACTTGCTAAACTCCATAAGATAGCTGGACACTGTCTAACCTGTATACCCATGGAAGTAGTATTTTAACTGTCTTCTGCAGAATTTTGACATAGTCTGAATTAAGGGAAATAATAGGAGGGTCGACTACTCTGAACATGTTTTCGGAGTCCTTACCTGCACATCATGTCTCTCTGAATAGCAGGTGCTTGTCTTCGCTAAATACTCAGCAGGGACAACCCAAATAATAATAAATGAATATGAAAGTAGCAAATGATGAATTTGCTAAATAAGCAAAGCTTGCTTATAAGCACAGAGCTATATACAATACCTATCAAACAAAACATAATTAATAAATATTACAGAACAACTTAAGTTAAGAATAATTTGATTTACCCCCTGAACTAGTATGTACCTTTTGTAGCTGGAGAGGATACATTAGTCCAACAACTTGCCACTGTATAACTGAGGTGGAAACAATTTGGGGCTATATATTCATGATATTCAATCCTTGTGATAACAAAATATGCTGCTCCAGCTAGACACCTGTTTAAACCATGGGGAATCCTAACATGTACTGCCGCAATGGATATCCTGTGGCAGAAATGTCAAGGAAACTCTCTGGTCACACCAAATTCTCACAACGAAAATTCCCAAGAAACCAAGTTCTACTTAGTTGTTAACTCTAAGTTCATTTTACAAAAGAATGAATCCAGTTTTTAATGGTTGAGGAAACATTTGTCAACTTCTGACTTAGTACATTTTTATATACTAAACTTGGTTTAGATGTACGTGGGGTCGGTCTCTGCTAAGCCTGTTCTACTTAGTTGACAACTCTTAGCTCATTTTACAAAGGAATGAATCCAATTTTTTATTAGTTGAGTAAACATTTGTCAACTTCTGACTTAGTGCATTTATATATATATAAATATATATATATATATATATATATACATATATATATATATGTATATATGCATGTGTGTATGTATGTGTGTGTATGTATGTATGTATGTATGTATGTATATATGTATATATATATGTATGTATATACATATATTTACATATACATATATATACGAAATAAAATACTTTTATGAGACAAAATATATATGTGTGAAGCTCGTATGTGTGATACGCAATCAGATTGTGGAATACTTGTTTTTCAGACACCAGGCCTTGCACATTTTAATTTAGGGGTCAATTCAGGATCAATGTGTAGTGGCAAATATTTGCCCTTTGCTGATGGTAATTCTTGCATGACAAATACTGCTATACAATGCATCCAGCTTTTTTTTTTCTTTTTGTTTCAATTTTTCTTCTCTTTGTAAACTTTAATGAACATTAAAAATCTATATATTATGCCTACAAATATTGTAAAAATATATATCACCCATTCTATTTGTTAACCGGATTGAGCTTTCCGGGTCTCCTGGAAAGAGTTTATCAAAAAAAAAATGAGTTTAGTACTTTTAATTAAATCAATCTTAACTGGGCGTGTGATACTGAGGACATAATATAAATAAGGTCATTAATACATAATTGAGTTCATTTTCTTAGCATTATGCTACTGATAGTTGTCTTTTGTTTCGTTTAAAAATTCCTGTTGTGGATTTTTCGAGAAAAAAAAAACAAACACAAATTGAACTCTGAATTATGAACATTTTGGTATGTTTATATTAAGGATCAATGTGTAGTGTCCTATTGCAATAAAATGTTGGAATGTTATTCATTTATTTATTTGTTTGTTTGTTTGTTTGTTTGTTTGTTTGTTTGTTTGTTTGTTTATTTATTTATTTATTTATTTATTTATTCATTTATTTATTTATTTATTTATTTATTTTTGTGGGTTTTTGTTTCCGGTTTTTTTTTTTTTGTTTTTTTTTTTTTTTTTTGTTTTTGTTTTTTTTTTTTTTTTGTTTTGTTTGTTTTTTTTTTTTGTTTGTTTTTGTTTTTTGTTTGTTTGGTTTTTTCTTTCTTTCTTTGTTTGTTTGTTTTTCGGGGGGGGGGGGGCAACACAGTTTGGGTATTATACAATCTGTCTTCTATTGATTACTTTTCAAACCCAGCCCTGGCCTTTAAGCTTAAGATCTCGACAGCCAATCTAGAATCAGTTCCTTGAGAAAGCTTATTTGCCAGGATGCATAAAGTAAGAGTGAAATTACAAACATAGATGTAAATTATGAACATGGAAATATTAACTGTGCGCGTAAATGGTAGCTACTTAAGCGTGAACTGCTTAAACACACAGATAACTTAGATTACTACATGACATGCTGGTAAGAGTGAACGGGCTCTAGAGTTGTGTCATGACAAGCATAATTAAGCTACTATTTGTGTACAATGAATGTCAAATACTAAACTTTCCCTCTGTATCATTATATGCTTCTATGCAGTATACCAAGAACCAGACACACACAAACATCCCCGCCACACACACCTCCACACACACACACACATACACATGTAAATATGTATCCGAAACAGAGATGGTATGCTAATATTTCTATGAATAGCTCTTAACAATTTTGAATTAATTTAGAATAGGTTTAACTCTTTGTACGTCAAATGCCGTCCACTTAAAGGCATTACTGATTACTTATTGCCATCTAGTGGTGACCTAGCTAAACATGTATGTAATTATATCCAGGGCAACGGTTATTATATCGTTGATTGACATGTAGCCTACCATTGTGCTACTGGAGTTCCCCACTGAGATAACTGTCTTAAGCTAACCAACAACACAAACACCAAAGGCAAGAGAAAGGACTTCAAAGGGGCTCACTGACTTAACAATTTGATGACAGGATATGGCCATGACATCGCAACCTTTAAGGAGTGATGTCACAGGCTTTAAGCATGATGCTGTTACACCCCTTTCTTGAAAAGTGGTCCACTTTTATCAATCTATTTTTGGTGATCTGCTTTGCCTTTAAAATCAAAACTAAATGGAAGAACTTGGCAATGGTAATTGTACTGATGCTCATGCAAGTAGTATGCCCTGTGTAAACGCGTTAACATGGCGTGAGTTGGGCAGGATGCGGCCATTCCGTGAACAGGATAACCGTTAACCTCGACTTCTTGTAACCAGGCGAAGGCCTATCATATTGAAATAGTTGGTAAATCGCGTTGGTGATATAACAGCGACCCTGGGGAGGCACATATCAAAACATGCACATACCTTACTTTTTCTTCTATTTGCAAGAAATTGCACAGGCAAACGTGGTGTTAATTAACTTCTAAATATCTCTGCAACATGCAACTGCTATATGTTCAACATTGGCACAAATACATACGGGGATTAGGAAAACCAAGTTACAATAAAAAGTAAAGTGTCCTGTCAGTATGAGAAGGGTTTTGTGGAGGTAAAATGTGGAAAGCTGATGATACTAAGCCATTTTAAACACATCTGAAATGTAATCAGTAAAATCACTTAATGTTGTTGTAATCCATCTCTTCCTTGTTTTGTTGATGTGTATACAAATACGTTTATGTTTTGATAAATATCATATTTCACTCTTATGTTTTGTAAGGGAACAAAAAGAACTAGACAATTCTTTAGCAAATCTGATTTTTTCAAGGATTTGGTAATATATTTTATTCATTTAATCTACTTCGAACAATCAGTGGTGAAAATATGGCCACACTTCTAAAATGATCCACAATATTTTGCCTTGTCAGTACTGACTGGAACAATAGTCGAACTACATACAACGAATTGCGCTAAATTTTACAAAGGATTCTAATAGTTGAACGAAATAAAGGCCTTTCATTCAATTACCAATATGGCTGTAGTTCAAGCGAATATACTGGTCTGGTTGAACAGTTTTTTCTCGCTTTGAGTACAACACACCCAAAGCACGTCGAGGAAAACTGTTGACTCAGTCCAAAACTTGCCACTAAAAGGGTTAGAAAACATAATCATGTAGCATTTCGGATATTAGCTATGCCCCATTTTTAAAGTCCAAACATAGGTGCTTTGCAGAATAGACAGATTGAGCTTTCCAGTACAATTTCAAATAATACAAGTGCCGCATTAGGAATCTACAGTGGCTGATGTTCCAGGCAGAGCCCTGGATTATGGCTGCTCTCTTCCTCACTTTTAATGAGATACACATATGTATTGAAGAGGGAGATTTTATTCCCATTTACTTAAAATATCACATTTGAAATTCTTAGAGTGCAGCCTAACAATTGTTAACCTTTTTAAATGCCAACGTCCAAAATGCCGTGGTTTTTTTCTGTCTAGAAAGTGGGTTCATTAAGAGCAACGTGTAAACTTGTATAAACGAAGGGCACACCTAGTCTGGCAAATAAGGCATTTATCAGTACAATCGTGTACATATGATAGAATGCATGATAATGTAAATTCCCACTCAGAAACAAATTTCAACACAGATCTGTCAACAGATCCCCAGCGGACGCCCGTGTTGTAACGCACATATCGTTTTACATTAATGATGTCTCGTATTTGTAACCACACGCGCAGTCATTTAACTTACTGAATTGTAAGGAGACACAGGCCGAATGTGAGTATCGGTCTCTTATTTAGGCATCAATAACTTTCAGCTTTATCAGACTTATATATCAAGACCCACAGGTAGGTCCCATGCCCTCTTGACACTGCATGCAATCCAGAATGGCAATTATAATCCCCAAAGGTTTCCCTGACCATGCCCTCGTGCGTATTGTCGTTGCTGTGATTAGCATTATAACTGCAAAGAGACCAATAGAAGTTAGGTTAAGATTGTATCGTGATGACAATAAAACGAATTATGCACACATTCTAGCATGGGCAAGTTTTAGGTTTGCAGGTTTGTGATCTTATACTGGTAAAGGGACTTGTTTGGAACTTATTCATCACAAAATCGTAAGCCACTTACACATATGAAACTAGCGTCATGTATACCTATCATGCTAGTATCGGTTTGTTTCCTGAGAAATAATGAGGTGACATCGTATGTAAATATACGCATTTATCACCATTGCAAGAAAAGTAGTTGCCTTTAAGGTCATAAAATTCCTCAAATCATGTATACGTCTTTAATAGCCGAACATACTAAATTTGAAAGTAATGTTTAGCTATTGCTTTGGTTTGTGGCCCATATGTCAATATAAAAAGTAAATCTTCATCTGTTTGCGATATGTTCCCTGTATTACCACGTGTTGCTAACACTTATGGTGTATTCTTCTTTCAATATACCCATGTCACAGTGAAAAAAGTCACTGTTGTCTTCAGATATGTTCAGGAGTTTTAGCATGAGACTAGAATGTATCTCTTCTATAAGAACTTCTACTTTAACAACTGACAGGTCATAAGTAAGAAAAGAATTAACATTCACAAATTCCAACCCAATATTGAAAACAAAATGCAAAGATACAGGAGGTGTCAAACCATCAGCATTTATCTTCCATTACCAATGTGAAAGCACAGGTTTTCCCCTGACTTGAAATAGTGGCCTCTCAGACACACATAGCTACTGCTTGGAACGTGGATCCATAGTAGAATCACCAACACTCAAAGCAGCTCACAACGGAAATTGTACGTACTTAGTATGTATGTTATTTGCTAGGTGTATGTGTGCAAAGCTCCAAATAATCCCAATAACAGGATGCAAATTCCATATGTTTATTTACCTTTCGGTTGCATATAAACTTTGGTGAACCTCTGGTCATGCTTCACTTACATTGAGTTTTGGCGTAATTGGAGCAAACATATGTAATTGAAATGTGTATTTTTTTTAAATATTAGAACAGTCGTGCACAACACAAATACTCCTACATTCACCTGGCAGCTTTCAACGCCTGAGAAGTTGCATAAGAATTTAGAATATTGGTTTTGCAGATATTGATTGGTATTTCTTGGTTTGAAATAAAGAAACACATGTTGTTGTCTAGCTAAAATAATATGAAATTCACAATGCATCCCCATGTTTTCACCCAGGTGTGTAATTTTGTGCCAGAGTAGACCTAAATTAAGACTTCATTTGACATGTACGACTAACAGTCACATGTACCTCGCATATATGTGCAATTCTGGCTCCATAATTCACTAGTCAAGATTTATGGTATAGAAAATATGGCATGCCGTACATCCATGTATATGTTAACACAAGTGTTCATGATAAAGTGCTGCTGGGAGTTTGTATGAACAATAACAAGAAATAGCTGCACGCAGTCATCCTTATTGCCAAAGTCTGACCAAAATACTAATGTTGGCATGCAAAATATTTTGAAGGATTGCATACATTAAGTGTGGATATATTACGGTGACATACATGCAGGGCGACCAGACCGAGCCATTATTGCCAGCAAAGTTTTTTGGGGGCCACACACAGACCTACTTACTGTGAATGTTTGCTGTCTACTTCGTGTATATTGGCATTGTTCTGAACAGATAAACTTGGTATGTACACATGTGCTTAGTTCTTGTTTGGAAACATCATCCTGATTTTTCAAGGATATTTGTGATAGAAAGTGAACAGTGGCTTGACAGAAGATTTGGAATATTTCACTGAGGAAGACTGTCAATACAAATTTATTGAAAGCGATTAATTACATTTCCAGTATCAAACTGGTACACAATGTTATAATAATAATAATAATGATAATAATAATAATAATAATAATAATAATAATAATAATAATAATAATAACGATAACAATAATAATAATAATAATAATAATAATAATAATAATAATAATAATAATAATAATAATAATAATGATAACGATAACAATAATAATGATGATGATGATGATGATGATGATGATGATGATGATGATGATGATGATGATGATGATGATGATGATGATGATAATAATAATAATAATAATAAATTGCATATTTGTTTGGGAACCTACCTCTCAAGACGACCATAATTTTGGCCAGTTGTTGCTATTGTACCAATTAGAGGAGCACAAATCATATTCCTTCTTTTTCATCTTCTTCTGCTACTTCCTCCTCTTCTCCTTCTCCCTCCCCTCTTCTTCCCCATTTCACCTCCTCCCTCTATTTCTTCTTCTTCTTCTTCTTCTTCTTCTTCTTCTTCTTCTTCTTCTTCTTCTTCTTCTTCTTCTTCTTCTTCTTCTTCTCTTCTTCTTCTTCTTCTTCTTCTTCTTCTTTTTCTTCTTCTTCGAGTCAAAATGAAGCTGCATGCAACTCAATGGAATTAAGAGTAGCTAAAATGTTCTTGTTACAGTTCGACCCTGACAAAATGCGTCTGTGGATGGTACATTTGGTCTTCTTGGGATTAACGGTTCTGGCTATAATGACACATGTCACATCCCAGCGACACCATCTCTTGGAAGCAGTGAAGGCCCATCGCAGACCCCCTGGATGGTCACCTTTGCGAATTGCTAGTGTTTTTGGTCCTGGGAATTCTGGCATATTAACGATGGGTTCCCCAACTCTCAGATTCATTTAACAGGTGGTCCGTTGATTTTTTTGTTTTGTTGGTTTATTTTTGAGATAATTTTCGTGCTTTTCTTTTTTCTTCACTGCTTCTCCTAAACTTTAAATTGGATTCTCAAAACTTAAGCAAATTTTGGCAGATAAGCGCTTGGTTTGAACTCCATGGTCGTTGAATGAAGAGAAATGTATCGAGAGGGTGTGCTTAGCTGGAAGTCTCAAACATGTACGTAAGGATATTGAAGAGACTTAACGGGAAATAAGCTTCAAGGTGTTCATATTTTTGTACGAAAAGTGTTAATTTAGGCCAACTCTGGAATAAAAACATATACTTGAAACTTAAGATGCATACAAAGCTTAACCACAAAAACAATAGCCAACAGCCAGATCTTCGTGAGTTCCAACCTGGAAAAGCGTATGAAAGCGACGGTCGAAATTATAATGAAACACATGAAGCCCTGGAATCTGCTAAGGGATAAAATCAGCAACCATTTCGTCCCTGACTTGTGCAACATTTTAACAGAAGGTACAGGGATATATATTTCGAATATATATACTAATGTAAATATATATATATATATACAGTTACGCCCGAGCTAAAGGTTAACAAACAGCCAAACGCTTTTTCGCGTTTTGCTGGTGTTTGGCTTGTGTTTGGAAACGCTTGAAAACGTTTGGAATGTGTTTGGAAAGTGTTTGGAATGTGTTTGGAAAGCGTTTGGAAAGCGTTTGGGAAAAATCTCAAACACTTTTACAAAAGCTACCGAACACTTCTCCAAACGCATCCAAACACTTTCCAAACGCGCTGAAGAAT
This sequence comes from Hermodice carunculata, assembly GCA_964020975.1. Taxonomy (NCBI): domain Eukaryota; kingdom Metazoa; phylum Annelida; class Polychaeta; order Eunicida; family Amphinomidae; genus Hermodice; species Hermodice carunculata. The sequence goes on along the minus strand of CAXHWN010002425.1, from coordinate 214,411 downwards.
TACCCGAACGATTTCAAACACTTTCACAAACATATTCAAATACTATGCATTTCAAACACTTCCATTTAAATGATGAAGAATCTCCAAACGTATTTTCAACAGGTGCAACAATATATGATGTACCTACATGAAAATGTGCACTCATGCAGCATTATAGGTTGTATATGTTTATATAAAACATGATCCAAATACGTTTACCGAAGTGTCTAATTCAATAAAATTAATTAAAGACTTAATTCTTCATTTAATATGTCATGAATACTTAATCTTTCAAAAACTGTTTCGGAGTAAATCTATAGGCAATATCACGATCAGATCATGATGCATGATCTGATCATGATGCATGACTGATCATGATATTGCCTATAAATTTACTCCGAAATAGTTCTTAATTTTGAATCAAAATGTATATAATTACTCCAAGGAACAATGGGGTATCGCCTGGCTTACTCCACTGGAGCTAATTCTATTGCTTGGCTTAGTAGGCCAAACAATACTTAAATTGAGTTGCTTCTGTATTTCCATTAGAAACTTGAAAAGTTTTTCTTTTTTCAAGAAATTCACTTTCAGAAAAAGTATGATAGCGACTGGATATACTTGCTACTGAAAGATTTGTAACTTTATAATAAATGAAGTGTTAAACCCGTTAATGAAGGCATATTGTTTGTTTCTTCTACCTATACTTATTTTCTTCCTTAATTAGGTATGACCATGTCATAATATTGTTGATTACCAGTAACAATATAAATATTAGCAGGTAAAGGTGACAAATACATATTTCCAGGAATTATTTGTCACTGACTCATTTTCCTTTTTTCATTTCATGTTAATTTGAATCAGATATAAAGCGGAATTTGATTTGTGGAGCCCAGATAAGTGAAGTTTGCATCCCTGAAAATCCAAATATCCAAATAGTCCGTATGAAAATGCAGTGGCAAATGCCAGGAAAACGCATGTACATGTATCACATACGTTTGGCGCAAAGTGTAAAGTGTTTGAAAGCGTTTGGAAAAGTGTTTGAAAACGTTCGGCTTCCACCAAACGCGTTCGGCAAAGTGTTTGAAAGCGTTTGGCAAAGTGTTTGTAAACTATTGGAAAGTGTTTGCAAAGTCTTTGCTACGTGTTTGCAAAACGTTTGCCTTTCACTGAAAGTGTTTGGGAAACGTTTTGGAAACGTTGGTGCGTTTGGCATTTGATAACTTGAACGCGAGCGTAACTGTATCTATATATATATATATATATATATATATATATATACATATATATATATATATATATATATATATATATATATATATATATATATATATATATATATATATATATATATATATATATTATATATATATGTTTAACGCCTTTTGCCGCCAAATTGATAATGAATGTGGAGTGAAACTTGAGGTTTATACCAATTAATATATATATTATCACTGAATAAAAGATTTTGAGGGAATATGTCTACGAATAGCGCTCATTATCGGTGCAATTGATGGAATTGGCCCATAACCATTCAAACTTCAAATGCCGTCTTCTGAAGCGTCTATAAACATCTGGATGCACTTTGCAGAAAATATTTTGGATGGAAATCGTAATGATCCCTATCATGATAATCTGCCTCCGGGCAACAATATTCCTGAGCGTGGGTTAGGTGGACTGATCCCAGCCCATGCCCCTCCCCCCAAAAAAAAAAGTAAATAAAATAAAATAAAATAAGAAATAATTAAATAAATAAAAAAAATAAAAAGATAATAAAATAAATAATAATAGATAAATAAATAAATTAAATGAATAAATAAATAGATTAATAAATAAATAAATAAACAAATAAACAAACAGATCAATACATAAAATAAGATAAGCTATTGGCTGAGTCTTCTTGTAACTAGAACAGGCTTGATGATGTAAAAAGGGTTAATAAGTCAAGTCGGTGAAAAAATGGTGTCTGCATGCAAGTAAATGCGACCTCACACAGACATATGAAACAGTGTAAACGTACCTTGAGGCTCAAACTTTTTGGGTGATGTGGGAGAAAAATTCAACTGAAAAATTATATCTAGATGATTTTTTCAACGGAAGATACTGTGAAATTGCACTTGTCTTTGAAACATGTTATGCTAAAATAGTAAGTCTGTGCATCAATAAATCATCAAGAGATTGGAGGATCAACTGATGCCAAAACCGACGAGTATAGTAAACAAGAATATGGTTTGAAGGAAGTGTGTACAGTAGTCCATATCCAAAACCTATTTACCATATCTTGCACTACCTTTGAACAAAATCGAAACATATCATTGCATTCTAGTCTGTTAATGTGTATTAACAACAAAAGGACTGAGACAGTCCTGTGCTCATCTAACCCTACATGCACAAACTGAAGTGGTCCTTTGAACTATGATATCAGCGTCACCTCTGTTTTAGACCATGGCACTGTTGCCAACATGCAAATATCCCCTAGCCGATCGTAAAGAAAAAACAAATACAGTAAAATCGCAGGACCAACGCTTGAAAAAAATAAGGTGCAGGGAATTCCACAAGTGTCCCTATGCAATTTGAAACAATTGGCTGGGAGGTCTCAAAAAAGATTTCCTAACATTTTGCCAAAACACCAGGAACAAAATTCATTAGACTCGACATTCACTGGACCGTAACCATTTGGACACATCTAGTAGCGACTTACTTTAGGTGTATCCCCACTATCTTTCAAGCAGACCTGCTTGATTGTTTTCAAGAAGTGAAAAATATAAATCGCCATTGCAGTGCCCATTCACGCACATACATAGAATGCATGCATTAGCCAGCAACCACCCGCATTGAAATACATTGCCAAAGAATCAGGGATTAAGGACGAATTAAATACTTGAGAGTCCCTAGGAGTGTTCCTGAGCATTATCAAAACGGTTGTTTGAGCAGTTTTGGAAAAAGCTTTTTTTTTTTTTTTGAAGCTTTGTCCACCAAAAGACCCCCCCCCCCCCCCCAAAAAAAATGAAATAAAATAAAATAAAACGTTAAAATTGCAAAAGTCAAAAGTTCCTATTTGAACAAACTTGAGAGAGACCCACCCAAGGTACATTGCCATCGAGATTGAAATGAATCCGACGGATGGTTTAAGAGTGGCCGAAAATGAATAAGCATTGGCATGCCCATTGATTTGCATATAAATCAATAAGAAAGGTACATTTACCAATAAGTACCCGAATTGGAAAAAAAAATGATAAAAATCGGGAATTCGTGGCAGTGTCACTTAGTGCACAACTTTGTCCCTCCCTTCCACAATGAATATATCCACTAATGTTTAGCTTAATCAAAGTGCCAGTTCTGGAACTCAGAAATAGTCCAAAAAAAATAATAAATAAATAAATAAATAAGATAAAAAAAAAAAAAAAAAAAAAAAAAAAAAAAAACTAGGAAAGAATTGCAGAGTCACCTGGTAAACAAAGAAAGAACTAGGAGTCCCTAAGTGGGTTCCCGTGTGATGTCAAAGGAATGGGGTGAGTGTTTTTGGAGGAAACTATTTTAAGCTTTGCCTAAAAGAAAGAACACAAAATTCTTAGAAAAGAAAACAGATGTTAATGGACCGTGACTCTTTGAACACACTTGATAAAAACTCACCCAATGAAATAGCCACCAAGTTTGAATCGAATCTGGCTGACAGGGTTCAGAAAAGAAGCAGTAAGTATGAATTAGCATTAGAATACCTATTCAATTACATAGTGATTAATAGCAATGTATGCAAATATAGAAATATCCCACTTGAAAAAAAAAATCGTTAAAAATCAGGGATATATAACAGTGCCACACAGTAAGCAATTTTGTTTGACCCTTAAACACGTTACATACCCATCTTGTTTGAGCTACATCTGAGTCCTAGTTATGGACAAGTGGTCGAAAAAAGGAAACAAAATAATAGATAACACACACAACGAAGCACATAACGGATAGACATAGATTGCAGCGTCACCTGCCGACCAAATTCGAACTGGGAGCCTTAGGGTTATAGCTGTGTGATATCAAAAGAATTGGTTTAGTGGTTTTGGAGAAGAACAAGTTTTTTTTAAGATTTGCGCCCCCCCCCCCCTTCCAAAGAAAAGTACAAAAAATTAATGAAAAAATATAACTCACTGAGGGAAGTCTATTTGAAGAAACTTGGTAGAAATCCAGACAGGGTATATTGCCATCAAGTTTAAAGTAAATCCAGCTAACGGAGAATAAGTAAAAATGTGAATTCGGAGCAGACAGACGGACAACGGATGCATAGCTATCACATAAGCTCAGCTAAGTGATAAGTCAGCTGGGTTGAAAATGTGGGGACTATTTTTGCCTCCTTCATGTTTTATTGATGTATGTATTGAATTGAAATATGCATATTTTATATAAATCCGCATATGAGACTCTTCTTTTTCGCAAGGCAATACAAAGAACAGACAAGTATATGGTAAAACCGGACACTTTACTTACCTTGAAGACTTTTTATTATTTTAGTTTTTATGTGCTCGAATTCTGACAATCAATGCTAACACATTGTGCTTGTAGAATGACCTGACAGAATAAAGAGGAAAGTCCGTAGCTTCTGAAATATCTGTTACCTTTGTGTCACTTTAAAGTCCAACCACTGGCCTTACACAGAACAGACTGGCTGCCTATTTTAAGTAATTGAGGTGTCGTATGAAATGCTCAAACAGTGGACAATCAAGGCCTATCATTTGTTTTGTGTCCGCGCCAATCCTATCTTCGTGACATACACATTTTTATCAGATATATTTGTAGCCCAAGAATAAATTGTTACCTACAGATCTGGTGACATGCGACAGAATAATTCACTCTACCATGTGTACATTAATATACAATGATAAGCTTGCCCTGCAGGGTAGACTTGAAATATATCTTTGCAATGGTTGGTCCCTGTGTGGCGATGGTTCCTCCTGTGCCTTGTCTTTAGTCCGCGGACCAACGGACCTGTAAACTAGAGGGTCTTCCCCCGCTAGAAGAAGTGGATTAATTACGATGTACGCATTTTATGACAGAATTAAGTGATGACAAAGTACAGAAAACATGTTACTCTATGTGAACTGTAATTTATTTTAAGGTTTTGATGAGCTTCTTTTGATCCAGATGTATATGAAGCAGCGACTGGACTTAGTTCTGACATACATGACATCATGAACATGACTATATGAACCTGCTGCCATGTACATAATACAGTTACATTCCCCCTGGAATCAACCTGCCTGGCTATTAGCCTATGGCAGTTATATTGACATAAATCTGAGGTCAGCTTTCCTTTTTTCTTGTGCTTTAACTGCTGCAAACCAGATCTTTTATGCATTTAGAGAAGATACTCTAGCTGTTTGATCACTATGGTGAAAACATTGCGATTCTAAATGTAGATATATTTATTCAGCTACCACCTAAAGATATTTCGGAGCAGCACAATTTCTCACATTGCATTAATTCTTACCACAATGAGCCAAGGAAGCAGATGTTTGTTGTATGTGAAGATTTCTTAATAAGAAGTCTTGCACTCAACATTCCATACAAACTACTGATATTATTCATTTCAAGAGAGATTTAATTAACATTCAAGACCATGCAAATTCTAGGACTTTCAGTAAGAAAAAATATGCAGTAGGTGAAGATTTTTGCTAACTTTTCTCCCGCTGTGAACCTTTGTGCATATTATGACATTTTCTCTTTAGCTTCCATACATGTGAAAACATTCTGAATGAATCTAATCACCAGCTTAGAACGTGTCTGTAAATCAGCCTTGGTTCTTAGATATCAAATTCAGTAGCTCCTGTCTTCATAGCTAGTATCGTTGGGGCCGTATGTTACATGTCGCATAACAGACAAACAATAGTTTGCCACATGTCACACATGTGACAAGTGACAAAGTCTGTCACATGTAGCATATGTGACAATTGACAAAATCTGTCACTTGTCGCATTTGCGACAAGCGACACTGTCACATGCGCACGTAACTCTTGCCTGTAAACATGCTTCAAATTAGGAATGCCACTTGCTGCATAAACGACAAGCTTCATACTATGTCACATCTTGCATATGTGACTAGCGACATTGTTTGTCATATATTTCAATGTAATGCCTGTCCCTTTTCTGTTAACATACTTCAAATTTTGGATAGTTACATGTCGCATATGCAACAAGCGACACAGTATGTCAAGTCATATATGTGACAAGTGACAGCGTTTATCACTTGTCGCATATGGGACAAGCACATAGTATGTCACATGTCGCATATGTGATCACCCATACCCCTTTGCTGCGTGCATCACCTATGGGACAAACGACAAGTAATTGAACATAATCTTTTGATGTTGCATGCTACATAGCAACAAAAACTGAAATATAGTACAATTTTGTGCCAGTTATGATGAAGTTACTACCTAGCAGGACTACCGTCGTACATTTAGACCTGTGTATACAAATATAACAAAAGGTAATATGTGATGTTGTATGTCATTCTTTGTGCACGAACTTTGATTTAAACAAAAACAAAAACAAAAAAATAAAAAGCAAAAAAAAACCAAAAGAAAAGCACAAAAAAACAAACAAACAAACAAAAAAAAAACAAAAAAAAAACCCAAAAAACAAAAAACAAAAAAAAAAAAAAACAAAAAAAAAAAAAAACAACAAAAAGCACGCAAAGGAAAAAGAATCAAAAAATTAAACAACCTGTTAATTAACATGTTGGTAAAAATGAGAATTCAATTGCAAGTTAACACTTTTAAGTGTTAAAACATATATTGAAAACTAAAACATTGGGAAGGTGCTAAAGTTTTCAGTTTACATTAAAAAACGCCTGTAATAAGAAACTTGATATAATTCACGTTCATTAAAAGTTCTGCTCATTGAAACTGCGTCATTTGCACACAAGTCTTTTTCAATTGGTTTCTTGTTGTTAGCTATCTGTTAAAAAGAGACATTGATTTGGTAAAAAATATCTGTTTGTAGGATATGAGGATACTTAGTCCTACTGTTTTGAATTTTTATGTCGGGTAAATGAGGCTTCACGAGAATATCCAACCAGAGGGCTGTGTGAGCACCCCATGCTCAGCTGACATAAGCTTCTTTAAATAATCAAAGCTGCAACTAAAACATACATGTGTTAAACTTTATCCGACTGCATATGGCATTTAAAAATATTTGTAAGATTTGCCTAAAGTGTAAATGATTGAAAAAATAAAAATATTCTAGTATTTGATTATAATTTCAATAGTGTGATTTGTGCTTGTAGATTGCTGGTCTGAGCAGCTTAGTTACCCGACCGTTCATGTGATGGCATGCTTGCACCATATGACCGAAAAGATGGCGAAGCGCAACAGGGCTATGTACTTTGGTAGCCCACGCATGTCGTTACTTGTTACGGTACTTTTAATTGGTAAATTTAGAGTTTAGAGTGATCTTAATTTAGGCGACATTGCACTTTTGTTTGTTTATGCTTCTGATATTCGTTTCATTGGTAACACATAATGTAATATAATTTTTTTTCTGTCAGGAGGTATGTTGAAAGGGGTGTACAAAGAAAGGAAGATTGGGGGACACACAACGCTGATAAGAGTACTGACATCCATATATATCGCACACTCTCAATACAAAAATGGATTTGTGTGTGTCAAAAAAAAAGAAGACAAGGTGCACAAATAAAGGAAGAGAAAGCGACAGACAAACGCTGAGAGGTCACTGACAACCAATTGACCACATTAAGAGGCTTCGGTATCAAACTCGAACAAGTCTACCTATTGCTAAAAAGGTATGATCCACCAGGCTATTTCCAGTCCACACAAGTGATTTCTATTTTTCTTAAAATCGGGCACCTCGCGAGTTTTTGTGTTAATGCAAGCGACGTTGCTTTTGTCCTGATGGACAAAGAGAGATGAGTAAAATGTTTTTAAAATATGATTTTAAAGCGAAACTTGCATTCACATCAAAATGTTAAAGCAAGGTGCCAGCATTATTTTGTTATAATCCCTCTGTTAATTACATAATCAACTCCAGTAAATATCACATTGTGCTCCACTGTCCATATCCTTTGATTATCTCGACACTTCTCTGTTTCAACTTTGCAAATAGAATTTCAAGGAAAGATTATTGGACCTGCTGTGTCCTGATTCCTCTGTAGGGAAAGAAGTCTTACATCATAACTTCCAGCTGTTGGTTACAGCAATAACAGGAAGGATAGCAAACCATTCACAATGTAAAATGTTTGGTACTTGTAACATAACAATGTGATTGTAAGTCATACATGTCTATATGTAGGCATGTTGTTACAACAATCTTGGGAATGATCCATTGTCTACAAATTGTCAACTTAGTATGTCACAATTTTAAGAAGTATAACAAGAAAGAGCTACCAACAATGTTCATGCTCACGTCGAGGATAATTTTTGTCTCTCCTTAAGAGTATGTTTTGTGTTTATATGGGGCAGATTCTAAGTTTCTGTCCATGCATTTCTAGTTCGTTCACTAGAATAGAGAGTTTGGATTTTTAGACAGTGCAAAGAGTAAAGATGACCTTCTTATCTGACAAGGAATTATTTTATTTTTGGAACTAATTGGAATTTTAGTGCAATTTCGGATGTGATGCATGTTTGATTATACACAAGGAGGAAACGATATGAAAAAATATCAAGTTATTACAGACAGTTGAATATATAAATGTGATCAACAATAAACAATTGCGCGAGTATTGTTTTCCAATATCTTGACATTAAATAAGGATAACAATGAACTGCTATTGAAGATTGTAGGAACTGTTAATTAAACTATAATGATATATATATATATATATATATATATATATATATATATATATATATTATATATATATATATATATATATATATTGTGTGTGTGTGTGTGTGTGTGTGTGTGTGTGTGTGTGTATGGGAATGGATGTCAGTGGGCCAGCTGCTACAAATTCTAATATATAAAATTAACATTTAACGCTGTTAAAACGTCTTCGAGTTCTTTCGTTTTTAATAGTTTACTTAATATTTAAAAGTATTTAACACATAATCCTTTTTGTGCAATTTGACCATATATGCCGAAATAGTCCATGGCAAGGTGCAAACGAAGCCCGGAATATCTTCTTAAACTAATCCACCAAAGGGTGCGCATGTTATTTAAATAATCTTTCATATAACACAGACACAGTTTATTTTCTGTCACGGTTCATGTGGATATAGAGTATCCAATTTCGATTTCCGTACGCTCTTGATCAAATCGACTATTCTGATTGATCATGTTGAACAAAATGGTTGTGCTTAGTAATTCAATAGTTAGACATACACGTGTTTCCCTCTGCAGCTAGGTACTGGTGACGTTTGCTGTGTAACATTAATCAGATTAACCCGGAGAATAATTACATTAATGCATGTGACCTAAATAGCGTCATGAATAATGTTGTGAACCAATCAGAATTCACGTTACTTAAAGCTTTTCATCTGCGGATGAGCTCTGTACAGTCGTGGCAAAAATACGTTCTACACTTGTAAATTATATCTCAAAATGCTAACTTTACTTTTCTAGTCTTCCCGTCAAAACTGTGTTAATTAGAGAACATCCCTCATCAGGTAACCGCTACTGGCATTGTTTTAATAAGATGCCGTAACATCATTGTCAAATGGCAATAATATTTTTGATGGTACCAGCCCCGATAATCTGTTGGCATCAACACCAATATCACTTTGCGTGAATGTGTGGGTTGTAGGACACTATCAGATAATCCCCAAGAGTCTGATGTTCGGCCTAACAGGCGGTGATCAGTTATTTTACTAAGTTTACGTGGGGTTGTGTACACTAGATGCAGTACACAAAGAGTCTTATCCTAACTTATTATAAGTTATTTACACCTATTCATTAATTATTGTAAAAACATCGGGTGAAGTAGAGTGCGTTATTATGAAATTTCGTGTAAGGTTTGATTATCCTTCTTCCACCACAAAATGTGACATTAAAGCCTGCAGCTTTTCAAATAAAAAAAAAATATAGCTCTTGTTCCTAGCACAATTTAAAAATCTAGCTATGTCCAGCAGATAGGCCACGTGTCAATATGGTTAAATCAATGGTACAGATTGTATGAGCTGCTGGACATTTACAACCGAGTGTCTAAATTACTTGAAACGGCACTCACAGAAGAAAGTACAAACATAAAGCCATAATCGTTAACATTTCTTTCAGGCACACTAAGCACGTACTAGTTGTGCAGCAGTACATAAGGAAATGCCAATAACCACCACCGTGATCTTCTTCAAAGTTTGATGCTGCTATTTTCCTTATAATGCTTTAATTGAATGTCTGGTGTCATTTTTTTAGTGGTCCTTAGTTTACTTTAAGCACATTTATTTACATTGACTTGTTGGTCATAAATATATATATATATATATATATATATATATATATATATATATATATATATATATATATATATATATATATATATATATATATATATATATCGACCATAATCCCTCTTTTTTTTCAAAATATTCATACACGTTTTCTTTGGCCAGCTTCTCAACGTGCTGAGTGCAGGGATCGCCAGCCCTAGTTATATGGATATGCACGATCACTTTCTTTGACGCCACCCCCCTCCGTACTTCTGAAGTGACCACACTGGTATCTTCTTGCTGTAGCTGTGTCTGTTGTCTATGGTGATGTTCATCCCTGACCAATCTTTATCAAATTCATAGTGCCCTTATTTCAACACAAGGTCAGTCTCATCAGACACGTCATGTTCTTCTTTCATTGCATCCTTGTAGCTGTGAAAATAAGTCATATAAATTTCTGTTTAGACAACACTTCCTCTGTTTGTTTATTTACCCCATCGGCTGTATTAAACTGGTAACATACCACTGGTAATCTTCGATTTTTTCTATTGCCCCCTAACCTGTTGTTAAGCAGCTAATGTTGACCAGGTATTGGCATAAGCTGATGTGTGGTTACATCACAGATTGCAAACAGCAACATTCTAATATGCTTAACCCGTCTTGAATGCTTTACCATGCCTTTGTATAATTCAAAGGTATTTGACCAAGAAAAAGTTGCTATGATGTATTATTCCTCTTCAATGCTGTTCCTGCAATTCCATAGGGAGGTTCAACATACACGCCTGTGCACTTTCTGACTTTTATGAGCAGGAATCACGTCCTGTGCATTTCGTTTATGAAGACACTTTTTGCTTCATTGTCACCTGGTAATTGCAACCTGAATGCATGTTTTCCCCTTCTGTAATTTTGTGCATTGATCCATGATGTTGAGTAGAATACATATATATATATATATATATATATATATATATATATATATATATATATATATATATATATATATATATATATATATATATATATATATATATATTTATATATATATATTTATATATATATATATACATATACGTATATATATATGCACATGTGCATTTTGTCCATGAAGACACTTTTCGCTCCGTTGTCACCTGGTAATTGCAACCTGAATGCATCAGTTTTCCCCTTCTGTAGTTTTGTGCATTGATCCATGATGTTGAGTAGAATACATGTATATGTATATATATATATATATATATATATATATATATATATATATATATATATATATGACGCATCTTCTCCATTGTAATGTAACCCGTCAATCTGAAAATCCAGTTTCCGAATCAGGAGCTGCATTCTATCGAATAGATTCATTAGCATCATGATTGTAAACGATATCATTAATCCGGATTAAGGGTGCAAACATTGTTAAATTAATTAAATCACCATGCATTTCCAAAAAAAATGCTATGAGAATAAGTTGGGCATATTGACCATTTTCGACATTTTGGGACAGTAAAAAAGAACAAAACACGTTAGTCCTATACACGCTTGATGAGTGTAATTTTTGGGGTATTTTTTATTTATTTAGTCCAACCAAACCTAATCTGTTTTATTTAAGTTAACGTATGTTTTTTCAGCATAACCTTAAATATGATTAAGGTCATTTGTGGGTGTTTCCATGTTTTTGGTGGTCATGGCATGTCCTGTAGATTTGTTCAGTCCCGTGACGTCACACTTGATATCAGATACCGAAAACCTTAACAAGCCTGCACATATGCGTGGGAACAGAAGGGTCTGGATTAACGGGGCTCAACTGCATTGTATTTGTGTCTTTTCGTCCAGTAACACTCCCTGGTAGTTATTATCATATTCCGTAGTCCGAACTCTATACATCACAGAAGCTAACCTGTCACCTTTTAACAAGTAAACGCATGGAAGTAATATTGTCACGTTCTTCTGTAGAATTTGACAAAAGCTCATAGGGCCAACTACGTTTCAGGGTCTTTACCAGGTAACTACTTAGAACATATTTCAGAGCCTGTACCCGTACATGTCTCTCGGATTAGCGGCTCTTTGTCTAAATTTAAATATTCAGCAAAGGCAACCAATATAATAATGGATAAATATGAGCATGGTAAATGATGAATAAACTAAATGAGTGAAGCTTGCTTATAAATGCAGAGCTTCAATATAAACAGAGAATACGCATCAAACCAAATATAAATGCCAAATATGTAATTGGAATCTGAGAAAATAACGCCCACTACACACTCACAAACACAGACACACATCAACACCCCCGCGACACCCGCACACATACACATGTTCATATGTATCTGAACGACAGATAGCAAGCAAATATTTCTAGAAATAGCTCTTAACAGTTTTGAATAAATGTAAAATATGTTTAACCCTTTGCACGTCAAATGCCGTCTACTTAAAATCGAAACTGGTAAGAAAAACTTGTGAATGGAAATTGTTCTGATGCTCATCCAGGTAGTATGCCCTATGTAAACTCTTTTACTTGGCGTGGGTTGGGCAGAATGCGGCCATCCCGTGAACAAGATAACAACTGACTGTGACTTCTTGTAATCAGGACAGGGTCTAACATATTGAAAGAATTGGTAAATCACGTTGGTGAAATCGCTGCGACTTCGTGGAAGCACACATCAAAACATAAACATACAGTGCCGCCAGAAAATTTGCACCATCTCCTCTGGTGGCCCCTCTGCTTGGTCCTCCTGAGGCACAACTTGTGCAAGGGGCTCCTGCAGGAAATAATGTCAGGAATTTTTATATATGTTACTTAGTATGCTTCTTGTACCTACCTGTGGCTTCCAATTGGCCCTAAAATAGTTATGGTGTCACAGTTATGATGTTTATCACACTTTGAAAAGTGGTACCAGCAAGTGGCTCCACTGGTGAACCCCAGAGGTTTGGAGCAAGACTTTCTGTCTGCACTGTGCCTAACTTTTTCCGCTGCTACTTCCAAGAAATTTAGCAGAAAAAAAGTGGTTTTACATGTAATTAACTTTAACTTCCAAATGTTTCTGCAACATGCCAAAGCAACATATTAAGCATATGCATAAGTACCTCAGTATTAATCAGGAAAAACAAATGGCAATAAAAAGTGAAGTATCCTGTTAAGATGAAAAGGACTTGTAATTATGAAATATGGACATCTGAGGATACTAAGCCATTTTAACACATCTGAACTATAATGAATAAAATCACTTAATATGCCATGGCTGTATTCCATCTCCCTCTTGTTTTTCTTTATGGACTTATTAATACGTTTATGTTTTGATCAATATAGTTTTTGAGTCTTACTTCTTTGTACGGTTATAAGGAGAAATAAACAGTTTTTTTTTTTTAGCAAATTCTATTGTTCAAGAATTTGGATACAATTTTATTATTTATTTGCTCTATTCCGGACAATTACTGGTGGATATATACCACACTTCCATAATGATCTACACATTTTACCTAGTCAGTTCTGGCGACTGTAATCGAACTAATTAAAACGAGTTGCGCTCAATTATAAATAAGTATTTTAAATTAAGATCTTCTGTGGAAAGACTTATTATTCAACTGCTGGTATTATGGCTGTTGTTCCAGCGAATAATGTAAAGGCACAGATTTTCCCGAATGCTACCAGTCGGGAAAATATAAACAGGGAAATTTCTGTGGCATGCAGTGTACAGAGGTACAACTGAACCAGGTCTCACATGATATATAATTTATTACAAGGTTTCTAGATAACTTAGACTAGAGCAATGATAAATTCCAACAAGCTGCGTTTTTGTAAAATTTTCGTGGATTCGGAAAATTAAATACTCGGGAAACTCTGTACCTTTACAGTATAGTGGTTCTGGTGAACAGTTTTCCTCGGCACGCTTAGTTCGCAATGGACCCAAAGCACGCCGACGAAAGCAGAGGACTCAGTCCAAAGCTTGCCAACAATCTGTAGGTTATCATGTATTAACCAGCACCATTTTTAAAGTACAAACACGGTTCTTTCACAGAATTGACAGATTAGGCTTTTGAGTACCATTCTAAATAATATAAGTGTCGCATTTAGTATCCATAATGGCTGATGCATCAAGCTTACCCTTTGGATCATGTCTCCTCCGTTCCTCACTTTTTGATGGAATAGATATATATATCGGAGAAGCCGAATTTTTCACGGTCATTTATATCACCTTTTAAATTCCTCAAGTTCAGCCTCAAAGCTTTCAGCCTTTATGATGACAACGTTGAAAATCGGGGGGGGGGGAGTGTCTTTGTTTTTGTTTGCTTCTTTGTTTGTTTGTTTCGGCGACGGGGGGGGGGGGCACAAAGGGGGCTCTTTATGAGCAACGTTGCTACTTGTATTAACAAAGAACCCACCTGTTCTGACAAGTTTAGCATTTACTAGTACAATCTTGTATGCATGGTGTAATTCATACTTCTGTAAACTCAATCCGGAAACATATTTTAACACAGATCTCACAGCAGAGCACAGCAGAGGCCAGTGTTTTAATGCAAGTATTGTCTAACATTAATGATATCTCGTATATGTGAAGACTGTAAAACTAATAATACACACATTCTACTCTAAGTGAGTTTCATGTTTGTAGGCGTATGACCTTATACTAGTAAATGAGACTTGCTTGGAACTTATTCATCGTAAAATCCTAACTCACTTACATATATATAGCAGGCACAGTTTATACCCATCATGCTGGTATCTGTTTATCGCATTAAAAATAATGAAGTGATGTCGTACTTAAATATGCGCAGTAATCACTATTGTAAAATAAGTAAGTGCCTCTAAGGTCAAAAAATTCGTCATGTAAGTCATGTGAACTTACTTAATGGCCAGTTGCCAACATGCTTAGTTTGAAAATTATGTATAGGTGTTGCTTGGGTTTTGTGGCCATATGTCAATATAAAAGTATATTGTTATCTGTTTGCTATATGTTTTCCACATTACCCCATACGTTGCTAACACGCACAGCATATTCTTCTTTCAATACGCCCATATCAAAGTAAAGATGTCACTGTTGCGTTCTGACATGTTCAGGAATTTTAGCATGAAATTAGAATGCATCTCTACTACTAGAACCGACATTCCACTTTAACTACTGACAGGTCATAGGTGATAAAGAGATGCCTATTCACAAATTTCAGCCTTACTATTATGGCAAAATGCACGGAAATAGTAGTTACCCAAACGTCCATATTTATCTTTCATTGCCAATATAATGACAAAATTTTCTCCTGACTTGAAAAAATCAGCTGCTCAAACACACACGGCTACCGCTTATTACAAGGATCCAAAGTACAATCACCAATACTCAATGCAGATTAGACAGTAAATTTAACAGACTTAGCACGGATTTTATTTGCAAGATGTTTGCGTGTAAAGCACCAAATGGCCAAAATTAACAGGATGCAAAATTACAAATGTTTATTTCATATTACTGTATGGTACATATAAACATTGGTGAACCTCTGGTAATGGTTTGGATACACCTAATTATTGGCCTAATTTTCGCAAACACATGTAATTGAAATGCATGCCTTTTTTCAAACATTGAACAGTTACACACAACAAAAATATTCATACATTCACCTGGCAGCTTTCAATGCCTGGGGCGTTGCATTAGGATTAGAATATCGGTTTTGAAGATATTGATTTTTTTCAGGTTGAGAGAGATAACACACGGTGTTGTATGTCGTAATTAATGTGAAATTTACAATTTACGCCCATGTATTTATTCAAGTAATATAAATTCGTTCCACAGTAAAACTAAATTAAAGACTTCAATTTATATGCAAGACTAATACAGTCACATGTGCCTCACATATATTTGCTAATCTGGCACGACAACTCACTAGTAATGATTAATCGTATAGAAAATAAGGCATGCCGTACATACATGCATATGTTAACACAAGTGCTCACGAAAAAGTGATGTTGGGAATTTGTAGGAACAATGTCAAGAAATATCTGCACGTATTCATACTAATTCCCAACGTCCTATCAAAAATACAAATGATAGCATCTAAAATATTTTGCATGTTTGAATAAATTAAGAGTGTATATATAACAGTGACATAGGGTGACCAGACCCACCCATAGCTGTCAGCAAAGTGTTTTGTGGCATCAGATATACCTACTTACAGTGAATGCTGGTTGTTTACTTCGTGCATATTGGCGTTGCTCTGACCAGATAAACTTGGTATGTACATCTGTACTTATTTCTTGTTTGGAAACATCATCTGGACTTTTAAAGAATATTTGTGCCCGAAGGTGAACAGTTGCTTGCTAGAAGAGTTAGAATATTTTACTGAGGACGGCTGCCAAAACAAATTTATTGTAGCAATTAATTACATTACCAGTTTGAAATTCAGGTACGTTTAATAAATGATTATTCATGCATGACATATAATTGCGGCTTTGTGTGTATTGTTACATATGTACATTAACCGGAAAAAACCAAGGGTCCCAGGTTAAGCTAAATGCAAAAATTCACCCACATAGGTTGAAAGCAAAATGCAGAAAAGGTGAACTAGGACCTTTTCGCTGTGAGACTGCAATTAGTACCAGTATTATTATTATACAGTTCTTTGTTCTGGCTCACATGCATTAAGACTGGGAATCAATAATCATGGACAGAACATAAAAAGATTGACGCAAACTTTGAGGGAAAGCGTTTTAAAGGGATTCAAATGGCGAAATGCACAAAACGAAAACTTTATAATTCATAGCAACGAAGATTTACCATGCCGAAATCCAGTCCTAAGCATTTTAAACCAGTACAGGTTCATAATACAAATAGTACAATATTATGTGAAGACTACATAAATTTATGCGTTGTTTTTGGACGGGGCCTAGTACGTTGAAAAAAACCCTATGCTATCCATGCTCCTATTTTGAAATACCTATCGTAAATTATTATTATTATTATTATTATTATTATTATTATTATTATTATTATTATTATTATTACTATTATTATTATTATCATTATCATTATCATTATCATTATCATTATCATTATCATTATCATTATTATTATCAGCAGACCAAATACCAAGTCCAGTTTTCTTTCTATTTATGTTCGGCAACTTACCTGTCAAGATGACCAAAACTTTTGCTAGTTGTTTCTATTCTACCAATAGAAAGAGCAGAGAGACAATTTCTTCTTCTTCTTCTTCTTCTTCTTCTTCTTCTTCTTCTTCTTCTTCTTCTTCTTCTTCTTCTTCTTCTTCTTCTTCTTCTTCCGCTTCTGCTTCTTCTTCATGTATGTCGCAATTATCCCCTTCATCTTTTTCTCCATCATGTACTATTTTTCTCCCCTTTTCTTCTTCTAAAGCACAATTACTATCCCACTGAAAGTATAAATCAGCTGGTCGGTAAATAAAGATGAAATAAAGCAGAAATTACAATGAAATATGGAACAAAATACCTAAGGGGTTCAATAATTTCTGTAAAAGTTCTTAGCAAAGATGCAGCTGCATGCGACTGCGGGAAACTAAGTGTAGCTTAAATGTTTTGTTCTAGATCGACGCTCAAAATGCGTCTGTGGATGGTATATTTGGTCTTCTTGGGATTGACGCTTCTGGCTTTAACGACACAAGTCACATCCCAGCAGCATTCCTTATTGAGAGCAGAAAGACGTCCCCCTGGATGGACACCTTTGCGAATTGCCGATGTATTTAGTCCTGGGAACTCCTTTTTGGGAGCAGACAAAGCAGACAAGCCTTATCGCAGACGCCCCCCTGGATGGACACCTTTGCGAATTGCCGATGTATTTAGTCCTGGGCACTCCTTTTTGGGAGCAGACAAAGCAGACAAGCCTCATCGCAGACGCCCCCCTGGATGGTCACCTTTGCGAATTGCCAGTGGATTCTAGTCCTGGGAATTCTGGCCCATTAATGCTTGGACCGCCCAGCTTTGATTCATTTATCAGGTGGTGCAGTGATTTATTTATTTTTTTTTTTTTTTTGAGTGAGCACTCTTCTTTTTTCTTGACTGCTTTTCCCAAACTACAAGTTGGATTCTTGAACGTCTATAAATTTGCCAGAAGAGTGCAGGAATTGGACCACATGGTAGTTGAATGAAGATGAATTAATCGAGAGAGCGTGCCCAGCTTCCGATTAAAAACGAGATTAACATTGTTTTAGTTTTTGAAGTAAGATTGCAAAGATGGGAATATCAAACATGTGTACAAGATCATTGAAGGCATTTCGCCGGAAAAAGCCTTCAAAGTATGCCCCGTTTTGTTAAAACGGTGTTAATTTAGGCTTATCTGGAGCAAAAGCACATACTGGAACTTTAAGGATAGATGCATAACTCGACTATAAGAACGATAGCCAACAGCCAGATCTTCGTGATTTTCAACTTGGAAAAGCGTACAAAACGGACAATCGAAATTATAATGCAACACATGAAGCATTGAAATTTGCCAAGGAATAAAATCAACAATCGTTTGGTCCCTGACTTGTACAACATGTTGAAAGAACATACGAGTATACTCGCTTCAGATATATATGTTTGATGCCTCCTAGGGAAAAATTGAGAATGGATGTGAGGTTATACTTGAGCTTTACATCAATTTGTGTAAAATTATAACTAAATAAAAAGTTATGAGGGAATATATGTCTATCAATAGCTCTCATCATTGATGTAATTGATGACATGGGCCCTTAACCTTTCAAACCTCAAATACTGTCTACCCAAGTGTCTGAAAACATCAGGATGTAGTTTGTGGAAAATATTTTGGATGGAAATTGTAATGACTATAACTATCATGATAACATGCCCCTGGCAACAATATTCCTGAACGTGGGTTAGGCGGAATGTGGTCAGCCCACAAGAAAAAAAGCTATTGACTGAGTCTTCTTGTAACCAGAACAGGGTTAATTATGTTAAACAGGTTAGTAAGCCAAATGGGTGAAAAGAGACGTCTGCATACTAATAATAATAAATGCGACTTCACAAAGACATATCAAACAATGTAAACGTACTTTCCAAGCTCAAACTTGCTCATTGATGTGTGGACCAAATTCAACAAACAAAATATATCCTGATAATGTTCAGCGGAAGAAACTGTGTTTAATTCAACATGTCGTTCAACCAAGTTTTGCTAATATAGTGAGTCTGCATAAATTAATCTTGAAAAAATTGGATGATCAACAAATGGCAAAAACAACGAATATTGTAAACAAGAATATTGTTTTGAAGAAAATGTGGAAAGGAGTTTATACCCAAACCTATCTTGCATCATTAAAGCTGCTTGTAAAATTTCATTGCATTTCAGTGTGTTAATCTATATTCATAACATGAACACTGAGACAGTCCTGTGCTCAGCTGACCCTATATGCGCAAACTGAAGTCGTCCTGTGAATTATGATATCAAGGTCATCTTTGTTTCCGACCATGACCACTGTACACATCCCCTTGCCGATCGTAAAAACCTATAGGAAAACAGCAACACCACCTGGTGAAAAAATTAAGGTGCAGGGGTCTCCACAAGTGTCTGCGTGAAGTTTGAAGCAGTTGGCTGGGATGTCTCCAAAAAGATTTTCTAACATTTTGTAAAAAAAAAAAAAAAAAAAAAAAAAAAATCAACAGCAAAATTAATTAAAATCCTCATTTTCTGGACCGTAGCCATTTGAACACACCCAGTAGCGACTTACCTTAGGTGTATTCCCACCGACTTTTAAGTAAATCTGCTTGATGGTTTCAGGTCTGTCAAAGATATGAATCGCCATTGCAATGCCCTTTCACATACAAAAATCGAATGCATGCATCAACCAGCAAATAACCGCATTGAAATAAATAGGAATCAGGCATCAATAACTAGTTAAGAACATGGAAGTCACTAGGAGTATTCCTATATATCATCAAAGTGATTGCGTTCTCAAAAAGTTTTTTAAAGTTTGTCTAACAAAAGACCCCCCCCCCCAAGAAAAATACATAAAATAAAACAAATCATTAAATTCCAAAAATCGCTCGAGTGTAACCACTTACACAAACGTAGTAGAGACCGACTAAAGATACATTGCCACCAAGCGTGAATTGAACTTGGCTGATGGTCTCAGAGGAGTCCAAAATGTGAATGAGTATTAGCGTGCCCATTGACTTGCATATTAATCTAAAGGAAAGGTATATTTACCAATAAGTACCCGATTTCCAAAAATTGTTATAAATACGGAATCCATGGCGTGTGACTTAATGATTTACTTTGTTTGACCCTTTCACAAGGAATATATCCAGCACGTTTTAGTTTAATCCAAGTGCCAGGTAAAAAATACACACTCAGACACACAATAACAAAAACTGAGAAGAAAATGCGGAGCCATTTGGTGAAGAAATTAAGAACTAGAGCCCCTTAGTGGGTTTCCTTGTGATATCAAAAGAATTGGGTAAGTGGTTTCGGAGATGACTATTTTTAAGCGTTCCCTAAAGTAAAGAACAAAAAGTTCATAAAAAATCAGAAATCAATCGGTGACTATTTGAACACATTTGTTGAAACTCACGCAAAGTACACTGCCATCAAGCTTGAAGTGAGTCACGCCGAAGGTTTTCAGAAAGAATTAATTAATATAAATCAGTATTAGAACAAGAAGATAAGTTTTGTAAAGATCTCCCCCCCCCCCCCACATAAAAAAATACAAAAAAAATAATGATGAAAAGACATAAGGATTGCTGGACCGTGACGATTTGAACAAACTTGGTAGAAACCCACACAGAGTATATTGCCACCAAGCTTGAAGTAAATCTGACTAGTCGAGAAGTAAAAAAAAATGCAATTCTGGACAGACGGATAGACGACGGATGCCTAACTACCTAAAAGCTTCAAATTCTAATAAGACGTTAATTGTTCTACCTCCGGTTATAAAGGGAATGATACAAAGAAATAATATAAATGATGAGCATCAGTCATATAGTGACATATACAGTGACCATCGTAACTTTCCTTAATGACTTTACTGTATCAATATCAATTATCTACATAATTTGCCCTTGTAAGTAAAAAAACAATTCACTTCTATTATTAAGCCTTTGTCTCCCAAATAGAGACAAACATTTAGGTTTCAGGGTATTTCATAAAAAAATAAGTAATGCAAGACTTCCATAATGGCATTCTTGGCATACGGCACCCTTTAAAATTATTGTATCAGAACATGCATTAATGCATTATGTGTTTAGGTAGAGTTACAATGTCAGAGTATTACTGCGAAAAGACGTCATATTTTTAATTTCGGACGTAACGTTTGTTGAACACAGCCATGTGCATTTGTTGTAGCTGCTACATATTCAAATAGGTGTCGACGGTAACAATGCACTTTGTCTGATGGACTTTAAAGCCTTGGTGATGTTCCTTAGATTGTTGATTAATGACAGCCTATAAAGTTTGAACTCATATCTTTTTAAGAAGTAATATTCAGAATTTATAAAGTTTGCTATCGTGTTTTGCAAGTTAGACCCCTGTTTTCATGCTTACGTCATGCCCATGCATCGTAAGTTATGCATCCATAAACATGCAAACACCATCTTAAAGGCAGAATATATGCATTGTACACCTACTAAAATAATTTGTAGTAATACTTAACAGCCAAATATATCTAACCTGACATGGCAATATAAAAAATATTTGCTACTCACCATACAGATCACAACTCTGAATGTTTTCAGCATTTTGGAGAAGGTAAATTAAGGCTAGCTATTCGTGAGGTCTTGGAAACGGATGAACCCCCCCCCCGAGTCAAGGGATCAAAACCTGCTAGACGTTACCCTTTTAAATGGCTCCAAGTCATCCTAATTTTTGCAAGAAATTTATCAATGATGCACGATTAAACTACATGGAAACAAAGGCAACCTACTTAACTCACAATTGCATTGTATTATATGCAATGATGCAGCAAACAAAATGTAAAGGGATTTCTGTCTTTTTTTTTTTTTTTGTTCATGAGGGGCATCTGCAGCAATATCATGTAAGCATATATGTATGTATGTATGTATGTATGTATGTATGTATGTATGTATGTATGTATGTATGTATGTATGTATGTATATTATTTTAATTTACAACTCTCTCTTCTATTCATATGTCAATTATTCTATCCTTGCCTGGGGTTTTTCATGCGAACGGGTCTTACTTTTATAGAAAAAAAGCTGTACGATTTATGTGTTCAAAAAGATTTCATGCCCACACAGATTCACTTATGAAGAATTTAAACATCTTAAATGTGACTGAGGTTTTTTCAGTTGAGATCAATTAAGTTTTATTATAGATGTGTTCAAAGTGAATTACCGCAATACTTTAGCAATTTATATACAACTCCAGTGAAGATTTATTCTCACTTTACCAGAAATAGAGGAAACATTCCTCCTCCTAGGCCCACCAATATAACCTCTGAAAAATGTATAAGATACTATGTCCCATTCCTTATCAAAGCCCTTCCATCTTGTATTACTGAGAAGTTTCAGACACATTTATACTCCAGCTATGCAAAAATATTTTATAAACAGGTATCAAGATATATGCACTGTGCCAAACTGTAATGTATGTAATAATTGATTCTAGTCCTGGCTAATACTAATTTATGTGTGTACATGTTTTAGTCATCCTTAGTATCTTTATGGATTTCATGGTATTTTTGTGATAATCAGTTTGTTTATTAAGTTACCTTCTTTTTGGTTGCCCTAGAGATAGTGGACGCAGGTCCTCACTTGGGGTCATCCAGACACTCATTATTTTTTTGTATTCTAATCCGTCTAACTGTCATGTCCTTTTGAGTTGCAATATTACATACTGTTTGTATCCATAACAACTATATTTTGTCAAATAAACGTTTTCAGACTCTGACAATGACTCTGTGTGTATGCACGCATGTGTGTATGCATGAATGTATGTATGTACGTCCATATGTATATATGTATGTATGTATGTATGTATTTATGTATGTATGTATGTATGTATGTATATATGTGTGTATGTATGTGTGTGTGTGTGTGTGTGTGTGTGTGTGTGTAACACTCAAAAGTGACAGGCCTACTGAGCTCTTTTTATCTGTGGGACGTGTTAAATTTTGTGTTTTGAGTCTTTGTCATATATGTCTTGCAACAAAATAAGGTTTTTAGTTAATGGAGAATATTTCAAGGGTGGAGAAGACCGATTTAAAACTACCACTTGTCATTTATTACTGACTGCCTGTCTCAAGCGGGGAATTTAATTTGTTTCTTCACATTGGTATTAAAGCTGGATGTTAATATTTTGGTAATTGATGAATATTTGCATTTTGTTGTTTTTAAATTACCGTCTTTGTGGGGTTGGAATATATCTGTGTGGCACTGGGCAGTGCTTATTCTGAACTATATGGTGTGACAAAAATCTGTGTTAAGCATTTTGTGACCAGACAATCATGTTATGATAGAACTTAATTTGTTCATATGGCGGGTATAGTCTTATTTGGCTTTTGTATCTGAGAGTAGGAGTGTGGACTGCATGTTTGCCTCGAGGTGATGGTAATTCTTGCACAACACACGCTATACATTAAATACACTGCTGGTGTGTTGACATTTTCTTTGAACATGCCTCTTATTGCTTTTACGTGTATATTACCTGTGTGCAGTAATACTATAAACGCAAACATAGATTAAAGTAAGTGCACTGCAATTGACTATAGCACACACCAAAACCAATGGATGCCAGTTCATTGAAAAGGTGATATAAGGGAACCATACAGAAACCTATTTCGTACTTCCAGTAAAACGGACTGCAGTTCCCCATGTTAGGCAGTGTAGAGCATTGATCATTTGTGTTAAATTCAGTGCTTTTATTGGGAAGACAATTGTATCCCTGATGGTAGACAGCCTAAGAATGATATATGAGGTTCTTCATTAAGGAAGACCTGTGTACACATATTAGTAAGTATAGTAGTAACGTGTGTCGATGCAGGCATCAGGATCTTTGTGCAGCCCTTGGTGATGATTTGCTTCATTACTGTCGTCATATGCACCTCCCCTTTTGCACCGGGTGCAAATGAACACAGCCAGGCTGAAAATCAAGAACTGCTGGCTGCATATAATTCAATTGCCTGGAAGATAAACTTTCTTATTCAATTAACATCAGTAACCTGTATGTAAGATTTAAAAACCTGGTAATTCTACATCTAAACTCCTAGCTTTTCATTCCTTGTTACATCCTTCAAATTATCCTGGGGGAATTCTGTCTGATACTAAAAAAATATCGTTTGATTCCTGAAATCAAATCTTTTGAGTTCCCATCCTCATTGCGTGTCACATGTGGCCACCACCATAAAGACATGGTCTTATGGAGGCACAAGGGTTAAATAGGGAGTAATAGGGTGGACCAACCCCCCAATCCCCCCCAAAAAACGAAGGTTAAATGAACATATAAATTATCCTATTTTGTGTTAAGATTGGGCATGCGAAAGTTACCTATTTCCTCATTTAAAATGGCTATTGGTCACTATTCTTAGCAAGAAATTTATTTTGAATTATGAACATTGCGCTATGATTACATTATAAATGAATGCAAGTTGTAACATTTTAACAAATTCTGGCTTTTGTTTTGGCCAAATCCCATACTTTAAGTGGAGTTCTTAAAGTTGGCATTCACAGAATTTTGAGAACAATTAACTCTGGCTCTGATGTTTGAATGACAAATATACCTAAAAACCTTTATTTGCTTAAATGATACAAGTTTTAAATTGGGGAAAATAAGTAAACGCCTTCTTGGATGTCAAAAGAAGGTATAATGTGTTGGTCGTTGCTAGACTGAACAAATGAGACTGAATTCAGGATAGTGCACTCAAGCTGGTGAGAGGATGATATTGATATACAGAAGACATACAAAACATGGGCCATCATTAAGGAAATCTCATTGGACATATTGGACACATTGGCTCGGTGTCTGGACTAACTAAATGTTTGCTTCTCACAGGCTTGTTTGAAATACAAAGCAGATTTCAGTGGGCCAAACTACTAAAATGTCTTTTAATCACCAAAACGTGTACTTATCTATGCCAATTTTCTCTTGTAAAAAAAAAAATGAAAACTGTTGCTCCATATAGTTTGCTGTTGTTTCCACAGACAACAAAGGCAAGGCAGGTGTCTAGATAAATCATAATATTACAGCCATTTACCACAATTTCACTCATTGCATAAAATATTGATTTCAGCTGACACACCTTTACCAGGGTAGAACTCTCTGAAGCTGTGAAATTGCACTTGTCTCTGAAGCACATTACGCTCATATAGTAAGCCTGTGCATCAATAAATCAAAAAGGAACTGGAGGATCAACTGCTGCAAAAACAGACGAGTATTGTGAACAAGAATATGGTTTGAAGGAAATGTGTAAAGTAGTGCATATCCAAACTTATTTACCCTAGCTTAAACTAACTTTGTGCAAAATCTTTAAATATCATTGTATTCCAGTCTGTTAATGTGTGTTAACAACAAAAGGACTGAGATAGCCCTTTGCTCAGCTAACCCCCTACATGCACAAACTGGAGTGGTTTTATGAACAATGATATCAAGGTCACCTCTGTTTCAGACCATGATCACTGTTGCTAACATGGAAATATCCCTTTGCCTACCGCAAAGAAAAAAATTTGCAGAACCAACGGTTGACAAAAATAAGGTGCATGGATTTCCACAAGTGTCCCTGTGCAATTTCAAGCAATTGGCTTGGAGGTCTCCAAAAAGGTCTCCTAACATTTTGCTAAAACACCAGCAACAAAATTCATTAGACTCCACATTCACTGGACCATAACAATTTGAACACACCCACTAGCGACTAACCTTAGGCGTGTTCCCACCAACTTTCAAGTAAACCAGCTTGATTGTTTTGAAGAAGTCAAAATACGAATCGCCATTGCAGTGCCCATTCAGGCACATACATGGAATGCATGCATTAGACAGCAACCACCCGCATTGAAATACATTGCCGAAGCATCAGCGATGAAGAACAAATTAAATACTTGAGAGTCCCTAGGAGTGTTCCTGAGTATTATCAAAACGGTTGGGTGACCAGTTTTGGAAAAGTGTTTTTTCTTCGGGCTTTTTTTTTTTTTTTTTTTGTTTTGTTTTTGTTTTTGTTCGGTTTTTTGTTTTTTGTTTTTTGTTTTGTTTTCTTTTGTTTTTTGTTTGTTTTGTTTTGTTTTGTTTTGTTTTTAAGCTTTTCAAGACCCCCCCCCCCCAAAAAAATGAAATAAAATAAAATAAAACGCCAAAATTGCAAAAGTCAAAAGTTCCTATTGGTACAAACTGGGGAGAGACCCACCCAAGGTACATTGCAATCAAGATTGAAATGAATCCGCCTAGAGTGGTCGAAAATGTGAATAAGCATTAGCATGCCCATTGATTTGAATATTCATCAATAAGAAAGATACATTTACCAATAAGTTTCCAAATTGAAAAATAAAAAATGATAAAAATCGGGAATCCACGGCAGTGTCACCTAGTGCACAACATTGTTCCTCCCTTTCACAGTGAATAAATCCACCAAGTTTCAGCTGAATCTAAGTGCCAGGTCTGAAATTCAAAAATAGGCAAAAAAATCATAAAAACTACGAAACAATCGCAGGGTCACCTGATAAACAAAGAAAGAACTAGGAGTCCCTATGTGGTTTCCCATATGATGTCAAAGGAATTGGATGGGTGGTTTAGGAGGAGACTATTTTTAAGCCTTGCCTGAAAGAAAGAACAGAAAATTCTTAGAAAAGAAAACAGATGTTAATGAACCGTGACTATTTGAACATACTTGATAAAAACTCACCCAAGGTTAGCCGCCAAGTTTGAATCGAATCGGTCTGACAGGGTTCAGAAAAGAAGCAGCATGTAAACAATAGCGTTAGAATGCCCATTCAATTACATAGTGATTAATAGCAATGTATATTTACCTAGAAGTATCCAAATTGACAAAAAATCACTCTTCTTTTTGCAAGGCAAGACAAAGAACGGACGACTCTATGGTAAAACCGGACACTTTACCTACCTTGAGGGCCTTTTGTAATTTTGGTTTTTATGTCTCGAATTCTAACAATCAATGCTAACACTTTGTGCTTGTAGAATGACCCAAAAGAATAAAGAGGAAATTCCGTAGTTTCTGATATATTTGTTATCTATGTGTCACTTGATGGTCGAACCGCTGGCCCGACACAGAACAGGTTGTTTGCATATTGAAGTAATTGAGGTGTCGTATGAAATGCTTAAATAGTGAAACATCCGGGTCTATCATTTTGATTGTGTCCACGCTAATCATCCCTTCGTGACATACACATTTGTATCAGATATATATGTAGCCCAAGAATAAATTGTTACCTCCAGATCTGGTGAGATGTGACAAAATAATTCATTCTACCATATGTACATTATTGTACGATTATTTGCTTGCCCTGCAGGGTAGACCTGAAATATATTTTTACGATGGTTGGTCCTTGTGTTGCAATGGTTTCTCCTGTGCCGTGTGTTGAGTCAGCGGAGCAACGGAGCTGGGAACTAGAGGGTCTTCCCCGCTAGAAGAACTGGATTACCTATGATGTGCGCATTTTATGACAGAATAAAATGATGGCATAATACAGAAAACATTCTACTCAATGTGAACTGTAATTTATTTTAAGGTTTTGATGGGCTTCTTTTGATCCAGATGTTTTTGAAACAGCAACTGGACTTGGTTGTGATATACATGACATCATAAGCATGACTATGTGAACCTGCAGTCATGTACATAAGACAGTAACATTCCCCTGGAATCAACCTGTCTGGCTATTAACCTATGACAATTATAATGACATAAGGTCTACTTTCCTTTTTTCTTGTACTTTAACTGCTGCCAAAATGGATCTTTTATGCATTTAAGGAAGATATTCTAGCTGTTTGATCACTATGGTGAAAACATCGCGATTCTTAATTAATATTTATTCAGTTACTACCTTAAGATATTTCGGAGGAGCAAAATTTCTCACAATTCATTAATTCTCATCACAGTGAGTCAAGCAAGCAGATGTTTGCTCTATCTAAAGAAATCTTTATAACAAGTCCTGTACTTAACATTCCATACAAACTCCTGATATCATTCAGTTCAAGAGAGAGATTTAATTAACATTCAAGACCATGCATATTCTAGGACTTTTAGTAAGATAAAGGATACTACCTGTTTTGGTTGCGAGTAAATTAATGGCAACATTGACTCTTAATAATGATAATTACATGATGTTTATTATGTAAACATATAAAGATACATGTATTTAGGGGTAGTGCACCGTGTATCATGATCACGCTCTCCCTTCTGTCCCTTCGACTCGATGGATTGGTCTATCACGATAAAGTGAAGTGCACTTGTCTGTTTTTCTTGTGGTAATTATCACTAAAGCACAACCAGCATGAGATATGCTGTAGGTGAAGATTTTGTATAACTTTTCTCTCGCTGTGAACCTTCGTGCATATTATGAGATGCTTCTCTATAGCTTTCATACCTGTGAAAACATTCTGAATGAACGTAATCACCAGCTATTAACGTGGCTGCAAATAAACCTTGGTTCTTGGATATCAAATTCAGTAGCTCCTGTCTTCATAATTAGTATCTTTGGGGCCCTATATGACGTGTTGCATAGGAGACAAGCAACATAGTTTGGCATATGTCGCACATGTGACAAGTGACATAGTCTCTCCCATGTGGCAAATGCCACAAACGACATTGTCGCATGGGCACCCAGATCCTGCCTGTAAACATGCTTGAAATTGGGATTGTGATCACCCATACCGCTTTGCTGCGTGCATCACCTATGGGACAAACGAGAAGTAATTTAACATAATTCTTTGATGTTGCATGCTACATAGCAACAAAAACTGAAATATAGTACACTTTTGTTACCGTTGTGATGAAGTTACTACCTATCAGAAATACCGTCGTACATTTAGACCTGTGTATACAAATATAACTAAAGGTAATGTCTGATGTTAAATGCCATTCTTTGAGCATTAACTTTGATCTAAACAAAAAACATCAACATACAAAGGAAAGAAAAGCAAAAAATTAAACAATCTGTTAATCAAGATGTTGGTAAAAATGATAATTCAATTGCAAGTTATCATTTTTGTGTTCAGTGTTCGAGCATATATTGAAAACTAAAACCCTGGGAAGGTGCTACTGTTTTCAGTATGCATTAAGAACGCCTGTAATAAGAAACTTAATATGATTCACGTTTATTAAGTTCTGCTGATTGAAACTGCATCATTTGTACAAAATTCTTTTTCAATTGGTTTCTTGTTCTTAGCTATCTGTTAAATAAAAACATAGATTTGTTACGAATCATCTGTTTGAAGGATATAAGGATACTTAGTCCTACTGTCTTGAATTTTTGTGTTGGGTAAATGAGACTTCATTAGAATACCCAACCAGAAGGCTGTGTGAACAGCACATGCTCAGCTGACATAAGCTTCTTTACAAAATTAAAATTTGCAGCCGAAACAGACCTGTGTTAAACTTTATCTGAGTGCATATGACATTTAAAAGTATTTGTAAGATTTGCTTAAAAAGTAAATCATTGAAAGAAATAAATATTTTAGTATTTGATTATATTTTCGATGGTGTGATTTGTACTGTGGTCTGAGCAGCTTAGTTACCGAGCCGTTCATGTGATGGCTTGCTGCCACCACATGACCAAATAGATGGTGAAGCGCAACAGGGCCATGTACTTCTGTAGCCTACACATGTAGTTACTCGTTACAGTTGATTTAATTGGTCATTCTAGAGTTTAAAGTGATCTTAATTCAAACGACACTGCATTTTTGTGTTTATGCTTCTTATATTCGATTCATTGGTAACACTTTGGATGCTGCTAAATTTCTTGTAATTTTTATTTTTGTGTCTTGAGGTATTCTTAAAAGGGGTGTACACAGAAAGGAAGATTGGAGGACACGCAAAGCTGATAAGAGTACTGACATCCATACATATCGCACACTCCTAATACAAAAATTGATTTGCTTGTATCAGAAAATAAGAAAGGGTGGACGAATGAAGGAGGAGAAAGCGACAGACAAAAGCTTAGATGTCACTGACAACCAATTGACCACATTAAGACGTGTACGGTGTCAAACTCAAACAAGTCCACCAGTTGCTTAAAAGATACGATCCACCAGGCTATTTCCAGTCGTCACAAGCGATTTCTACTTCTATTTTTTTTATTTCCGGCACCTCGCGAGTTTTTGAGTTAATACAAGCGACATTGTACGTACAAAGCTTTTCTCATGATGGACAAAGAAAGCTTAGTAAAATGTTTTTAAAATATGATTTTCAAAGCAAACTTGTATTCACATCAAAATGCCGACGCAAAGTGCCAGCATTATTTTGAATTAATCCTTATGTTAATTACACAATCAACGCGAGTAAATATGATATTCTGTTCCACTATCCATATCTTTTGATTACCTGCACATTTCTCTGTTTCAACTTTGAAAGGATAATTTCAAAGAAAGATTATTGGACCTGCTGTGTCTTCATTCCTCTCTCGGGAAAGAAGTCTTAAATCATAACTTCCAGCTGTTGGTTATAACAATAACAGGAAGGATAGCGAACCATTCACAATGTAAACTGTTTGCTACTTGTAACATAAACCATGTGATTGTAAGTCATACCTGTCTATGTGCAGGCGTGTTGTTATTACAATTTTGTGAATGATCCACTGTCTATAAATTGTCAAGTTGGTATGTCATAATTTTAAAAAGTACACTAGGAAAGAGCTTCCAGCAATGCTCATGCTCAAGACGAGGATAATTGGTTTCTCAACAAGATCGTGTTTTGTGTCTATAGGGGCAGATTTTCTGTCCATGCATTTTAATTTCGTTCACTTGAATAGAGAGTTTGGATTTTTAGACAGTACAAGGAGTAATGATGACCTTCTTATCTGACAAGGAATTATTATATTTTTCGAATTAATTGGAATGACATTGCACTTTCGGATGTGATGCATGTTTGATTATACACACGGAGGAAGCTATATACGAAAAATATCAAGTTTTTTCTGACATTTGAATATATAAATATGACCAACAATAAACAATTGGGCAGGTATATTTTCTATATTTTGACCTTAAGTAAGGATAACAATGAACTGGTATTGAATATTGCAGGGTGTTTCTGAAACCTTATAGCAACATACAACCAAAACAAAAGCACGGAGCATCAATAGGAATGAACTATTCTAAAAATTGTATTACATAAAGAAGGAAGCAAGGAATGGATATTTTCAAGCTTCCAATGCACAAGACTTCATGTAAAGCAACCTAAAATAATATTTGTGACTCCAGTAGGTCAGGTTATTTCAGCAGTAAATTTTCAAAATAAAATCCACTCATTTATAATCATTATATTAAGTCAAGTTTTAGCCATCAATATAATTGTTCATTTATATTTATATATATATATATATATATATATATATATATATATATATATATATATATATATATATATATATATATATAAGGAAATGGGGGTCTGTGGGCCGGCTGCTTCAAATTTTAATACATTAAATATCATTTAAGGCTGTTAAAACGTTCGAAGTCTTTCGTTTTATCAGTTGGTGCAAACAAAGCCCGGAGTATCTTCGTAAAATTATCCACCAAGGGGTTCCCATCTTATTTACAAACATTAAATACTTTCATATTACGAGGAAACAGTTTATTTTCTGCCATGGTTCATGTGGATATAGAGTATACAATTTCAATTTCCGTACTTTCTTGATCAAATTAACTTTTTGGATTCATCATGTTTAACAATATGGTTTTGCTTACTAATTCAATCGTTAGACGTACACGTGTTTCCCTCTGCAGCTAGTTACTGGTTACGTTTGATGTGTATCATAAATCAGATAAATGAATAAATACATTTACAAATCTGATATAAATAACGTTACAAGTAATGTTGTGAACCAATCAGAATTCACGTCACTTAAAGTTTTTCATCTGCGGATGAGCTCTGTACAGTCGTGGCAAAAATATCTTCTATGCTTGAAAATAATACTTCAACATGCTAACTTCACCTTTTTAGTCTTCTCATCAAAAAGGTGTTAATTAGAGAGCATCACTCCACAGGCATATTGACGAGCTCCGACAATTTGTTGGCATTAACACCCATATCCTTTTCTGTGAATGTGTGGGTTGTAGGACACCATCAGATAATCCCCAATATAGTCTGATGTTCCGCCTAGCAGGCGGTGATCACTGATTTTACCATGTTTACATGGTGTTGTGTACGTCAGGTGCAGTACACAAAGAGTCTTATCCTAACTCATTCTTCCTGGTGTGCAAAACTATGTTCTTGTAAAAATAAATGCTTCACAGCAGATTTATTCATACTCCTGAAATATATATCATTCTATCATCAGAAATCAGAAGGCCCATGTTTTTGCAATGGATGAACCAGATATTGAATTGTCATTAATTAAGTTCGTCATTAATGGCCATCAAATGTAGTATCTAAAATTCTGCCACTAAACTGTAAATCATTAGTTTGTATTAGAGGTCCACCTTCGTGGAAGTTAAGGTATGGTCTGAAACAATAAAAATGTTCTGCTGGTGGTCCTTCGTGGAAGTTAAGGTAGGGTCTTAAACAATAGAACAGTTCATTAAGGCCCAATAAAGTGGTAATAGTACACCAAAACATGCAACCGTGCTACAACACCACAGGCTGTGTTCCCCTTCAGACCGTAAAATAATTCGACTTCGTCAGCAGTGCCTTAAAGTTCAGTATGGTAGGTGATAACGTCATGACTGTATGGAAAATAAGTAGTGAAGACAAGCGTAAAGTATTTGTCAGAAAGAATTTTGATCAAGAGCCTTGTGTCATCTAACACCAGTGTATTCTGTGATAATTCAACCAACAAAGGTAAAATATGAAGGAAACAAAAACAAAACCAGAACACAAACAAACAAATGTAAAAGTGAGAACGTTTTTTTTGGGGGGGGGGTGGGGGGGGAATTACGACATCAATTATTACAACACGTAATAAAATATAAACCGTTTGTTTTTCTAATTAACGACCACCTTCTGTTCGTGGCATACTCTGCCCATATATCTGTAACCATCTGACTAGTCCTGTTTTAATATAGCAATATCTATGGTACTTATTGCATGACCGGCATTAAAGTTTCTGTAAATTAAACAACACAATGTCTAAAACACTTAAGCCAGATATCAATGCTGTTCCTGTCCTACTAAACTGTGTTTATGTTTTGTGACCACGGAATGTCTGGTTCTCGAACCAGCAACCTTGGCCACCAATCACCTAGCTGAAAATGAGATCCCTGAAAACATGCTTTAATACAGGCAGGTATGCGTATGATTTCTGGCAGTGGCATTTTGTATTTTTACAAAAATAAGTCGCAATTGCCTTGTGAATTTCAGAAAACAGCTGCATCTCCTTGTTTACATACTTGATTTGATAAAGGGAGGAGACTCACTTTCTGTATAATTTGATAGTTGCCAGCCTTTATAGCTGAGAAGATGGCATCCCATATCAACACTGGAGGTCGTGATATCTGAATGTACCTCCTGACATAGCTTTCCAAATCAATACTAACACGAGACTCGTATTTCTTTCGATATCATAACAATGAAATGATAACAAATTTCAAGTTTTCGAAAACACAATTAAGAAAGTAGACGGGATTCAAAGTTTGTAAATGATCCCTATATTGATATGAAGAAAATGTTTTTTTGCAAACAAAACTTCTTTGTGCGGGATTTTCAATAATTGTTTCATATAACCCCCACATAATCAAAAGTATATGTACCGTCAAGGGTGGCAAGCCGTTAAGTCATGACCGTACTTCATATTTTTGCTAAAGCATTCCTCAATGGTGTGCCGAAAAAGTAATTCGTTATGAGCAATTTAATATTTAATACACCAATTGTCCATTACAGATTTAATGGATAGAGATAAAATACGGTCAAAAGATATAATCTGTGCCTAGTTTTAACACCTCTTCATTATTTATTGTAAAACAAATCGGGTGAAGTAAAGTGCTTAATTAAGAAATTTTGTGTAAGGCGTGATCACTCTTCTTCCACCACAAAATGTGACATTAAAGCCTGCAGCTTTTCAAATAAAAATATAGCTCTTGTTCGTAGCATAATTTAAAAATCTGGCTTCGCCAGCCGATAGGCAATGTGTCAATATGGCTAAATCAATCGTACAGATTGTATGAGCTGCATTGATTTTTGCTGGACATTTATAACCGAGTGGCTACATTACTTAACACGGCACTCACAGAAGAAAGTACAAACATAAAGCCATAATCGTTAACTTTTCTTTCAGGTACACTATGCACGTAGTGGTTCTGCAGCAGTCCATAAGGAGATGCCTATAACCACCGTCGTGATCTTCAAGATGTGATGCTGCTATTTTCCTTATAATGCTTTAATTAAATGTCTAAAGTTCTATTTACCAGTCAACTCTTAGTTTGTGTTTCAAAAGAATGAATTCAGTTTGAGATAATTGAGTAAATCCTGCGAATTCCTGCCTAATTGTTGTGACAGCCCATGGCTGGCTCCGGGTCCTGGAGTTAATGTTCAAAAGATTGTATCAAGTTTGTGACAAATGAGTTCATACTGCCAATTTCTGGCCAAGTGCTTATATAAAATTATATGTATACGAAATATAGTACTTTTCTGAGACAGTATGTATATATATATATATATATATATACACACACACACACACACACATATATATATATATATATATATATATATATATATATATATATATATATATATATATATGTGTATATATATATATATATATATATATATATATATATATATATATATATATATATATATATATATATATATATATATATATATATATATATATATATATATGTGTGTGTGTGTGTGTGTGTGTGTGTGTGTGTGTGTGTGTGTGTGTGTGAATAATTTGATATATTTCCAGACACCAGACTTTGTCTAATCAGGCCTATACATCTTAATGTAGAGGTGAGGATCCAGCATTTGCCATTGGGCGATGGTGACTCCTGTATGAAAAATACTGCTATACAATACAAACACGGTTTTTTTTATATATTTTCTTCGAAAGCTTTACTTGTCATTAGAAATCAGTATCTCAGTACTGCAAACATTGTAATAATATATCTTACCCAACGTTTGTTTAACACGTGCGATCCTTCCAGGTCAACTGGAAGGAGTGCATCAGATACAAAATTGCATTTAGTTCTTTTAATTAAATCAGTGGAATTCCTATTCTCATTGAACCCACCACTGGGACATTCCCACGTCCAGTGTTAACTCGGGGTGTTTCAGGGAAGGAGTGTTCCAGATGCATGGTAGAGTTTACTTCCTGTTATCATATCTTTTGAGTTGTTACCAGATGGCCCTATATACTCATGTGGACGGACAAGGGTTAACTAGGCATGTGATAATGAGGACAGAAAATTAGGAAAAGTTTATAAATACATTACTGAGTTCATTTTCTTGGGATTAGGCCAGGGAAGTTGTCTCTTGTCAAGTTTAGTATAACTGGTTTGCAGTCTAATAAAACAGAACTCTATTTCCGAATCATGAACATATTGGTATGATTACATTATGGATGAATATATAGTGTAATAGTGCAATGATTTTTTTAGTGGGGGGTGCAACTTTTTGGGGCTCTGCATAGCCAAACAGCGTGGGTATTATGCTAAGTAGCTTGTATTGATAACTTTTAAAACCCAGCCCTGGCCTTCTAGACCATTTACAATTAGTTCCTTATCAAAGCTTCCTTGTCAGGATGCATAAAGTAAGAGTAAAATTACAAACGTAAATGTAAATTATAAACATGAAAATATAATGTGTGCGTGTGAATGTTAGATTAGTTACATGGCTCTGGACTGCTTAAATATACAGGTAACTTACATTAATACATAACATACTGTTAACAGCTACTGGTCCTAACAATGTGCCATGACGAGTATAACAAAGTTATTATTTGTGTAAACTGAAAGTCAAATAATGAACTTCCTCTTTCTCTGTCATTACATGCTACTGTGCAGCTTATTACGAACTATTGTTGCATTGCTTTTTCGCTTATGTTGCCTTTTTGGAGTCTAAGAAAATAACGCCCACTACACACTCACAAACACAGACACACATAAACACTCTGTGACACCCACATATGTACACACGTGCATATCATATCATATCAGAATGACAGATAGCGCAAATATTTCTACGAAAAACTCTTAACGATTTTCAAATAAATGTAAAATACGTTTAACCCTTTGCACGTCAAATGCCGTCTACTTAAAATCGAAACTGGTAAGAAAAATTTGTGAATGGAAATTGTACTGATGCTCATCCAGGTAGTGTGCCCTATGTAAACTCGTTTACTTGGCGTGTGTTGGGCAGGATGCAGCCATCACGTAAACAAGAAAACAACTGACTGCGACTTCTTGTAAACAGAACAGGGTCTAGCATATTGAAAGCGTTGGTAAATCATGTTGGTGAAATCGCTGTGACTTCGTGAAAGTACACATCAAAACATAAACATACATATACCCAACTTTTTCAGCTGCTACTTGCAAAAAATTTAGCAGACAAAGTGGTTTTGCATGTACTTTAATTTCGAATATTTCTGCAACATGACAAAGCAACATGTTCATCATATGCATAAGTGCCTCAGTATTAATCAGGAAAAACAAATGGCAATAAAAAGTGCAGTATCCTGTTCAGACGAAAAGAACTCGTAAATATAAAATGTGGAAATCTGAGGATACTAAGCCATTTTTACACATTTTAACTATAATAAGTAAAATTACTTACTATGCCATAGCTGCATTCCATCTACCTCCTGATTTTCTTGATGGACTTATTATTACGTATATGTTTTGATCAATATATTATTTGACTGTTGTTTCTTTGTAAGGTAATAAAGAGAAATAGCTGGTTTTTTTTAGCAAATCCTATTGTTCAAGAATTTTGTAATAATTTTATCATTTATTTGCTGTATTTCGCACTAGTACTGGTGTAAATATAGCCACGCTTCCATAATTATCCACAACGTTTTACCTAGTCAGTTCCAATGACTGTAGTCGAACTACTTTAAGCGAATTGCGCTAAATTATATGAAGTATTCCAAATTTAGTTCCTTGAAAAGACCTATCATTCAACTGCGGGTATTATGGCTTTTGTTCTAGCGAATACTGTAAATGCACAAGTTTTCCCGAATGGTACCAGTCCGGAAAATAAAAACCGGTAAATTTCTCTGGCATGGAGTGTACAGAGGTACAACTGAACCAGGTCTCATATGATATATAACTCATTACAAGGTTCCTAGATAACTTAGAACAAAGAAATGATAAATACCAACAAATGTATTACTCCAAATCTCAAGTCACTAAAAAATAAATTGATAGAAAGACAGGCAGAGATATATATAGATCGATAAATAAATAAATAAATAAATAAATAAATAAATAAATAAATAAATAAACATATAAACAAATAAACCAATAAATAGGTAAATAAATAATTAAAAAATAAACCAATAGATAAATAGATAAATACATAAATGAATATATAAATAAACAAATAAATAAATAAATAAATAAATAAATAAATAAATAAATAAATGAATAAATAAATGAATGAATGAATAAATAAATAAATAAATAAATAAATAAATAAATAAATAAATGAATAAATAAATGAATGAATGAATGAATAAATAAATAAATGAATAAATAAATAACATACAAATGGCCGTTGAATCTCGTAGACTGATTGACAATCATGAAAATGCATGCTACGATGAGGTGTCACAATGCACGTGCTTCCGGTCACATGACCACCGTGTCAAATCAGTCCATGCATGTCTCAACAGGTTGATAGTTTTTACCCTTTCAGTGAATTTTTAACCAGATTTCCTGTTCAGGAAATTAAAAGCTGGTTTTGTAAAAATTGATTGGATTCGGAAAATTAAATACTCGGGAAAATTTGTGCCTTTGCAGAATAGTATGTGCAATGGACCCAAAGCATGCCGAAAAAAGCAGAGGACTCAGTCCAAAGCTTGTCGCTGAACGGGTTAGACAAAATAATCTGTAGGTTATCAGATATTAGCCAGCAATTTTTAAAGTACAAACACGGTTCTTTAACGAAATTGACTGATTAAGCTTTTGAGTACCATAATAAATAATATGTGTCGCATGTAGTATCCGTAGTGGCTGATGCCTCAGGCTTATCCTTTGGATCATGTCTGCTTCATTCCTCACTTTTTTTTTAAGGCATATGTATTAGAAAAGCTTATTGTTCCATGTTCATTTATGTCACCTTTTACATTCCTCAAGTCCAGCCTTAAAGTTTTCAGCCTTTATAATGAGAATGAGGAAAATCGGGGCGGGGGTGGGGGTGTGTTTTGTGTTTTTGTTTTTGTTTGTTTTTGTTTGTTTGTTTGTTTGGCGGGGGTGGGGGGGCACGAAGTGGGCTCTTTATGAGCAACGTTGCTACTTGCATGGACAAAGAACCCTACCCCGACAAGTTTAGCATCTATTAGTACAATCTTGTATGCATGGTGTAATGCATAATTCTGTAAAATCAAGCTGGAAACATATTTCAACACAGATCTCTCAACAGAGCCCAGCAGAAGCCAGTGTTTTAATGCAAGTATTGTTTAACATTAATGATATCTCGTATTTGTGAAGACTGTGAAACTAGTAACACACACATTCTACTCTAAGTATGTTTCACGTTTGCAGGCATATGACCTTATGCTGGTAAATGAGACTTGCTTGGAACTTATTCATCGTAAAATCTTAACCCACTTACAGATATATAGCAAGCACAGTTTATACCCATCATGCTGGTATCTGTTTGTCGCATTAGAAATAATGAAGTGATGTCGCACTTGAATATGTACAGTAATCACTATTGCAAGAAAAGTAAGAGCCTCTAAGGTCATAAAATTCTTCATGTAAGTCATGTAAACGTATTTAATGGCCAGTTGCCAACATGCTTAGTTTGAAAATTATGTCCAGGTGTTGCTTGGGTTTTGTGGCCATATGTCAATATAAAAGTATACTGTTATCTGTTTGCAATATGTTTTCCACATTACCCCATACGTTGCTAACACGCACAGTATATTCTTCTTTCAATAAGCCCGTATCAAAGTAAAGATGTCACTGATGCCGACTGACATGTTCAGGGATTTTAGCAGGAAATTAGAATGCATCTCTACTACTAGAACCGACATTCCTCTTTAACTATTGACAGGTTATAGGTGATAAAGAGATCCCTATTCACAAATTTTAGCCTTACAATTATAGCAAAATGCAAGGATATAGTAGTTACCAAAACGTCAATATTTATCTTCCATTGCCAATGTAAAGACAAAAATTTTTGCCTGACTTGAAAAAATCAGCTGCTCAGACACACACGGGTACCGCTTATAACAAGGATCCAAAGTACAATCACCAATACTCAAAGCAGATTAGAATGTAAACTATACAGACTTAGCACGGATTTTATTTGCAAGGTGGTTGCGTGTAAAGCACCAAATGGCCAAAATTAACAGGATGCAAAAATTACAAATGTTTATTTTGTATTACTCTACAGTACATATATAAACATTGGTGAAGCTCTGGTAATGGTTCGCATACACCTAATTATTGGCCTAATTGTCGGAAACACCTGTAATTGAAATACATGCTTTTTTGCAAACATTAAACAGTTGCACACAACATAAATATTCATACATTCACCTGGCAGCTTTCAATGCCTGGGGCGTTGCATTAGGATTAGAATATCTGTTTTGAAGATATTGATTTTTTTCAGGTTGAGAGAAGGAAACACACATTGCTGTATATCGTAATTAATGTCAAATTTACAATTTACGCCCATGTATGCATTCAAGTAATATAGTTTTGTTCCACAGTAGACCTATATTAAGACTTCAATTGATATACAAGACTAATACAGTCACATGTGCCTCACATACATGTGCTTATCTGGCACGACAACTCACTAGTAATGATTAATCGTATAGAAAACAAGGCATGCCGTACATACATGTATATGTTAACACAAATTTCATGAAAAAGTGATGTTGGAACAATGGCAAGAAATATCTGCACGTGGTAATCCTTATTCCCAACGTCCAATCAAAAATACAAATGATAGCATCTAAAATATTTTGCATGATTGTATATAATAAGAGTGTATATATAACAGTGACATAGGGTGACCAGACCCAACCATAGCTGTCAGCAAAGTGTTTTGCGGCATCAGACATACCTTCTTACAGTGAATGCTGGTTGTTTACTTTGTGCATATTGGCGTTGCTCTGACCAGATAAACTTGGTATGTACATTGTACTTATTTCTTGTTTGAAAACATCATCTGGACTTTTAAAGAATATTTGTGCCAGAAGGTGAACTGTTGCTTGCTAGAAGATTTAGAATATTTTACTGAGGACGGCTGCC
The DNA here is from genome assembly GCA_964020975.1 of Hermodice carunculata. NCBI lineage: Eukaryota > Metazoa > Annelida > Polychaeta > Eunicida > Amphinomidae > Hermodice > Hermodice carunculata. The sequence goes on along the minus strand of CAXHWN010002425.1, from coordinate 173,577 downwards.
AATACAAATTTATTGTAGCAATTAATTACATTACCAGTTTGAAATTCAGGTACGTTTGATAAATTATTATTCATGCAAAATGACATATGATTGCGGCTTTATGTGTATTGTTACATATGTACATTAACCGGAAAAAGCCAAGGGTCCAATCCTTAGCTAAATGCAAAAATTTACCCACATAGGTTGAAAGCAAAATGCAGAAAAGGTGAACTAGGACCTTTTCGCTGTGAGACTGCAATTAGTACCAGTATTATTATTATTGTTATTATTATTATACAGGTCTTCGTTCTGGCTCACATGCATTAAAAATGGGGATCAATAATGATGGACAGAACATAGGACTATATTGATGCAAATTTCGAGGGGAAACGTTTTAAAGGGATTCAAACGGCGAAATGCACATAAGGAAAACTTCTTAATTCACAGCAACGAAGGTTAACCATGCCAAAATCCAATCCTCGACGTGTTGTCCATGTTTCGCTGCTCATTCAGCTGTGTGGAAATTGAACATACCCCTAAATGTTTTGGAGATAAATCTAGCAGTTATGAGCTCAAGTTTACCAGCAGGCCTGAATTTGGTTGATTTAAACAAAATGACTGATTTGTATGTCCTTTGTTTTATCATCGCTTTATGTCATATATCAAAAGGGTATGATTCTCCAAATATGATGTTAATGAAAGCGAAAAATACAAATCAATTGCACGATATTCTGCATGAGAAGTATTGATTGGGGAATGACATATGTGAGAATTACATTAGGAGCACCTTATGACCATTTGCGTCATATCAACTCAAACTGGTACTAATGTCTCCCCGTGCAACGAGGGGACATTTTGTTTCTTCTTCTTCTTCTTCTTCTTCTTCTTCTTCTTCTTCTTCTTCTTCTTCTTCTTCTTCTTCTTCTTCTTCTTCTTCGTCTTGTTCTTCTTCTTCTTTTTCTTCTTCTTCTTTTTTTTCTTCTTCTTCTTTTTCTTCTTCTTCTTCTTATTCTTCTTCTTCTTCTTCTTCTTCTTCTTCTTCTTCTGCTTCTGCTTCATCTATATCACTCGTCCCCTTCATCTTTTTTCTCCATCATGTACCGTTTCTCTTCCCTTTTTCTTCTTCTCCTAAAGCACAATTACTATCCCACTAAAAGTATAAATCAGCTAGTCAGTAAATACAGCTCAAATAAAGCAGAAATTACAATGAAATATGGAACAATATACCTAAGGGGTTCAATAATTTCTGTAAAAGTGCTTAGCAAAGATGCAGCTGCATTCAACTCCGGGAAACTAAGTGTAGCTTAAATGTTTTGTTCTAGATCGACCCTCAAAATGCGTCTGTGGATGGTATATTTGGTCTTCTTGGGATTGACGCTTCTGGCTTTAACGACACAAGTCACATCCCAGCAGCACTACTTTTTGGGAGCAGACAAAGCAGACACGCCTAAAAGCAGACGTCCCCCTGGATGGTCACCTTTGCGAATTGCCGATGTATTTAGTCCTGGGAACTCCTTTTTGGGAGCAGACAAAGCAGACAAGCCTAATCGCAGACGCCCCCCTGGATGGTCACCTTTGCGAATTGCCGATGTATTTAGTCCTGGGAACTCCTTTTTGGGAGCAGACAAAGCAGACAAGCCTAATCGCAGACGCCCCCCTGGATGGTCACCTTTGCGAATTGCCAGTGGATTCTAGTCCTGTGAATTCTGGCCCATTAATGCTTGGACCACCCAGCTTTGATTCATTTATCCGGTGGTGTAGTATTTTTTTTTTTTTTTTGAGTGAGCACTTTTCTTTTTTCTTGACTGCTTTTCCCAAACTTTAAGTTGGATTCTTGAAGGTCTATAAATTTGCCAGAAGAGCGCAGCGATTGGATCATCTGGTAGTTGAATGAAGATGAATTTATCAAGAGAGCGTGCCCAGCTTCGGATTAAAAATGAGATTAACATTGTTTTAGTTTTTGAAGTAAGATTGCAAAGGTGGGAATATCAAACATGTGTACAAGATCATTGAAGGCATTTCGCGGGAAAAAGCCTTCAAGGTATGCCCGTTTTTGTTAAAAGGGTGTTAATTTAGGCCTAATCTGGAGAAAAAGCACATACTGGAATTTTAAGGATAGATGCATAACTCGACAATAAGAACGATAGCCAACAGCCAGATCTTCGTGATTTTCAACTTGAAAAAGCATACAAAAGGGACAGTCGAAATTATATTGCAACACATAAAGCATTGGAAACTGCTAAGGAATAAAATCAACAATCATTTGGTCCCTGACTTGTACAACATGTTGACAGAACATACGAGTAAACTCGCTTCAAATATGTATGTTTGATGCCTCTTAAGGAAAAATTGAGAATGGATGTGAGGTGATTCTTGAGCTTTACACCAATTTGTGTAAAATCATAACTGAATAAAATGTTATGAGGGAATATGTCTATTAGTAGCTCTCATCATTGATGTAATTGATGACATGGGCCCTTAACCTTTCAAACCTCAAATGCCGTCTACCCACGCATCTGAAAACATCAGGATGTAGTTTGTAGAAAATATTTTGGATGGAAATTGTAATGATAACTATCATGATAACATGCCCGTGTTAACAATATTCCTGAATGTGGGTTAGGCGGAATGTGGTCAGCCCACACGAAAGAAACCTATTGACTGAGTCTTCTTGAAACCGGAACAGGGTTAATTATGTTAAACGGGTTAGTAAGGCAAGTGGGTGTAAAGAGACGTCTGCATGCTAATAAATACAACTTCACAAAGACATATCAAACAATGTAAACGTACTTTATAAGAACAAACTTGCTCGTTGATGTGTGAAACAAATTCAACAGACAAAATATATCCTGATAATGCTCAATGGAAGAAACTGTGTTTAATTCAACATGTCACTCAACCAAGTTTTGCTAATAAAGTGAGTCTGCATCAATAAATATTGAAAGAATTGGAGGATCAAAAAATGGCAAAAACAACGAATATTGTAAACAAGAATATTGTTTTGAAGAAAATGTGGAAAGGAGTTTATACCCAAACCTATCTAGCATCGTTTAAGCTGCTTGTAAAATTCCATCGCATTTCAGTGTGTTAATCTGTATCCATAACATGAACACTGAGACAGTCCTGTGCTCAGCTGACTCTACATGCGCAAATTGAAGTCGTCATGTGAACTATGATATCAAGATGATCTTTGTTTCCGACCATGACCACTGTACAAATCCCCTTGCCGATTGCACAAAGGTATAGGAAAACAGCAACACCACCTGGTGAAAAAATTAAGGTGCAGGGGTCTCCACAAGTGTCTGCGTGAAGTTTGAAGCAGTTGGCTGGGATGTCTCCAAAATGATTTCCTAATATTTTGTTAAAAAAAAAAAAAAAAAAAAAAAACCAACAGAAAAATTAATTAAAATCCTCATTCACTGGACCGTAGCCATTTCAACACACCCAGTAGCGACTTACCTTAGGTGTATTCCCACCAACTTTCAAGTAAATCTGCTTGATGGTTTTAGGTATGTCAATGATACGAATCGCCATTGCAATGCCCTTTAACATACAAAAATCGAATGCATGCATCAACCAGCAAATACCCGCATTGAAATAAATGAGAATCAGGCATCAAGAACTGGTTAAGAACTTGGGAGTCCCTAGGAGTATTCCTATATAATTGCGTTCTGAAAAAAGTTTTTGAAAATTTGACCAACAAAAGATCCCCCCCCCCCCAAGAAAAATAAATAAAATAAAATAAATCATTGAAATTCCAAAAATCGCTCTAGTGTAACCATTTGCGCAAATGTAGTAGAGACCGACCAAAGCTACATTGCCACCAAGCGTGAATTGAATTTGGCTGATGGTCTCAGAGGACTCCAAAATGTGAATGAGTATCAGCATGCCCATTGACTTGCATATTAATCTAAAGGAAAGGTACATTTTCCAATAAGTACTCGATTTCGAAAAATTGTTATAAATACGGAATCCATGGCGTGTGACTTAATGATTTACTTTGTTTGACCCTTTCACAAGGAATATATCCAGCACGTTTTAGTTTAATCCAAGTGCCAGGTAAAAAATACACACTCAGACACACAATAACAAAAACTGAGAGGAAAATGCGGAGCCATTTGGTGAAGAAATTAAGAACTAGAGCCCCTTAGTGGGTTTCCTTGTGATATCAAAAGAATTGGGTGAGTGGTTTCGGAGATGACTATTTTTAAGCGTTCCCTAAAGCAAAGAGCACAAAGTTCATAAAAAATCAGAAATCAATTGGTCACTATTTGAACACATTTGTTGAAACTCACGCAAAGTACACTGCCATCAAGCTTGATGTGAGTCACGCCGAAGGTTTTCAGAAAGAATTGATTAATATAAATCAGTATTTGAACAAGAAGATAAGTTTTTTAAAGATCTCCCGCCCCCCCCCCCTCCACCAAAAAAAATACAAAAAAAATAATGATGAAATAACATAAGGATTGCTGGACCGTGACGATTTGAACAAACTTGGTAGAAACCCACACAGAGTATATTGCCACCAAGCTTGAAGTAAATCTGACTAATCGAGAAGTAAAAAAAATGCAATTCTGGACAGACGGATAGACGACGGATGCCTAACTACCTAAAAGCTTCCAATTCTAATAAGACGTTAATTGTTCTACCTCCGGTTATAAAGGGAATGATACAAAGAAATAATATAAATGATAAGCATCAGTCATATAGTGACATATACAGCGACCATCACAACTTTCCTTAATGACTTTACTGTGTCAATATCAATTATCGACAGAATTTGCCCTTGTAAGCAAAAAAACGATTAACTTCTATTTTTAAGCCTTTGTCTCCCAAATAGAGACAAACATTTAGGTTTCAGGGTATTTCATAAAAAAATAAGTAATGCAAGACTTCCATAATGGCATTCTTGGCATATGGCACCCTTTAAAATTATTGTATCAGAACATGCATTAATGCATTAGGTGTTTAGGTAGAGTTACAATGTCAGAGTATTACTGCGAAAAGACGTCATATTTTTAATTTCGGATGTAACGTTTGTTGAACACAGCCATGTGCATTTGTTGTAGCTGCTACATATTCAAATAGGTGTCGACGGTAACAATGCACTTTGTCTGATGGACTTTAAAGCCTTGGTGATGTTCCTTAGATTGTTGATTAATGACAGCCTATAAAGTTTGAACTCATATCTTTTTAAGAAGTAATATTGAGAATTTATAAAGTTTGCTATCGTGTTTTGCAAGTTAGACCCCTGTTTTCATGCTTACGTCATGCCCATGCATCGTAAGTTATGCATCCATAAACATGCAAACACCATCTTAAAGGCAGAATATATGCATTGCACACCTACTAAAATTATTTGTAGTAATACTTAACAGCCAAATATATCTACCCAAACATGGCAATAAAAAAAATATTTGGTACTCACCATACAGATCACAACTCTGAAAGTTTTCAGCATTTTGGAAAAGGTCAATGAAGTCTTGCTATTCGTGAGGTCTTGGTAACGGATGAAAGCCCCCCCCCCCCCTCCAGTCAAGGAATCAAAACTTGCTAGACGTTACCCTTTATTTTAGCTCCAAGTCATCCTAATTTTTGCAAGAAATTCATCAATGATGCACGATTAAACTACATGGGAACAAAGGTAACTTACTTAACTCACAATTGCATTGTATTATATGCAATGATGCAGCAAACTAAGTGTAAAGGGATTTCTGTCTTTCTTTTTTTTTTTGTTCATGAGGGGCATCTGCAGCAATACCATGTATGTATGTATGTATGTATGTATGTATCTATGGATGTATGTATGTATGTATGTGTGTATGTATGTATGTATGTATGTATGTATGTATGTATGTATGTATGTATGTATATTATTTTAATTTACAAGTCTTTCTTCTATTCATATGTCAATTATTCTATCCTTGCCTGGGGTTTTTCATGCGAACTGGCCTTACTTTTATAGAAAAAAGCTGTACGCCTTATGTGTTCAGAAAGATTTAATGCCCACACAGATCCACTTTTGAAAAATTTTTACATCTTAAATGTGACTGAGGTTTTTTCAGTTGAGATCAATTAAGTTTTATTATAGATGTGTTCAAAGTGAATTACCACAATACTTTAACAATTTATATACAACTCCAGTGAAGATTATTTATTCTCACTTTACCAGAAACAGAGAAAACATTCCTCCTCCTAGGCCCACCAGTATAACCTCTGAAAAATGTATAAGATACTATGTCCCATTCCTTATCAAAGCCCTTCCATCTTGTATTACTGAGAAGTTTGAGACACATTTATACTCTAGATTATCCAGCTATGCAAAAATTATTCATAAACAGGTATCAAGATATATGCACTGTGCCAAACTGTAATGTATGCAATAATAGATTCTAGTCCTGTCTAATACTAATTTTGTGTGTACATGTTTTAGTCATCCTTAGTATCTTTATGGATTTCATGGTATTTTTGTGATAATCAGTTTGTTTATTAAGTTACCTTATTTTTGGTTGCCCTAGTGATAGTGGACGCAGGTCCTCACTTGGGGTTATCCAGACACTCATTACTTTTCGTATTCTAACCCGTCTAACTGTCATGTACTTTTGAGTTGCAATATTACATACTGTTTGTATCCATAACAATTATATTTTGTCAAATAAACGTTTTCTGACTCTGACAATGACTCTGTGTGTATGCACGCATATATGTATGCATGTATATATGTACGTCCATATGTATGTATGTGTGTGTGTGTGTATGTATGTGTGTGTGTGTGTGTGTGTGTGTAACACTCAAAAGTGACAGGTCTACTGAGCTCTTTTTATCTATGGGACGTGATAAATTTTGTGTTTTGAGTATTTGTCATATATGTCTTGCAACAAAATAAGGTTTTTAGTTAATGGAGAATATTTCAATGGTGCAGAAGACCGATTTAAAGCTACCACTTGTCATTTATTAATGACTGCCTGTCTCAAGTAGGGAGTTTAATTTGTTTCTTCACATTGGTATTAAAGCTGGATGTTAATATGTTGGTAATTCATGAATATTTGCATTTTGTAGTTTTTAAATTACCGTCTTTGTGGGGTTGGAATATATCTGTGTGGCACTGGGCAGTGCTTTTCCTGAACATCTTAGGAGTCACAAAAATCTGTGTAAAGCATTTTGTGAGAAGACAATCATGTTATGATAGAAAATTAATTTGTTCATATGGCGGGTATCGTCTTATTTGGCCTTTGTATCTGAGAGTAGGAGTGTGGACTGGATGTTTGCCTCGAGGTGATGGCAATTCTTGCACAACACACCCTATACAATAAATACACTACTGGTTTGTTGACATTTTCTTTGAACATGCCTCTTATTGCTAATACGTGTAAATTACCTGTGTGCAGTAATACTATAAACGCACACATAGATAAAAGTCAGTGCACTGCAATTGACTATAGCACACACCAAAACCAACGGATGCCAGTGCATTGAAAAGGTGTATATAAGGGAACCATACAGAAACCTATTTCGTACTTCCAGTAAAACGGACTGCAGTTCCCCATGTTAGGCAGTAGAGCATTGATAATTTGTGTTAAATTCAGTGCTTTTATTGGGAAGACAATTGTATCCCTGATGGTAGACAGCGTAAGGATGATGTTTGAGGTTTTTCATTAAGGAAGGCCTGTGTACTCATGTTAGTAAGTATAGTAGTAACGTGTGTCGATGCAGGCATAAGGATCTTTGTGCAGCCCTTGGTGATGATTTGCTTCATTACTGTCGTCATATGCACCTTCCCTTTTGCAGCAGGTGCAAATGAACACAGCCAGGCTGAAAATCAAGAACTGCTGGCTGCATATAATTCAATTGCCTGGAAGATAAACGTTCTTATTCAATTAACATCAGTGACCTGTATGTAAGATTTAAAAACCTGGTAATTCTACATCGAAACTCCTAGCTTTTTATTACTTGTTAGATCCTTCAAATTATCCTGGGAGAATTCTGTCTGATACTACAAAATATGTTTGATTCCTGAAATCAAATCTTTTGAGTTCCCATCCTCATTGCATGTCACATGTCGCCACCACCATCTTGACATGGTCTTATGGAGGCAAAAGGGTTAAGTAGGGAGTAATAGGATGGACCAATTCCTCCCCCCCCCAAAAAAAAAAGGTTAAATGGACATATAAATTTTTCCTATTTTGTGTTAAGATTGGGCATGCAAGAATTACCTATTTCCTCATTTAAAATGGCTATTGTTCACTATTCTTAGCCACAAATTTATTTTGAATTATGAACATTGTGCTATGATTACATTATAAATGAATGCAAGTTGTAACGTTTTAACAAATTCTGGCTTTTGTTGTGGTCAAATCCCATACTTTTAGTGGAGTTCTTAAAGTTGGCCTTCACAAATTTTTTAGAACAATTAACTCTGGCTCTGATGTTTGAATGACAAATATACCTAAAAACCTTTATTTGCTTAAATGATACAAGTTTTAAATTGGGGAAAATAAGTACACGGCTTCTTGGATGTCAAAATAAGGTATAATGTGTTGGTCGTTGCTAGACTGAACAAACGAGACTGAGTTCAGGATAGTGCACTCAAGCTGATGAGAGGATGATATTGATAAACAGAAGACATACAAAACATAGGCCATCCTTAAGGAAATCTCACTGGACATATTGGATGCATTGGCTCGGAATCTGGACTAACTAAATGTTTGCTTCTCACAGGCTTGTTTGAAATACAAAGCAGATTTCAGTGGGCTCAAACTACTAAAATGTCTTTTAATAACCAAAACGTGTAATTATCTATGCCAATTTTATCTTGTAAAAAAAAAATAGGAAACTGTTGCTTCATATAGTTTGCTGTTGTTTCCACAGACAACAAAGGCAAGGCAGGTGTCAAGATAAAAAAACATGCAGTTATCTAGGATTACCCATCATTAACGTTTATGAACACAGTTTGGTGTTTTCTTCAGCGGCCAAAGAGTAGTAGGGCCATTACTTGTCAATTTCATAGTCGTAAATCACTCCATGTCTAATTTGAAATGTGCCATACCAACAGATTGTAAACGTAGACGTGGAATAACAAATACCTATCCCAATTTTTTGTACAAACTGCGGCATTTATTGTCATCTATGATATGATGCTTAGATTTAACAAAGCAAATTGCGCAATACATAAGTCATCAGCAGTGTAACATTGCATAGAAATACGGCTGTATTTTATAGAGACTTCCTTTGATCTTCTGCCTTAGTTCACAGTCCCCATAGGCGAACATCTTCATTAATTGTGCAAAAGTTGTATGTGTGTTGTTAAGTTGCATTCATTTTTTTTTTCGGAAGTTTTTACTTTCCCTAAGTCATAATATTGCAGCCATTTACCACAATTTCACTCATTGCATAAAATATTGATTTCAGCTGACACACCTGTACCAGGGTAGTACTTTATGAAGCTGTGAAATTGCACTTGTCTCTGAACCATGTTGTGCTCATATAGTAAGCCTGTGCATCAATAAATCATAAAGGAACTGGAGGATCAACTGCTGCCAAAACGGACGAGTATTGTGAACAAGAATATGGTTTGAAGGAAATGTGTAAAGCAGTGCACAACCAAACCTATCTACCACACCTTAAACTAACTTTGTGGAAAATCTTTAAATATCATTGTTTTCCAGTCTGTTAATGTGTATTAACAACAAAAGGATTGAGAAAGCCCTGTGCTCAGCTGAGTCTACATTCATAAACTAGAGTGGTTTTATGAACAATAATATCAAGGTCACCTCTGTTTCAGACCACGATCACTGCTGTTAACATGCAAATATCCCTTTGCCGATTGTAAAGAAAAACAAAATTGCAGGACCAACGGTTGACAAAAATAAGGTGCAGGGATTTCCACAAGTGTCCCTATGCAATTTCAAGCAATTGGCTTGGAGGTCTCCAAAAAGGTTTCCTAACATTTTGCCAAAACACCAGCAACAAAATTTATTAGACTCCACATTCACCGGACCGTAACCATTTGAACACACCTACTAGCGACTAACCTTAGGTGTATTCTCACTTACTTTCAAGTAAACCAGCTTTATTGTTTTGAAGAAGTCAAAATACGAATCGCTATCGCAGTGCCCATTCAGGCACATACATGGAATGCATGCATTAGACAGCAACCACCTGCATTGAGATACATTGCCGAAGCATCAGCGATGAAGAACAAATTGAATACTTGAGATGCCCTAGGAGTGTCCCTGAGTAATATCAAAACGGTTGGGTGACCAGTTTTGGAAAAGTGTTTTTTTTGTTTCTTTTTTTTTTTTTTTTCTTTTTTTTTTTTTTTTTTCTTTTTTTTTTTTTTTTTTTTTTTTTGTTTTTTTTCTTTTGTTTTTTTTTTTTTTTTTTTTTTTGTTTTTGTTTTTGTTTTTTTGTTTTGTTTTGTTTTGTTTTTAAGCTTTGTCCAACAAAAGACCCCCCCAAATGAAATAAAATAAAATAAAACGCCAAAATTGCAAAAGTCAAAAGTTCCTATCGGTACAAAGTGGAGAGAGACCCACCCAAGGTACATTGCTATCAAGATTGAAATGAATCCGGTTAGAGTGGTCGAAAATGTGAATAAGCATTAGCATGCCCATTGATTTGAATATTCATCAATAAGAAAGATACATTTACCAATAAGTTTCCAAATTGAAAAATAAAAAATGATAAAAATCGGGAATCCACGGCAGTGTCACCTAGTGCACAACATTGTTCCTCCGTTTCACAGTGAATAAATTCACCAAGTTTCAGCTTAATCTAAGTGCCAGGTTTGAAATTCAAAAATAGGCAAAAAAAATCATAAAAACTACGAACACTCGCAGGGTCACCTGATAAACAAAGAAAGAACTAGGAGTCCCTATGTGGTTTCCCATATGATGTCAAAGGAATTGGGTGAGTGGTTTAGGAGGAGACTATTATTAAGCCTTGCCTAAGAGAAAGAACAGAAAATTCTTAGAAAAGAAAACAGATGTTAATGAACCGTGACTATTTGAACACACTTTATAAAAACTCACCCAAGGTTAGCCACCAAGTTTGAATCGAATCAGTCTGAGAGGGTTCAGAAAAGAAGCAGCATGTAAACATTAGCGTTAGAATGCGCATTCAATTACATAGTGATTAATAGCAATGTATATTTACCTACAAGTATCCAAATTGAAAAAAAATCACTCTTCTCTTTTGCATGGCAAGACAAAGAACGGACGACTCTATGGTGAGACCGTACACTTTACCTACCTTGATGGCCTTTTGTAATTTTGGTTTTTATGTCTCGAATTCTAACAATCAATGCTAACACTTTGTGCTTGTAGAATGACCCAAAAGAATAAAGAGGAAATTCCGTAGTTTCTGATATATCTGACACAGAACAGGTTGTTTGCATATTTAAGTAATTGAGGTGTCGTATGAAATGCTTAAATAGTGACATATCCGGGTCTATCATTTTCATTGTGTCCACGCTAATCATCCCTTCATGACATACACATTTGTATCAGATATATTTGTAGCCCAAGAATAAATTATTACCTCCAGATCTGGTGAGATGTGACAAAATAATTCATTCTACCATATGTACATTATTGTACGATTATTTGCTTGCCCTGCAGAGTAGATTTGAAATATATTTTTACAATGGTTGGTCCTTGTGTTGCAATGGTTTCTCCTGTGCCGTGTCTTGAGTCAGCGGACCAACGGACCTGGGAACTAGAGGGTCTTCCCCCGCTAGAAGAACTGGATTAACTATGATGTGCGCATTTTATGACAGAATAAAATGATGGCATAATACAGAAAATATGTTACTCAATGTGAACTGTAATTTATTTAAGGGTTTGATGGGCTTCTTTTGATCCAGATGTTTTTGAAACAGCAACTGGACTTGGTTGTGATATACATGACATCATAAGCACGACTATATGAACCTGCGGCCATGTACATGATACAGTTATGTTCCCCTGGAATCAACCTGTCTGGCTATCAACCTATGACAGTTATGATAACATAAGGTCTACTTTCCTTTTTTCTTGTACTTTAACTGCTGCCAAAATGGGCCTGTTATGCATTTAAGGAAGATATTCTAGCTGTTTGATCACTATGGTGAAAACATCGCGATTCTTAATTAATATTTATTCAGTTACTACCTTAAGATATTTCGGAGGAGCACAATTTCTCACAATTCATTAATTCTCATCACAGTGAGTCAAGCAAGCAGATGTCTGCTCTATCTAAAGAAATCTTTATAACAAGTCCTGTACTTAACATTCCATACAAACTCCTGATATCATTCAGTTCAAGAGAGAGATTTAATTAACATTCAAGACCCTGCATATTCTAGAACTTTTAGTAAGATAAAGGATACTACCTGTTTTGGTTGCGGGTAAATTAATGGCAACATTGACTCCTAATAATGATAATTACGTGATGTTTATTATCTAAACATATAAAGATACATGTATTTAGGGGTAGTGCACCATGTATCATGATCACGATATCCCTTCTGTCCCTTCGACTCGATGGATTGGTCTATCACGATAAAGTGAAGTGCACTTTTCTATTTTTGTTGTGGTATTTTCACTAGAAGGGCGACCAGCATGAGATATGCTGTAGGTGAAGATTTTGTATAATTTTCTCTTGCTGTGAACCTTCGTGCATATTATGAGATGCTTCTCTATAGCTTTCATACCTGTGAAAACATTCTGAATGAATGTAATCACCAGCTATTAACGTGGCTGCAAATAAACCTTGGTTCTTGGATATCAAATTCAGTAGCTCCTGTCTTCATAATTAGTAACTTTGGGGCCCTATGTGACGTGTCGCATAGGAGACAAGCAACATAGTTTTGCATATGTCGCACATGTGACAAGGGACATAGTCTTTCCCATGTGGCAAATGCCACAAACGACATTGTCGCATGGGCACCCAGATCCTGCCTGTAAACATGCTTGAAATTTGGATTGCAACCTTTGGCAAAGACAAGTGACATAGTATGTCACATCTGCCATATGTGACAAGCGACATTGTCACATGTTTCACTGTCATGCCTACCCCTTCCCTGTTAACATGCTTCAAATTTGGATAGTTACATATCGTATATGCGACAAGCGACACAGTATGTCGAGTCTCATGTGACAGGTGACAAAGTTTATCACTTGTGGCATATGTGACAAGCAAATAGTATGTCACATGTCGCACATGTGATCAGCCATACCGCTTTGCTGCGTGCATCACCTATGGGACAAACGAGAAGTAATTTAACATAATCCTTTGATGTTGCATTCTACATAGCAACAAAAACTGAAATATAGTACGCTTTTGTTATAGTTGTGATGAAGTTACTACCTATCAGAAATACCGTCGTACATTTAGACCTGTGTATACAAATATAACTAAAGGTAATGTGTGATGTCATATGCCATTCTTTCAGCACGAACTTTGATCTAAACAAAAAACGTCAACATACAAAGGAAAGAAAAGCAAAAAATTAAGCAATCTGTTAATCAAGATGTTGGTTAAAATGAGAATTCAATTGCAAGTTATCACTTTTGTGTTCAGTGTTCGAGCATATATTGAAAACTAAAACCCTGGGAAGGTGGTAATGTTTACAGTATGCATTAAGAACGCCTGTAATAAGAAACTTAATATGTCACGTTTATTAAAAGTTCTGCTGATTGAAACTGAATCATTTGTACAAAATTCCATTTCAATTGGTTTCCAATTTTTAGCTATCTGTTAAATAAAAACATAGATTTGTTACAAATTATCTGTTTGAAGGATATAAGGATACTTAGTCCTACTGTATGGAATTTTTGTGTTGGGTAAATGAGACTTCATTAGAATACCCAACCAGAAGGCTGTGTGAACAGCCCACGCTCAGCTGACATAAGCTTCTTTACAAAATCAAAGTTGCAGCCGAAACAGACCTGTGTTAAACTTTATCTGAGTGCATATGACATTTAAAAGTATTTGTAAGATTTGCTAAAAAAGTAAATCATTGAAAGAAATAAATATTTTAGTATTTGATTATAATTTCGATGGTGTGATTTGTACTGTGGTCTGAGCAGCTTTGTTACCCCGCCGTTCATGTGATGGCTTGCTGCCACCACATTACCGAATAGATGGCGAAGCGCAACAGGGCCATGTACTTCTGTAGCCTACACATGTCGTTACTCGTTACAATTGATTTAATTGGTCATTCTAGAGTTTAAAATGATCTTAATTCAAACGACACTGCATTTTTGTGTTTATGTTTCTTATATTCGATTGATTGGTAACACTCTGGATGATGCTTAATTTCTTGTAGTATTTATTTTTCTGTCTTGAGGTATTCTTAAAAGGGTCGTACACAGAAACGAAGATTGGGGGACACGCAAAGCTGATAAGAGTACTGACATCCATACATATCGCACACTCCTAATACAAAAATTGATTTGCTTGTATCAGAAAAGAAGAAAGGGTGGACGAATAAAGGATGAGAAATCAACAGACAAAAGCTCAGATGTCACTGACAACCAATTGACCAAATTAAGACGTGTATGGTATCAAACTCGAACAAGTCCACCGGTTGCTGAAAAGATACGATCCACCAGGCTATTTCCAGTCGTCACAAGTGATTTCTACTTCTTTTTTTTTTTTATTTCCGGCACCTCGCAAGTTTTTGTGTTAATACAAGCGACATTGCATGTATTAAGCTTTTCTAATGATGGACAAAGAAAGCTTAGTCAAATGTTTTCAAAATATGATTTTTAAAACAAAACTTGTGTTCACATCAAAATGCCGACGCAAAGTGCCAGCATTATTTTGAATTAATCCTTATGTTAATTACACAATCAACTCGAGTAAATATGATATTCTGTTCCACAATCCATATCCTTTGATTACCTGCACATTTCTCTGTTTCAACTTTGAAAGGATAATTTCAAAGAAAGATTATTGGACCTGCTGTGTCTTCATTCCTGTGTAGGGACAGAAGTCTTAAATTATAACTTCCAGCTTTTGGTTATAACAATAACAGGAAAGATGGCGAACCATTCACAATGTAAACTGTTTGCTACTTGTAACATAACCATGTGATTGTAAGTCATACCTGTCTATGTGCAGGCGTGTTGTTATTACAATTTTGTGAATGATCCACTGTCTATAAATTGTCAATTCGGTATGTCATAATTTTAAAAAGTACACAAGGAAAGAGCTTCCAGCAATGCTCATGCTCAAGACGAGGATAATTGGTCTCTCCACAAGATCGTGTTTGGGTCTATAGGGGCAGATTTTCTGTCCATGCATTTTAAGTTCGTTCACTTGAATAGAGAGTTTGGATTTTTAGACAGTACAAGGAGTAGAGATGACCTTCTTATCTGACAACTTATAATATTATATTTTTAGAATTAATTGGAATTTCATTGCAATTTCGGATGTGATGCATGCTTGATTATACACAAAGACGAAGCTATATACGAAAAATATCAAGTTATTTCTGACATTTGAATATATAAATATGACCAACAATAAACAATTGCGCAGGTATATTTTCCATATCTTGACCTTAAGTAAGGATAACAATGAACTGGTATTGAATATTGCAGGGTGTTTCTGAAAACGTATAGCAACATACAACCAAAACAAAAGCAAGGAGCATCAATAGGAATGAACTATTCTAAAAATTGTATTACATAAAGAAGGAAGCAAGGAATGGATATTTTCAATCTTCCAATGCACAAAACTTCATGTAAAGCAACCTAAAATAATATTTGTGACTCCAGTAGGTCAGGTTATTTCAGCAGTAAATTTTCAAAATAAAATCCACTCATTTATTATCATTGTATTAAGTCAAGTTTTCGCCATCAATGTAATTGTTCATTTATATTTATGTATATATATACATACATATATATATATATATATATATATATATATATATATATATATATATATATATATATATATATATATATATATATATATATATATATACACGGGGGTCTGTGGGCCGGCTGCTTCAAATTTTGATACATTAAATAGCATTGAAGGCAGTTAAAACGTTCGAGGTCTTTCGTTTTATCAGTTGGTGCAAACAAAGCCCGGAGTATCTTCATAAAGTAATCCACCAAGGGGTTCCCATGTTATTTACAAATATTAAATACTTTCATATTACGAGGAAACAGTTTATTTTATGCCATGGTTCATGTGGATATAGAGTATACAATTTCGATTTCCGTACTTTCTTTATCAAATCAACTTTTTGGATTCATCATGTTTAACAATGTGGTTTTGCTTAGTAATTCAATCGTTAGACGTACACGTGCTTCCCTCTGCAGCTAGTTTCTGGTGACGTTTGATGTGTATCATAAATCACATAAATGAATAAATACATTTACAAATGTGATATAAATAATGTTACTAGTAATGTTGTGAACCAATCAGAATTCACGTCACTTAAAGTCTTTCATCTGCGGATGAGCTCTGTACAGTCGTGGCAAAAATATCTTCTATGCTTGAAAATAATACTTCAACATGCTAACTTCACCTTTTTAGTCTTCTCATCAAACCGATGTTAATTAGAGAGCATCACTCCACAGGCATATTGACGAGTTCCGACAATTTGTTGGCATTAACACCCATATCCTTTTCTGTGAATGTGTGGGTTGTAGGACACCATCAGATAATCCCCAATATAGTCTGATGTTCCGCCTAGCAGGCGGTGATCACTGATTTTACCATGTTTACATGGTGTTGTGTACACCAGGTGCAGTACACAAAGAGTCTGATCCTGACTCATTCTACCTGGTGTGCAAAACTATGTTCTTGTAAAAATAAATGCTTCACAGCAGATTTATTCATACTCCTGAAATATATATCATTCTATCATCAGAAATCAGAAGGCCCATGTTTTTGCAATGGATGAACCAGATATTGAATTGTGTTTAATCGGCAGAAATTTATCTGCATGGCCGCTTCGCATGAAATAGACTCAATATTACCAACACAAAGTTAAAAAATCCTATTTGCACGCACTGCTGATTCCATCTACCAGCAATGTGGAATGCATTCAACGTGTCAAAAACAAACAGACCATCCTAGTCTACCAGTCAGACATGCTAGAATGGTGTCTAGGGGATCAGACGACAAGAACGCAAGGAACCCTGCTGCTGTTCAAATCCCATAGTTTCTTTCGTAACATTTCCCCTTTTTTTCCTTTAATAAAAGTGCAAGAAACATTGCAAAGTTTGAGTCCGTCATTAATGGCCATCAAATGTAGTATCTAAAATTCTGCCACTAAACTGTAAATCATCAGTTTGTATTGGAGGTCCACCTTTGTCGAAGTTAAGGTATGGTCTGAAACAATAAAAAGGTTCCGCTGGTGGTCCTTCGTGGAAGTTAAAGTAGGGTCTTAAACAATAGAACAGTTCATTAAGGCCCAATAAAGTGGTAATAGTACACCAAAACATGCAACTGTGCTACAACACCACAGGCTGTGTTCCCCTTCAGACCGTAAAATAATTCGACTTCGTCAGCAGTGCCTTAAAGTTCAGTATGGTAGGTGATAACGTCATGACTGTATGGACAATAAGTAGTGAAGACAAGCGTAGAGTACTTGTCAGAAAGAATTTTGATCAAGAGCCTTGTGTCATCTAACACCAGTGTAATCTGTGATAATTCAACCAACAAAGGTAAAATATGAAGGAAACGAAAACAAAACCAGAAAACAAACAAACAAACAAAGAAATGTAAAAGTGAGAACGTTTTTTTTTTGGGGGGGGGGGGGAATTACGACATTAATTAATACAACATGTAATAAAATATAAACCTTTTGTTTTTCTAATTAACGACCGCCTTCTGTTCGTTACATACTCTGCCCATATATCTGTAACCATCTGACTAGTCCTGTTTTAATATAGCAATATCTGTGGTGCTTATTGCATGACCGGCATTAAAGTTTCTGGAAATTAAACAACACAATGTCTAAAATACTTGAGCCAGATATCAATACTGTTCCTGTCCTACTAAACTGTGTTTCTGTTTTGTGACCACGGAACGTCTGGTTCTCGAACCAGCAACCTTGGCCACCAATCACCTAGCTGAAAATGAGATCCCTGAAAACATGCTTTAATACAGGCAGGTATGCGTATGATTTCTGGCAGTGGCATTTTGTATTTTTACAAAAATAAGTCGCAATTGTCTTGTGAATTTCAGAAAACAGCTGCATCTCCTTGTTTACATACTTGATTTGATAAAGGGAGGAGACTCACTTTCTGTATAATTTGATAGTTGCCAGCCTTTATAGCTGAGAAGATGGCATCCCATATCAACACTGGAGGTCGTGATATCTGAATGTACCTCCTGACATAGCTTTCCAAATCAATACTAACACGAGACTTGTATTTCTTTCGATATCATAAAAATGAAATGATAACAAATTTCAATTTTTGGAAAACACAATTAAGAAAGTAGACTTGATTCAAAGTTTGTGAATGGTCCCTATATTAATATGAAGAAAATGTTTTTTTTTCACATAAAACTGCTTTGTGCGGGATTTTCAATAATTGTTTCATATAACCCCCACATAATCAAAAGTACATGTAGTGTCAAGGGTGGCAGGCCGTTAAGTCATGACCGTACTTCATATTTATGCTAAAGCATTCCTCAATGGTGTGCCTAAAAAAGTAATTCGTTATGAGCAATTTAATATTTAACACACCAATTGTCCATTGCAGATTTAATGGATAGAGATAAAATACGGTCAAAAGATATAATCTGTGCCTAGTTTTAACACCTCTTCATTAATTATTGTAAAAAAAATCGGGTGAAGTAAAGGGCTTAATTAAGAAATTTTGTGTAAGGTGTGATCACTCTTCTTCCACCACAAAGTGTGACATTAAAGCCTGCAGCTTTTCAAATAAAAAAAATATAGCTCTTGTTCGTAGCATAATTTTAAAATCTGGCTTCGCCAGCAGATAGGCAATGTGTCAATATGGCTAAATCAATGGTACAGATTGTATGAGCTGCATTGATTTTTGCTGGATATTTATAACCGAGTGGCTACATTACTTAACACGGCACTCACAAAAGAAAGTACAAACATAAAGCCATAATCGTTAACATTTCTTTCAGGTACACTATGCACGTAGTGGTTCTGCAGCAGTCCATAAGGAGAAGCCTATAACCACCGTCGTGATCTTCAAGATGTGATGCTGCTATTTTCCTTATAATGCTTTAATTAAATGTCTAAAGTTCTATTTACCAGTCAACTCTTAGTTTGTGTTTCAAAAGAATGAATTCAGTTTGAGATAATTGAGTAAATCCTGCGAATTCCTGCCTAATTGTTGTGACAGCCCATGGCTGGCTCCGGGTCCTGGAGTTAATGTTCAAAAGATTGTATCAAGTTTGTGACAAATGAGTTCATACTGCCAATTTCTGGCCAAGTGCTTATATAAAATTATATGTATACGAAATATAGTACTTTTCTGAGACAGTATGTATATATATATATATATACACACACACACACACATATATATATATATATACTGAACCCCAATGAAAAGTATCCACATAAAAAAATTAACACATTTATTTTGTAAGTTACTAAGTACTGTGTGTGCATATATGCATGGTTTGGAGCCTACATCAGGGTCATTCAGGACAACTTTTTAACTTTTGCTGGGTTGTTACATAATGCATGTGACTTTTGTGCACCGAATATGGCTTCTGACCACCACTCCTATTGGATGGCTAAAATGACCTGATGTTTTCAGTGGCTTTAAAAAGGGATGTTCAGCCAAGAAAAAAGCCAGTGGTCTCAGGTGTGTTGAGGCGATCATGCCGCGTCTGAGCCAAGGTCAAAGACACCATGCTTTGGGGCTTGCAGAGGGTGGAGTCTCAATCACTCAAATCGCACAAAGAATGGGGTGTACTCGGCGCACCATCCAACGACTAATTGAACGGCAACAAGAAACTGGATCCGTAGATGATCGGCCTAGGCCTGGCCGAGAAAGAGTGACAACACCTGGCCAAGACCGTCACATCCGGCTGATGCACCTGCGAGACCGTTTCCGTACAGCAGCCCAAACAGCCCGTGACACTCAAGGGGTGAATCACCGTCCTGTCAGTAGTTCTACTGTGGAGAGGCGACTGAGGAGCAGTGGCCTAACAGCCAGAAGACCTTACAGGGGTAACCTGCTGACCCAACCCAGAAGAGAAAGACGACTGCAGTGGTGTAGAGCACACTCCAGGTGGACTCGCCAGCAGTGGAATACCGTCCTTTTTACTGACGAGTCCCGTTTTTGTGTCAGCAGAGCAGATGGCAGAGAACGTGTGTGGCGCCGGACTGGGGAGAGATATGCAGATGCCTGTGTCCGTCAGGCAGATCGATGGGGTGGACCCTCTGTCATGGTGTGGGCAGGCATCAGCAACCGCTACCGGACACCCTTAGTGGTCATTCAAGGGATCCTCAATGCTAGGCGGTACATTGATGAGGTGCTGGAGCCGCACATGGTCCCATTTATGGAGCAGCATCAAGATCTGGCGATCTTTCAGCAGGACAATGCACGTGCACACTCTGCAAGATTAACAATGAACTTTCTCAATGAGAACAACATCAATGTCATGGAATGGCCAGCGTTCTCACCCGATCTGAGCCCTATTGAACATTTGTGGGATCAGTTAGGCCAAGGTATTCAACGGAGGACACCTAGGCCTACTACCCGAAACCAGCTGATCCAAGCTCTGCAGGAAGAATGGAATAACGTTCCCCAACACAGAATTCAAACCCTGGTCAGCAGTATGCGCCGCAGATGTATAGCATGTGTTGATGCTCGAGGTGGCCACATCCCATATTGAACAGAAAAATTTGTGTGACTTTCAATTAGGGCAGTTAATGACATTTTTTGCCTGTAAGTGACGTTAATGTCGGTAGAGCGTGACATTATTTTTACGCCAGAAAAGTGAATGCTTTGTTAAGTTCTAAGCACGTCTAGGTATGAAATGTTTCAAGTATAAACAATAAAATACTTCAAAATTGGCATGTGGATACTTTTCATTGGGGTTCAGTATATATATATATATATATATATATATATATATATATATATATATATATATATATATATATATATATGTATGTGTGTGTGTGTGTGTGTGTGTGTGTGTGAATAATTTGATATATTTCCAGACACCAGACTTTGTCTAATCAGGCCTATACATCTTAATGTAGAGGTGAGGATCCAGCATTTGCCATTGGGCGATGGTGACTCCTGTATGAAAAATACTGCTATACAATACAAACACAGTTTTTTTTATATATTTTCTTCGAAAGCTTTACTTGTCATTAGAAATCAGTATCTCAGTACTGCAAACATTGTAATAATATATCTAACCCAACGTTTGTTTAACACGTGCGATCCTTCCAGGTCAACTGGAAGGAGTGCATCAGATACAAAATTGCATTTAGTTCTTTTAATTAAATCAGTGGAATTCCTATTCTCATTGAACCCACCACTGGGACATTCCCACGTCCAGTGTTAACTCGGGGTGTTTCAGGGAAGGAGTGTTCCAGATGCATGGTAGAGTTTACTTCCTGTTATCATATCTTTTGAGTTGTTACCAGATGGCCCTATATACTCATGTGGACGGACAAGGGTTAACTAGGCATGTGATAATGAGGACAGAAAATTAGGAAAAGTTTATAAATACATTACTGAGTTCATTTTCTTGGGATTAGGCCAGGGAAGTTGTCTCTTGTCAAGTTTAGTATAACTGGTTTGCAGTCTAATAAAACAGAACTCTATTTCCGAATCATGAACATATTGGTATGATTACGTTATGGATGAATATATAGTGTAATAGTGCAATGATTTTTTTAGTGGGGGGGTGCAACTTTTTGGGGCTCTGCATAGCCAAACAGCGTGGGTATTATGCTAAGTAGCTTGTATTGATAACTTTTAAAACCCAGCCCTGGCCTTCTAGACCATTTACAATAAGTTCCTTATCAAAGCTTCCTTGTCAGGATGCATAAAGTAAGAGTAAAATTACAAACGTAAATGTAAATTATAAACATGAAAATATAATGTGTGCGTGTGAATGTTAGATTAGTTACATGGCTCTGGACTGCTTAAATATACAGGTAACTTACATTAATACATAACATACTGTTAACAGTTACTGGTCCTAACAATGTGCCATGACGAGTATAACAAAGTTATTATTTGTGTAAACTGAAAGTCAAATAATGAACTTCCTCTTTCTCTGTCATTACATGCTACTGTGCAGCTTATTACGAACTATTGTTGCATTGCTTTTTCGCTTATGTTGCCTTTTTGGAGTCTAAGAAAATAACGCCCACTACACACTCACAAACACAGACACACATAAACACTCTGTGACACCCACATATGTACACACGTGCATATCATATCATATCAGAATGACAGATAGCGCAAATATTTCTACGAAAAACTCTTAACGATTTTCAAATAAATGTAAAATACGTTTAACCCTTTGCACGTCAAATGCCGTCTACTTAAAATCGAAACTGGTAAGAAAAATTTGTGAATGGAAATTGTACTGATGCTCATCCAGGTAGTGTGCCCTATGTAAACTCGTTTACTTGGCGTGTGTTGGGCAGGATGCAGCCATCACGTAAACAAGAAAACAACTGACTGCGACTTCTTGTAAACAGAACAGGGTCTAGCATATTGAAAGAGTTGGTAAATCATGTTGGTGAAATCGCTGTGACTTCGTGAAAGTACACATCAAAACATAAACATACATATACCCAACTTTTTCAGCTGCTACTTGCAAAAAATTTAGCAGACAAAGTGGTTTTGCATGTAGTTTAATTTCAAATATTTCTGCAACATGCCAAAGCAACATGTTCATCATATGCATAAGTGCCTCAGTATTAATCAGGAAAAACAAATGGCAATAAAAAGTGCAGTATCCTGTTCAGACGAAAAGAACTCGTAAATATAAAATGTGGAAATCTGAGGATACTAAGCCATTTTTACACATTTTAACTATAATAAGTAAAATTACTTACTATGCCATAGCTGCATTCCATCTACCTCCTGATTTTCTTGATGGACTTATTATTACGTATATGTTTTGATCAATATATTATTTGACTGTTGCTTCTTTGTAAGGTAATAAAGAGAAATAGCTGTTTTTTTTAGCAAATCCTATTGTTCAAGAATTTTGTAATAATTTTATCATTTATTTGCTCTATTTCGCACTAGTACTGGTGTAAATATAGCCACGCTTCCATAATTATCCACAACGTTTTACCTTGTCAGTTCCAATGACTGTAGTCGAACTACTTTAAGCGAATTGCGCTAAATCATATGAAGTATTCCAAATTTAGTTCCTTGAAAAGACCTATCATTCAACTGCGGGTATTATGGCTTTTGTTCTAGCGAATACTGTAAATGCACAAGTTTTCCCGAATGGTACCAGCCCGGAAAATAAAAACCGGTTAATTTCTCTGGCATGGAGTGTACAGAGGTACAACTGAACCAGGCCTCATATGATATATAACTCATTACAAGGTTCCTAGATAACTTAGAACAAAGAAATGATAAATACCAACAAATGTATTACTCCAAATCTCAATTCACTAAAAAATAAATTGATAGATAGACAGGCAGAGATATATATAGATCGATAAATAAATAAATAAATAAATAAATAAATAAATAAATAAATAAATAAATAAACATATAAACAAATAAACCAATAAATAGGTAAATAAATAATTAAAAAATAAACCAATAGATAAATAGATAAATACATAAATGAATATATAAATAACCAAATAAATAAATAAATAAATAAATAAATAAATAAATAAATAAATAAATGAATGAATAAATAAATGAATGAATGAATGAATAAATAAATAAATGAATAAATAAATAACATACAAATGGCCGTTGAATCTCGTAGACTGATTGACAATCATGAAAATGCATGCTACGATGAGGTGTCACAATGCACGTGCTTCCGGTCACATGACCACCGTGTCAAATCAGTCCATGCATGTCTCAACAGGTTGATAGTTTTTACCCTTTCAGTGAATTTTTAACCAGATTTCCTGTTCAGGAAATTAAAAGCTGGTTTTGTAAAAATTGATTGGATTCGGAAAATTAAATGCTCGGGAAAATTTGTGCCTTTGCAGAATAGTATGCGCAATGGACCCAAAGCATGCCGAAAAAAGCAGAGGACTCAGTCCAAAGCTTGTCGCTGAAAGGGTTAGACAAAATAATCTGTAGGTTATCAGATATTAGCCAGCAATTTTTAAAGTACAAACACGGTTCTTTAACGAAATTGACTGATTAAGCTTTTGAGTACCATAATAAATAATATGTGTCGCATGTAGTATCCGTAGTGGCTGATGCCTCAGGCTTATCCTTTGGATCATGTCTGCTTCATTCCTCACTTTTTTTTTAAGGCATATGTATTAGAAAAGCTTATTGTTCCATGTTCATTTATGTCACCTTTTACATTCCTCAAGTCCAGCCTTAAAGTTTTCAGCCTTTATAATGACAATGAGGAAAATCGGGGCGGGGGTGGGGGTGTGTTTTGTGTTTTTGTTTTTGTTTGTTTTTGTTTGTTTGTTTGTTTGGCGGGGGTGGGGGGGCACGAAGTGGGCTCTTTATGAGCAACGTTGCTACTTGCATGAACAAAGAACCCTACCCCGACAAGTTTAGCATCTATTAGTACAATCTTGTATGCATGGTGTAATGCATAATTCTGTAAAATCAAGCTGGAAACATATTTCAACACAGATCTCTCAACAGAGCCCAGCAGAAGCCAGTGTTTTAATGCAAGTATTGTTTAACATTAATGATATCTCGTATTTGTGAAGACTGTGAAACTAGTAATACACACATTCTACTCTAAGTATGTTTCACGTTTGCAGGCATATGACCTTATGCTGGTAAATGAGACTTGCTTGGAACTTATTCATCGTAAAATCTTAACCCACTTACAGATATATAGCAAGCACAGTTTATACCCATCATGCTGGTATCTGTTTGTCGCATTAGAAATAATGAAGTGATGTCGCACTTGAATATGTACAGTAATCACTATTGCAAGAAAAGTAAGAGCCTCTAAGGTCATAAAATTCTTCATGTAAGTCATGTAAACGTATTTAATGGCCAGTTGCCAACATGCTTAGTTTGAAAATTATGTCCAGGTGTTGCTTGGGTTTTGTGGCCATATGTCAATATAAAAGTATACTGTTATCTGTTTGCAATATGTTTTCCACATTACCCCATACGTTGCTAACACGCACAGTATATTCTTCTTTCAATAAGCCCGTATCACAGTAAAGATGTCACTGATGCCGACTGACATGTTCAGGGATTTTAGCAGGAAATTAGAATGCATCTCTACTACTAGAACCGACATTCCTCTTTAACTATTGACAGGTTATAGGTGATAAAGAGATCCCTATTCACAAATTTTAGCCTTACAATTATAGCAAAATGCAAGGATATAGTAGTTACCAAAACGTCAATATTTATCTTCCATTGCCAATGTAAAGACAAAAATTTTTGCCTGACTTGAAAAATCAGCTGCTCAGACACACACGGGTACCGCTTATAACAAGGATCCAAAGTACAATCACCAATACTCAAAGCAGATTAGAATGTAAACTATACAGACTTAGCACGGATTTTATTTGCAAGGTGGTTGCGTGTAAAGCACCAAATGGCCAAAATTAACAGGATGCAAAAATTACAAATGTTTATTTTGTATTACTCTACAGTACATATATAAATATTGGTGAAGCTCTGGTAATGGTTCGCATACACCTAATTATTGGCCTAATTGTCGGAAACACCTGTAATTGAAATACATGCTTTTTTGCAAACATTAAACAGTTGCACACAACATAAATATTCATACATTTACCTGGCAGCTTTCAATGCCTGGGGCGTTGCATTAGGATTAGAATATCTGTTTTGAAGATATTAATTTTTTTCAGGTTGAGAGAAGGAAACACACATTGCTGTATATCGTAATTAATGTCAAATTTACAATTTACGCCCAGTATGCATTCAAGTAATATAGTTTTGTTCCACAGTAGACCTATATTAAGACTTCAATTGATATACAAGACTAATACAGTCACATGTGCCTCACATACATGTGCTTATCTGGCACGACAACTCACTAGTAATGATTAATCGTATAGAAAACAAGGCATGCCGTACATACATGTATATGTTAACACAAATTTCATGAAAAAGTGATGTTGGAACAATGGCAAGAAATATCTGCACGTAGTCATCCTTATTCCCAACGTCCAATCAAAAATACAAATGATAGCATCTAAAATATTTTGCATGATTGTATATAATAAGAGTGTATATATAACAGTGACATAGGGTGACCAGACCCAACCATAGCTGTCAGCAAAGTGTTTTGCGGCATCAGACATACCTTCTTACAGTGAATGCTGGTTGTTTACTTTGTGCATATTGGCGTTGCTCTGACCAGATAAACTTGGTATGTACATTGTACTTATTTCTTGTTTGAAAACATCATCTGGACTTTTAAAGAATATTTGTGCCAGAAGGTGAACTGTTGCTTGCTAGAAGATTTAGAATATTTTATTGAGGACGGCTGCCAATACAAATTTATTGTAGCAATTAATTACATTACCAGTTTGAAATTCAGGTACGTTTGATAAATTATTATTCATGCAAAATGACATATGATTGCGGCTTTATGTGTATTGTTACATATGTACATTAACCGGAAAAAGCCAAGGGTCCCATCCTTAGCTAAATGCAAAAATTTACCCACATAGGTTGAAAGCAAAATGCAGAAAAGGTGAACTAGGACCTTTTCGCTGTGAGACTGCAATTAGTACCAGTATTATTATTATTGTTATTATTATTATACAGGTCTTCGTTCTGGCTCACATGCATTAAAAATGGGAATCAATAATGATGGACAGAACATAGGACTATATTGATGCAAATTTCGAGGGGAAACGTTTTAAAGGGATTCAAACGGCGAAATGCACATAAGGAAAACTTCTTAATTCACAGCAACGAAGGTTAACCATGCCAAAATCCAATCCTCGACGTGTTGTCCATGTTTCGCTGCTCATTCAGCTGTGTGGAAATTGAACATACCCCTAAATGTTTTGGAGATAAATCTAGCAGTTATGAGCTCAAGTTTACCAGCAGGCCTGAATTTGGTTGATTTAAACAAAATGACTGATTTGTATGTCCTTTGTTTTATCATCGCTTTATGTCATATATCAAAAGGGTATGATTCTCCAAATATGATGTTAATGAAAGCGAAAAATACAAATCAATTGCACGATATTCTGCATGAGAAGTATTGATTGGGGAATGACATATGTGAGAATTACATTAGGAGCACCTTATGACCATTCGCGTCATATCAACTCAAACTCTTACTAATGTCTCCCCGTGCAACGAGGGGACATTTTGTTTCTTCTTCTTCTTCTTCTTCTTCTTCTTCTTCTTCTTCTTCTTCTTCTTCTTCTTCTTCTTCTTCTTCTTCTTCTTCTTCTTCTTCTTCTTCTTCTTCTTCTTCTTCTTCTTCTTCGTCTTGTTCTTCTTCTTTTTCTTCTTCTTCTTTTTCTTCTTCTTCTTCTTCTTTTTCTTCTTCTTCTTCTTATTCTTCTTCTTCTTCTTCTTCTTCTTCTTCTTCTTCTGCTTCTGCTTCATCTATATCACTCGTCCCCTTCATCTTTTTTCTCCATCATGTACCGTTTCTCTTCCCTTTTTCTTCTTCTCCTAAAGCACAATTACTATCCCACTAAAAGTATAAATCAGCTAGTCGGTAAATACAGCTCAAATAAAGCAGAAATTACAATGAAATATGGAACAATATACCTAAGGGGTTCAATAATTTCTGTAAAAGTGCTTAGCAAAGATGCAGCTGCATTCAACTCCGGGAAACTAAGTGTAGCTTAAATGTTTTGTTCTAGATCGACCCTCAAAATGCGTCTGTGGATGGTATATTTGGTCTTCTTGGGATTGACGCTTCTGGCTTTAACGACACAAGTCACATCCCAGCAGCACTACTTTTTGGGAGCAGACAAAGCAGACACGCCTAAAAGCAGACGTCCCCCTGGATGGTCACCTTTGCGAATTGCCGATGTATTTAGTCCTGGGAACTCCTTTTTGGGAGCAGACAAAGCAGACAAGCCTAATCGCAGACGCCCCCCTGGATGGTCACCTTTGCGAATTGCCGATGTATTTAGTCCTGGGAACTCCTTTTTGGGAGCAGACAAAGCAGACAAGCCTAATCGCAGACGCCCCCCTGGATGGTCACCTTTGCGAATTGCCAGTGGATTCTAGTTCTGTGAATTCTGGCCCATTAATGCTTGGACCACCCAGCTTTGATTCATTTATCCGGTGGTGTAGTATTTTTTTTTTTTTTTTTTGAGTGAGCACTTTTCTTTTTTCTTGACTGCTTTTCCCAAACTTTAAGTTGGATTCTTGAACGTCTATAAATTTGCCAGAAGAGCGCAGGGATTGGATCATCTGGTAGTTGAATGAAGATGAATTTATCAAGAGAGCGTGCCCAGCTTCGGATTAAAAATGAGATTAACATTGTTTTAGTTTTTGAAGTAAGATTGCAAAGGTGGGAATATCAAACATGTGTACAAGATCATTGAAGGCATTTCGCGGGAAAAAGCCTTCAAGGTATGCCCGTTTTTGTTAAAAGGGTGTTAATTTAGGCCTAATCTGGAGAAAAAGCACATACTGGAATTTTAAGGATAGATGCATAACTCGACAATAAGAACGATAGCCAACAGCCAGATCTTCGTGATTTTCAACTTGAAAAAGCGTACAAAAGGGACAGTCGAAATTATATTGCAACACATAAAGCATTGGAAACTGCTAAGGAATAAAATCAACAATCATTTGGTCCCTGACTTGTACAACATGTTGACAGAACATACGAGTAAACTCGCTTCAAATATGTATGTTTGATGCCTCTTAAGGAAAAATTGAGAATGGATGTGAGGTGATTCTTGAGCTTTACACCAATTTGTGTAAAATCATAACTGAATAAAATGTTATGAGGGAATATGTCTATTAGTAGCTCTCATCATTGATGTAATTGATGACATGGGCCCTTAACCTTTCAAACCTCAAATGCCGTCTATCCACGCATCTGAAAACATCAGGATGTAGTTTGTAGAAAATATTTTTGGATGGAAATTGTAATGATAACTATCATGATAACATGCCCGTGTTAACAATATTCCTGAATGTGGGTTAGGCGGAATGTGGTCAGCCCACACGAAAGAAACCTATTGACTGAGTCTTCTTGAAACCGGAACAGGGTTAATTATGTTAAACGGGTTAGTAAGGCAAGTGGGTGTAAAGAGACGTCTGCATGCTAATAAATACAACTTCACAAAGACATATCAAACAATGTAAACGTACTTTATAAGAACAAACTTGCTCGTTGATGTGTGAAACAAATTCAACAGACAAAATATATCCTGATAATGCTCAATGGAAGAAACTGTGTTTAATTCAACATGTCACTCAACCAAGTTTTGCTAATAAAGTGAGTCTGCATCAATAAATATTGAAAGAATTGGAGGATCAAAAAATGGCAAAAACAACGAATATTGTAAACAAGAATATTGTTTTGAAGAAAATGTGGAAAGGAGTTTATACCCAAACCTATCTAGCATCGTTTAAGCTGCTTGTAAAATTCCATCGCATTTCAGTGTGTTAATCTGTATCCATAACATGAACACTGAGACAGTCCTGTGCTCAGCTGACTCTACATGCGCAAATTGAAGTCGTCATGTGAACTATGATATCAAGATGATCTTTGTTTCCGACCATGACCACTGTACAAATCCCCTTGCCGATTGTACCAAGGTATGGGAAAACAACAACACCACCTGGTGAAAAAAATTAAGGTGCAGGGGTCTCCACAAGTGTCTGCGTGAAGTTTGAAGCAGTTGGCTGGGATGTCTCCAAAATGATTTCCTAATATTTTGTTAAAAAAAAAAAAAAAAAAAAAAAATCAACAGAAAAATTAATTAAAATCCTCATTCACTGGACCGTAGCCATTTCAACACACCCAGTAGCGACTTACCTTAGGTGTATTCCCACCAACTTTCAAGTAAATCTGCTTGATGGTTTTAGGTATGTCAATGATACGAATCGCCATTGCAATGCCCTTTAACATACAAAAATCGAATGCATGCATCAACCAGCAAATACCCGCATTGAAATAAATGAGAATCAGGCATCAAGAACTGGTTAAGAACTTGGGAGTCCCTAGGAGTATTCCTATATAATTGCGTTCTGAAAAAAGTTTTTGAAAATTTGACCAACAAAAGATCCCCCCCCCCAAGAAAAATAAATAAAATAAAATAAATCATTGAAATTCCAAAAATCGCTCGAGTGTAACCATTTGCGCAAATGTAGTAGAGACCGACTAAAGCTACATTGCCACCAAGCGTGAATTGAATTTGGCTGATGGTCTCAGAGGACTCCAAAATGTGAATGAGTATCAGCATGCCCATTGACTTGCATATTAATCTAAAGGAAAGGTACATTTTCCAATAAGTACTCGATTTCGAAAAATTGTTATAAATACGGAATCCATGGCGTGTGACTTAATGATTTACTTTGTTTGACCCTTTCACAAGGAATATATCCAGCACGTTTTAGTTTAATCCAAGTGCCAGGTAAAAAATACACACTCAGACACACAATAACAAAAACTGAGAGGAAAATGCGGAGCCATTTGGTGAAGAAATTAAGAACTAGAGCCCCTTAGTGGGTTTCCTTGTGATATCAAAAGAATTGGGTGAGTGGTTTAGGAGATGACTATTTTTAAGCGTTCCCTAAAGCAAAGAGCACAAAGTTCATAAAAAATCAGAAATCAATTGGTCACTATTTGAACACATTTGTTGAAACTCACGCAAAGTACACTGCCATCAAGCTTGAAGTGAGTCACGCCGAAGGTTTTCAGAAAGAATTGATTAATATAAATCAGTATTTGAACAAGAAGATAAGTTTTTTAAAGATCTCCCGCCCCCCCCCCCCCCCTCCACCAAAAAAAATACAAAAAAAATAATGATGAAATAACATAAGGATTGCTGGACCGTGACGATTTGAACAAACTTGGTAGAAACCCACACAGAGTATATTGCCACCAAGCTTGAAGTAAATCTGACTAATCAAGAAGTAAAAAAAATGCAATTCTGGACAGACGGATAGACGACGGATGCCTAACTACCTAAAAGCTTCCAATTCTAATAAGTCGTTAATTGTTCTACCTCCGGTTATAAAGGGAATGATACAAAGAAATAATATAAATGATAAGCATCAGTCATATAGTGACATATACAGCGACCATCACAACTTTCCTTAATGACTTTACTGTGTCAATATCAATTATCGACAGAATTTGCCCTTGTAAGCAAAAAAACGATTAACTTCTATTTTTAAGCCTTTGTCTCCCAAATAGAGACAAACATTTAGGTTTCAGGGTATTTCATAAAAAAACAAGTAATGCAAGACTTCCATAATGGCATTCTTGGCATACGGCACCCTTTAAAATTATTGTGTCAGAACATGCATTAATGCATTAGGTGTTTAGGTAGAGTTACAATGTCAGAGTATTACTGCGAAAAGACGTCATATTTTTAATTTCGGATGTAACGTTTGTTGAACACAGCCATGTGCATTTGTTGTAGCTGCTACATATTCAAATAGGTGTCGACGGTAACAATGCACTTTGTCTGATGGACTTTAAAGCCTTGGTGATGTTCCTTAGATTGTTGATTAATGACAGCCTATAAAGTTTGAACTCATATCTTTTTAAGAAGTAATATTGAGAATTTATAAAGTTTGCTATCGTGTTTTGCAAGTTAGACCCCTGTTTTCATGCTTACGTCATGCCCATGCATCGTAAGTTATGCATCCATAAACATGCAAACACCATCTTAAAGGCAGAATATATGCATTGCACACCTACTAAAATTATTTGTAGTAATACTTAACAGCCAAATATATCTACCCAAACATGGCAATAAAAAAAATGTTTGGTACTCACCATACAGATCACAACTCTGAAAGTTTTCAGCATTTTGGAAAAGGTCAATGAAGTCTTGCTATTCGTGAGGTCTTGGTAACGGATGAAAGCCCCCCCCCCCCCTCCAGTCAAGGAATCAAAACTTGCTAGACGTTACCCTTTATTTTAGCTCCAAGTCATCCTAATTTTTGCAAGAAATTCATCAATGATGCACGATTAAACTACATGGGAACAAAGGCAACTTACTTAACTCACAATTGCATTGTATTATATGCAATGATGCAGCAAACTAAGTGTAAAGGGATTTCTGTCTTTCTTTTTTTTTTGTTCATGAGGGGCATCTGCAGCAATATCATGTATGTATGTATGTATGTATGTATGTATGTATCTATGGATGTATGTATGTATGTATGTGTGTATGTATGTATGTATGTATGTATGTATGTATGTATATATGTATGTATGTATATTATTTTAATTTACAAGTCTTTTTTCTATTCATATGTCAATTATTCTATCCTTGCCTGGGGTTTTTCATGCGAACTGGCCTTACTTTTATAGAAAAAAGCTGTACGCCTTATGTGTTCAGAAAGATTTAATGCCCACACAGATCCACTTTTGAAAAAATTTAACATCTTAAATGTGACTGAGGTTTTTTCAGTTGAGATCAATTAAGTTTTATTATAGATGTGTTCAAAGTGAATTACCGCAATACTTTAACAATTTATATACAACCCCAGTGAAGATTATTTATTCTCACTTTACCAGAAACAGAGAAAACATTCCTCCTCCTAGGCCCACCAGTATAACCTCTGAAAAATGTATAAGATACTGTGTCCCATTCCTTATCAAAGCCCTTCCATCTTGTATTACTGAGAAGTTTGAGACACATTTATACTTTAGATTATCCAGCTATGCAAAAATTATTC
The DNA here is from genome assembly GCA_964020975.1 of Hermodice carunculata. Taxonomy (NCBI): domain Eukaryota; kingdom Metazoa; phylum Annelida; class Polychaeta; order Eunicida; family Amphinomidae; genus Hermodice; species Hermodice carunculata. The sequence goes on along the minus strand of CAXHWN010002425.1, from coordinate 140,602 downwards.
ATAAACAGGTATCAAGATATATGCACTGTGCCAAACTGTAATGTATGCAATAATAGATTCTAGTCCTGTCTAATACTAATTTTGTGTGTACATGTTTTAGTCATCCTTAGTATCTTTATGGATTTCATGGTATTTTTGTGATAATCAGTTTGTTTATTAAGTTACCTTATTTTTGGTTGCCCTAGTGATAGTGGACGCAGGTCCTCACTTGGGGTTATCCAGACACTCATTACTTTTCGTATTCTAACCCGTCTAACTGTCATGTACTTTTGAGTTGCAATATTACATACTGTTTGTATCCATAACAATTATATTTTGTCAAATAAACGTTTTCTGACTCTGACAATGACTCTGTGTGTATGCACGCATATATGTATGCATGTATATATGTACGTCCATATGTATGTATGTATGTGTGTGTGTATGTATGTGTGTGTGTGTGTGTGTGTAACACTCAAAAGAGACAGGTCTACTGAGCTCTTTTTATCTATGGGACGTGATAAATTTTGTGTTTTGAGTCTTTGTCATATATGTCTTGCAACAAAATAAGGTTTTTAGTTAATGGAGAATATTTCAATGGTGCAGAAGACCGATTTAAAGCT